>VZRM01002600.1:5706-153910 GCA_013397955.1 Grantiella picta | reverse complement strand
ACACTGACAGATTTAATGGCTGATGTGAAGAAGTGAAACCTCTGTCTCAGCCTTATTTTACAAATCTCTTTTACTCCCTGATGATGATATCCTGTAACCATCACTGCCTTTCTGTCTGCACAAACTCTGTAAATCTGAGCAACAGCCTTATCTGTGCAGCCAAAGATTGATTAGACTGGGCTGTAGTCAGCTCAGGGAGAGGCAATTCCCTATCACTGAGCCTGCTCTGCAAAGTGAAACACCCAAAATGGATAAACCAGGGTGTGCTCAGAAACACAGCTTTTTATCCACTGGAGTGAGACAGTGCTGTGGGAAAAACTAGGGAGAGAATCTCGTGCTCTGGTTTGAACCCATCTGTCAGAAAATACTGATCACAGCAATAGGCAGTAACAAGAACAGTTTGCATTTGCTGCTGCTGAAGGGATTTAAACAAGTGAGATCCCTTCTTCGGATGCAACTCCTCCCGTGCCCATCTGCCCCAGGGAAATGAGGGAACAGAGCTGGGGGTGAGTTACAGCAATGGCCTGAGGGTGCAGCTGGAGGTGGATGTGACAGGGATACCCCTGGGGAGGTGCCCGACCAGCCATGCCTCAGTTTCCCCAGTTGGTCCCAGGGAGAGCCCTGAGGCGCTGCTGGAAGAACTCACAGCCACCCAGAGATGCCACATCCGAGAGAAACAGGGAACAGGAGCTCAGCCAGGCTCCTGGACAGGGCTGAGGGACACATCCTCATATTGTGCAGTCCTGGGTGGTGAAACAAAACCCCTGCAGCAAGACAGGGATGGAAAGGCTGAAATCTCCTTCCTGCTCTGAGTCTCTTTTGCATACACAGGTAGAAAGATGCAGGGAAGGTGTAAAGGTACAGGATCTATATCTGTCACTGGAGATGGAGAGACATAAATTATACATATAAAAATCCATACTATTTACTTCCTCTCTGGATACCATCAGAAGAGTTCTATATATCTTTATATTTATGTAGCAATAAAAACATTAGATAAAAGTAATCTATTCAAGTTACAATTACCTCTTACTCAAAATATACCTTGTAAAAAATTTGTCTCCTCTTCTGATGGTATATGCTGTGTATTGATATTATTTTGTCTGGTTATTATTTTAAAAACCCTGTCTCTGCCTCACTCTAATCTTTTCCTTGGCACAGCCATTGTTTTAAAAGCCTAGGATGATAATAAAGTATAGAGAAAACACTTAAGAGGGCCATCCATTTCTCAGCCCGTCCTCAGTTAATTAATACTCCACGTTCTCCAGAGGAGAAATCTCAGCTCCTTCGCCAAATTAAGGAAGGAAGAAATGCAATAAATATTCTGCTGGGCTGGAGTTAGTTTTGCTTCCATTGCAGTTCTGAGCTCCAGCTGTGTCTGGGAGCTGAGCGCCCTCCCTCCCAAGCCTGGAGGAAAAGGGATTCTTTTCTCTTTTTGAAGGATGAAGGGGCCTCCCCTCACTCATGCTTGGTCAAATAAACTGGCAGTCCCTGCCCCTGGGGCCCCTGAACCTGCAGCCAAGGGCTCCTTCCTGCAGACCTTGGGGTTTCACGTGGGATTTGCAGGAGGAACTCCCATGTTCCTCAGAGCATGGCTGGTTATCACTCCTGCCTTGCATGCTCCTTGGTCCTTGCAACTTCCAGTTTAAGTCAGAATTCTGCTAAACCAGCAAATGGGGTTATTTGAGATTTATCTCTTCAGTCAGAAAGATTTAAACCACTCCTTATCTGTGTAACCTCTATAGCTCGGGTAGGCTGAGATTTTATATAAAAAGAAGCATCTCCCTTTTAAGTATTTGGATTCCAGGTGTGCTCTACAGCCGTGAAAATTCCATCCCTGTTGGTTTAAAACCTCAGAAATGGAGAACAAGGCAGCAGTACCAATTTAATGCCAGGAGCTCAATAACAACTTGGGCCTGGTGTTTTTTCCTGGCTAATTCCCTGCAACATTCCCTCCTTGGCAGTTTTATTTCCCTAAGAGAAAGCAGGGACTTTGTCAGGGAGAAGTTTCCTGATGAGAGATTAGAATCATAACCAAATTAAATGATTGTCTCTAACTAATTAGATTAGTTTAAATTGAATAATGAAACCTTTAGCTGTATTTAATGTAACATGCCTGAAGTCCAACGATTAGTCTGCTGAATGAAGCTAAACAATTAAAAACACAATCTATTTTATAGCTTATTTTATAGGAACAATTGGAAAAACTATTACTGCTGGCATCTGCAGAGGAAATGCACAATTACGAGCCCAAGAGGAGCAGGCAGAGCAGGGAATGTGCAGCAGGGCCAGGTGAGGCACCACAAAGGACTTGGGCCTTCCTCCCAGCCAGCACTGGCCAGGTCTGGCATTTATCACTTCATTACTGAGGTCAAGGGGAAAAAAACCTTCATTCCCAGACATCTTGGTCTCATTAGATCAGTGTTTAAAAAAAAAAAAAATTAAAAAATTTAATGTCTCAGGAAAAAGATCAGAGGATCATATTGTTACACATGTTTTCATGCTTAGGCTTTGCATGGCCATCAAGGAAGAATTCTAATGTACATCCTTTATCCATACTTCATCCATCCATCCTACATCCAATCTCCCATCCTGGATTTGACAACACAAGGAAATGCTGCAGTGCAATGACAAATCCCCTGGGAGTGTATTTGCACCTTCAAGCACCCAAACAACTTTAAGAACTAACCTTTCAGACACCCAAAGCACAGCCTGGGACTTTGGAAGCACCTAGCTCACTCCCCAAAATGCACCTCAGGCTGCCAGGTGAGGCCCTGCCTGAACCACAACTGTTCTTTTACAGGAAGATGCTGCAGGAGCACCAAGTGCAAAAGACATTTTGGCCCTGATTTCCTTTGTGGACGCTCCTGGTGCTCTCCCAGATCTCCCTGCACAGCCTGACCCAGCCTCACCAACCCCTCAGCACAGAACAGGAGTGGCACAGGGCAGCTGCCACACACCAGCCCTTCGGAGCTTCTCCCTCGTGTAAACCTGCCGGTAAGATCTTTTCCAAACATCACCCCTGAGTTCCCAGAGCTGAGCTCCCAGTGTTGCTGGGATGTCTGCCCGTTTGGAGTGACTAATCCTATTTTGGAGGTTGCTGGGCAATAGGGCCCTTTTATTTGCTCGGGAGGAAGCTGCAGCATTTCAAGCAGCATGAATTCCAGCCTGCTACAAGTCTCCCAGCTGGCAGAACAGCTTGAACATTCTGTATTTTTGATGAAATCTTTGATCACCTCATTGCAAGATCTGGTTGCCTACTCTCAGCTCTCTGGCAGCTCTGAGCACAACCTGCCATTTCGAGATGGGATTTGTTCTTTTACGGATTAGGCGCATTAAATAAATAAACCAAACTGTCTTAAAGATCTCCTGATCAATAATGGCATGGGCCCAGGGGCCTGGGAACACAGCACACAATATTCCAAAGTAAAAGCAGTGTCAATCAGCCTTTCCCTGGTCCATCTCCTGAGGGAGGGCGCCTGCCCTGCTCTGGTTGAACACAGGAGGCATCGCTGATGCCTCGTTACCTTGGAGATCTTTCTGTTCCCAGGTTACCACCTAAATCAGAAGGAAATTTGGCCATGGAATGAGCAATGGAAGCTCCAGCTTATTCCTAGAACAAGGAGAAAGACATATGAAGACCCCAAAACAACTCCCCCACCTCCCAGCAGAGCCTCCTGCAGTGAGCAGTACCACACCATGGGGACATTCCTGCAGAAACCAGGACAGCTCTGCTGCTCCCACCTTGGCCATCAGACCCCAGGGCACAGGAGGAGCTACCCAGGAGCTACCCAGCTCAGTACAGCCACTTGCCAGCTGCAGGTCACCCATGCTGAGATCCCATCTCAGCTGCTGTTGAGGTGCCCTCCTTGCCGACATCGCAGCTTTCATGTCTGTAGTAGCAAGGAAAAATGAGGTTGTGTGAGTCATATTAACCATGCCAGGATGGGGGAAAGGGTTGTGTGGTGCAGGAATTCCTTTGTCAATGTCAGCTGAGACAAACATAAGGAAAAATATACTGTGAAGTGTTTCCTTGAATTATTGTATCAGCTGTGATGTTTATTGCTGCTTGGACTCAGTCCCGAGGATTATTTTAAATAATGAGTCCTTCAGTGGGGACCTTCATTGAAGTGATATTTATATAAACATGGGCTTGATTAAGAGCAAAGAGAAGTCAGCAGGAATTTTCCTGTTGTCTTCAGAGACTTTAAATTACATCCACGTTGCAGGACATTCTGAGAAGCAAATTTCAGATTCCAGGTCCGTGCTGTGTTTGTGAGCTTCGGGGCAGCTGAGAAACAGCAACAAGAGCACGTGAAAGAAAAGCCCTTCAATCAGGTGCTGCTCTCCCCATCGAGCTGTCTGAAGGGACTGGAACTGAGCTGAATTCTTGGGGAGGCCATGAGGTGGCCAAAGGCACCGCAACTCCTGTCCCTGCTGTTTTCTTCTCCCTCTTGCATGGTTCCTGTCAAGGTTTCACAGGCAAACAGCACCTGCGTGAAGCAGGGCTTGGAAGAGCTGGGAATCACCCACCCTTCAGCACGAGGAGAGGGAAATCTGCATCTCTGACAAGGAGCAGGGGGAGGCTTGGGAGTGGTTTGCCTGAATGTAGCAAACTGGTAGCAGACTGGAGGGCAGGGGGACCATGCACCCCATCAAATCAGCCACACTTCCCCTCCTCACACAACAAACCCCAGGCCACGGATCCTGTGGCATTTTGGCAAGGCAGAGCCTCTTCTCACGAGCTCCTTCCTCGACTCAGATTTACCAATCAATCAATGGATGCATCCTGATCATAATAAAGCCATCATCTCTATACACAACCTGTCAGCAATGACAGCTCCTCATTCTAATATTATGGGAAATATAGAGGCTTGGGAAGAAGCACCTGTTGGATCCCTGAAGTGGGAGAGAGAGGGAAGAGACAGAAAGAAACTCTCTTGGTGTTGTCCCCACCCTGCTGAGGCCGAGGCCACCCTGACTGAACAGCCACCCTTTAATTAAAGGTTCCTTCTGCCACACTGAATATTCCATTTCTTTTTTGCCTGTTCGCTCAGCCAGGACCTAATACAAACCAGTCACTCACATTTCCATGAATCAAAGGAGATAATGTAGCTCTCAGCTACGCTAAAAGATGGCCAGACACATCCAAGATGTTTCAAACTTCATTTGAGGACTAACATAAGTGATTAACAGTTGTCTGTAGCATTAGGAGGCAGGGAGTGGAAGTCCTTTTATCAAATTGTGAGCTGCCAACAACTTCCCGCTGACAAGCTATCTTTAAATTCTTCATAATGCCTCTGCAAAGCCCTAAAGCTTTGTTGAATCCCTTGCCTGCAGTCTCCCAACGTCAGCTCTTCCACCCCTTGTCACAGGAAAACGTGGCCACAATGAGCCTTGGTGCCACGTGTACTCACCACGGGCTGGGGGACTGGATTCCTTCTGTGCTCCAGCCACGGAATAGCAGCAAATCCTCAGCAAACAGGGCTTTTGCATTGTTCTAAATCCTGCCCAGAGAGATGACAGGGTCGGAGCTGACTGACAAAGCCCCTCAGAACAAGCAAAGCCGGCACCACTGCTCCAAAACCGGCCAGGTGAGGGGGTAGTGAGGGCAGAGCCTGCCTGTCCCCACAGCCTGGGGCTCCACCAGCACAGCCCCGACTCCTTCCCTGCCCTGGGGATGATTTAACTCTTAGCCTGTGTTGTTCACATCCCGTTTGGGAATCCTCTTGCTGGTTTTGACTCTTTCCCAGACCTGCACGTGTTCTCACCTTCGCCTTGGTGTGCCGTGGGGTTCCACACAAACACAGGGAATGTTGGCTGTGCCTCTGAAAGCACCACGGAGCCCCTTCCCTCACCCCAGCCCTGCACTGTCGGGATGTGGAGCTTGTCTGGACCTGGCTGATTCGCCTCCTGGATTAAATCACTCCAGCGCATCAAAGAGCCTCCTCTAGCTCACCAGGAACTGCGAGGTTTAACTAGTCGACTTAGAGGTACTGTGTGTTGTTGCAAAATATTATAATTTAGGGTATTCCATCCCATAATTAACAAATACATCAGGCAACAAGTAAAACCAATCTTAAAAATGAGTAGTTAAATTTTTCTTAATTACACCCACTGAACCGAATCTGCCCCAAGCAATGCACATGTAATCCCAGTGAAGTCAGTGCAGTTGTACAGAAAACACTAAAATAAAAATACTCTGTAGTTATCATCTCTACTGTGGCAATGCTCCCAGTCCCCCACCAAGGTGAGGGACTCCAGCTTTATTTAGAATTTGAAACAGAAGCAATAAAGGTAAACTAAGCTGAACTGAGGAAAGAGCTTGGAAAGTGCTGTGTAGCACTGGGATTTACACAATGCATAAACAAAGGCTGAGTCCTTGTGTGAAATAGGTGTTGTTTGATAACCATGTTGTAAAACAGCCAAGGTTCTCTGGTGCCCAGACTCCAGGTGATGATGCCTTAGGAAGAATTCTTTTGGCAAAGCCTGAAGAATTCATGGAGAAATTCCAAACTGCTGAACATTTCTCTTGATGCACCAGGGCCTATTTCCCTACAGAAACCCCAGAGCCACTGTCCCCTGTTCTCCATTTCTGCATCCAACCTCCACCCAAACACTCCCAGCAAACACTGCCTCCCTTCCCTCCTGCTCTGCATCCTTTCCCTGGGACTGCATCCCTTCCCTGCTGCTCTCCCTCTGCTCCTGGGATGGGCACAGGTTGCATTTCAAAAATCAAAGCCTGATCCTGCTGCCCACACGCAGAGCAGAGGCTGCTTTGATTGCAGGAAGGCTGTTCTGAGAGGCAGACAGCAGACAGCTTGAGGAAGGGTGGCAAAATTCAGCTCCTAATTATTAGATTAAAACCTCAAAACAGTTGTCATGTACGAAGGGACAAAGTAGAATTTGGCAAACAGGAAGGGAAAACAACAAATCTTCTCATAATGATAAAAAATCCCTGAAGACAACCTTGTCATTTTTTGAGAGCATCTCAACAGCTCCCTGCTTTTATTTTTTTGGTCACCGCTTATCAAAATTTGCATGGCTAGTTAGTGGGTTAATTTAATTATGAGCAGCATTTATGAACAGCCTGATGGGGATCTGCAGAGGGCAATAGACTCTGTTCCTGAATTATGAAATTGCACACACTCGCACATCTGGAAGCCGTCATGGGACGGATCTCTGTCTTGTAAATGCGTGTTGAGTGTTACAATATTTTACTAAGCACTCCCAATCTGTCAAGGTTTACAGGAGAGCAGAGACTGGGAACATTTGGGATCATTTGTGGCTTAGAGCCATTAGCTACTTCCACCCACTTATTGTGACGTTATTAAGAGCTAAATAATCTAAAGAGCAGAAGTTGGCTTGCTCCAGACCTGAGATAATAGAAGTGGTTTTCACCGAGGGCCCAAAGCAGGGAGCCAGAAGGGCACAGCCTCCTTTGGGGTGATCTGGTGGCACCTCTGTGTGGACTCTGCTCCTCAGAGGCCTCTGAAAGAAACTTTGCACGAAGTTTCTTCGTCTTTTGGAGCCGTGGCTCAATGAAAAGATTTGGAACACTTCGAAACTCCATGGAGCTTTTGGCTTCTTGTTAAGCCATTGTGTGTCTGTTTAATTTAAATCCTCATCCAATTATTAAAGAGGGGTTTTTTTTTTAATGGGTGATTATGATGTGATTTATGACATTGGTGTAATTGTCAGAATTACTGTGGGTAATTAAAATATGAAACGATGGTGCCAGAGGCTTCGGTCCCTCTCAGCACCCTCATTAAAAATCAGGAGCTGACCATATTATAAATAGGCTGGTTTGCACAAGTTCACAGGGAAAGCTAATTATGAAACTTATCCTTATGCACTCAGAACTCAAACCATCAGTCATGCAAATTTTTCAGGTGATTATGGCATTGTATAAAGTGGGATGGGATTAGTGGGCCCAGGTGGGTGCAACCCCAGGTACACCGAGCAGAACAACTGTTCCTTGCAGGGTGAATGGGAATCCCTAAAACTCCTGATGATGGATGTGGAACAAGGGCCTGGAGGAGGGAGAGGTGGAGCATTTTCACACGGAGCAGAGAAAAGAGGTTGAGGAGCCCAGGGAGAGGCTCTCTGATCTGTAATGAGCAGTCTCAGAGAAATAAGAGAGGCATGGGAACACAGGGAAGGGAGCTCCAGAGAGCAGCTGGAATAAAGTCTGGATTAGCTGACTGAATTCCCCGGAATGGTGGCTGAACTCACAGGGAGTTGGGTGCCAAAGGCAGTGAGTGGGACACGAACTGAAGGAAAAGTCCTGTGTGTGAAGGCAGGAAAGGGCTGAGAGGTTTGCTTTCAGTATTCCAAATGTTTTGCTGTCCAGAAGGAAAGAGAACGAAAAATGGAATAGCTGGAGGCCTATTTACAAAATCCAACCCAAACTGAACTGAGACATAAATCCTGATGGACCATATCTTCCATCTGAGTGTTTTTAACTCAAATAAACCTAATTAACTGCCTGTGTATTATTAGCCTATCACTGCAACCAGACTGTGGCTCTGACTGTGAGGAGAAGGCCTCAAAAATACAGAGCAGGAACAATGGGACTTCCCAACTTAGCAAAAAGTGGAATGCAAAATATTATCACCCATTCCTAGAGGAGCTTCCCAATGAACATTGATTCTCAAAACTCCAGTGTCCTAAGTATCCATTCAGGTGCCTCCTTACACTTCCCAAGCTCCAGAAATGCTATTTGTGTGGTTCAGGAGGAGCTTTTTTTAGAATCCCACCCCTGAAGTGTCTGAGGTACCTCCAGGCATCCCCACTTGCCCGTGTTGCTGCAGCCCTGGGAAGTTTGGCTGGCACTGAACGTCCCTTCCACACCTCACCCCACCTGATCAGCAGCAGAGCCAAGGGAATGTGGGGCTGGAGAGGCTCTGGGGCTTTGCTGTGCCAAGCTCTGCTCCTGCCTGCCCTGCAGCCCAGGTGCTGCTCAAAAGCACAAAGTGCTGCTGACAAAGGAGCTGCCCGCTGGAACAACACTGCCTGCACCTCATCCCGCTCCTTTCTCGAGAACACAGCTTTACACTTGTCCTTCATACAAATAACCCGAGGGTGGGAATTATTCAGAAGGCTCGTGTTTGACACCCCATCTGTTCATTTCTGACAGCGATATATAATGTAAGGCTATAAAAACTTGAAAAATAATGCAACATAAAAAGGGATTGACTCGGCTCCAAGAGGCCATAAACGGTAACAAATACCATTGTATGATTTATTTCATGCTGTAATCTTTACAGTAAGTCATCTTTCAGACATTTCCTTGTGACAGGTTTTAATAATATTAATGCCCAGAGCAATCCAAATCATCGCCAATAGACATATTTATCAAGCTGCCAATCCAAGTAAATGAAATTCTATAAGCAATAATGTAACATGTTTAAAGGAAGCTAATAAAACAAGTCAGGAGAGAAATATTACTGCAAAGTATGCTCTCTCTAATCCAGCCCTGGATTTTATACAGCCAAAATGCAAATCTTTCCCTCCATGATTTATTGCTCCAAAAATACCGATGACCTTTCCAGGAGCTCTTGCACAGCCCTTCTCACACGTCCCTGCAGCCTGGGAGGAATCTTGCTCAGCTGCCTGGCTCTGCCCTACCTTGCACTGGGGAGTGATGGGCACCAGCAAAGAGCAGCATCTTAAATCTTAAAGATTTATTGAAGACTGACAAGCCTTAACACAGGCTTGGCAACTCAGCAGGTATTTATGAGCAATTATCCAAGCCCCAGATAAGCCACAATTAACAGGGAGCTAAAACCTGATTCTTTAACCTGGTTTTGCTCTCAGTGTGATTCAGTTCTCACTAAGCCAGAGCTCGACTGAGGGGACTCTGCAGCAGGGCCAAGGGAAGGAGCTCAGTGCACAGAGCCATGCTCGCAAACACTCTTTTATGCCCCACTGGAAACTTAGCAGGAATGAAAAACAAGAGTCAACAATTCAGCAAAACATACACCATTAAATTTGTCACGCCTTAGGCATGAATGTGTGGAAAAGCCATGACTGGTAAAGCAAGTGCATCGATGCAGTGCTTGAGAAGTCCTAAAGGCCTTCAGGAATCCACTTCTGGAGGACTTTTATGGGTCTGAGGGATTTCTGTATTGGTTTGTGATAACTTTGTTTTAATGACACTAATTAAGTTCTTCTCCTGGATGCAAAGATCTGCTCGTTGTCAGCGGTGGAGCAAAAAGAGAAAGGGAGGGATGTGCAAGATTCAGTGCAGAGTGATGGGAAGGTTCCTTCCTCACAATAATCCTGGACTCCGGCAATGCTGGCAAGCCCTGAACCAGGCATGGTCTGAGTCTTGCAACAGGCCAAGCCTAATTCTTCCCCACTACACATTATTGAGGTGCCCCAAATTGGGGTTTGGCCACATTTGTCATTGATTGGCCCACATCCAAATCTTATCTCAATCTCAGATGCAAATTTCTGTTCAAAAAATTATTGGAATTGGAGTATTTAGCTGGTTCAACGTTCCAATAAATGCAGGTGTTTTCACAGAACCTTGAAAGGTGGTAAGAGATAATTTCCAAAGCATGGCCTGTTGGATCCCTGTTGGATCCCCTGGAGATGGGAGCTGCAGGGAGCCCTGCCTGCCCCAGCTCAGGGTGCACTTTGCCTTTGCAAATGAAACAGAGACAGAGCTGAACTCTCGCCCTAGTCCCTGCCCTGCCTTGGGAGCAGGAGGTCAGAGTGAGCTCCTCTGTTTGCAGAGCACCCCGGAGGCAAAGCCTGACCTTCATCTGAAAATGGGCGATTGGATGCAACTCTTTGTGATTCCAGTTCTTTAGGATCCATTTGAGAACTCTCAGTCACACAGGGCCAGCCCCAAAGAACGGCAGTTCACACCTCATTTCACTCTTCCCCACTCCCTTCCCACCCCTGTATGCTCCTTCTGCTTTCCCTGAGAGCTCTTTGAGGCAGGAACTGCCTTTCCCTGTTCAGCATCGACTAATGGGATCCCAGTCCCAGCAGAAGCCCCGAGGCATTGCTGTAATACAAATAATAAATACTGCAACTAATAATAACAACAGCACTTTCAAATGTGCTCCCCAGGGAAGGGCTGGAAGACCAGTCCCTGGTGTCATTTAAAACTAAACGCCACAAACCAGACCTGTGTGACTGCTGAGAACAGAGTCTTTATGATGTGGTGATGGGGAAGAATATTGATGGGGAGAGGAACAATTATTCATCTGAATATTTAGCTATTTCTTTAGAGGAATTAAAAATATCTCCTAGTACCTTTTTTGTTCCTCACTGCTAAGCAGCAGCAGAGATCTGAGGGAAAATAAATAAATAAATAAGAAATATATAATCCCCAAGGTGTAATCCCAGAGTATGGAAACTCACTTCACTTAAATTCCTCCCTCTGGCATAATTGACTTTTCATGTGCATGTTAATAATGATATTTCAGCAGGTTGTGAGGGCTTGTTCTTCTCCCCCCACCTGCTTTGGTAAATTATGTGATTGGGCATGAGGAGAGACACATTATAAATCTAATTATGTTTTCGTTTATATTTAACAAGTCAGCACAATCTGGTGGCTTGTGTGTGTGTGTGTTTGCTGATATTTCCAGCTGACCCTGGGAGCTGCAGGACAGCAGCCCTGGGCAGAAATCCCCTGTCCTGGTTTTGAGCTGGGCTGGGACCCCTCGGAGTCCTCCAAACAGACATTGCCTCTGCTGCCAAAGCACAGGGTGGGCTTGGAGGGAGGGGAGACTTCACTCCTGAAGCCTCTTCTGACCTACAGCAGCTGCAAATTGCTCACAAGCAAGGCATTTGCTGCAAATTGCTCACAATGAGGCAAGAAAGAAGAGTTTGTGCAAGGAAGTGGGATCTGTACAAGGAAGAGGAGTTTGTGCATCTCTTCCCCTCCTGGGATCCTGCTCATCCCTGTTGGTCCTGGTGTGGTTTGCCTGAGTGTCCTGTCACTCTCTCCAGGGGATCTCCAGGGGACAGGAACAGCTTCCCATCCGTGAGAGCTCAGTCTCAGCCCAGGACAGCCCTCGGTACACTGAGCAGCAGCTCAGGGCAGGGGGATCCCAGGGCCTTCAGGGTGGGGAGGGGGAACACCTCAGTCCGACAGTGGGGGAAGTGGGGAAAGGGAGCTCCAAGTGCTCCATGAAAACCTGGCCCTCCACACAGGGGAAAACAGAAGCTGGAGGGCAGGAGGAGTTCATCCCCTGTCCTGTGCCATCCTCATCCCCTGTCCTGTGCCATCCTCATCCTCTGTCCTGTGCCATCCTCATCCCCTGTCCTGTGCCATCCTCATCCCCTGTCCTGTGCCATCCTCATCCCCTGTCCTGTGCCATCCTCACAGGGAGTTTGGAGGAGTCCAGAGCACCCCACACCACGTGAACTTCACCAGATGGAGAGTGGAGGAATGGACCAAAGTACCCAGAATTCAGCTCTGGTTCGCTCTGATCCATCCACAGCCCATGGGATGGCAGTGGCAAGGTAGGACCCTGGCAGAGATCCTGATCCACCTCAGGCAGCTCCTCTGTCTCCACTAAAACCGTTGCAGAGCTGCAGGTTTGCAAACAACTGCTTTTTATTAATGCACATTCCTACTGAAATGTCATCTTGTCCTTTTAAGATCTGAGATTGCCTTGGAAACGAGGAGAAAGCCGAGCAGGTGGAGGCTCCTGCAGAATCCCTGCCTTCCTGGGCATTTCCCGGGACTTTGATCAAAGGCTCTGTGCAGTTCAGGGCAGCCTGGTCTGGGAGGGAGTGGGAGCTTCCTCTGGGACCCCTCAGCTCCGTCCCTGCTGGGAGCTGGGCTGGGAATGGATGCTCAGCAGCTGCTCTGGCTCAGGACGCTCCTGCTCGGAGCCCTGCAGGTGTCACCACTGCCGGTTCCCTCTGACTCTGCCTCTCCATCCCTCTGCAGCTAGGAAAGGCTCAGCGATGGGGCTCGGCTGCCATCTGCTGCTCTGGCCTTTCCTTTGCTCAGCCAAGCTCTGACTCCAAGGGAAAAGCAGAAATTGGAAGCATTTCGAGTATAATCATAACCAAAAAGATGGGATGTATCATCAGAAAACTCAATATTGTATCAGGGAAGTAGAGGGCTGTGTATTCCAACCTATCCTTTGAGAGAAATAGGTAATAAGAATACAATTAACAGAGATTTATTCAGCTATCTGGGATTTTTTTTTGTGGTGATTTTTTCCTGTTTATATTTGTGCATGCTTGTTTGGGTGTTTTTAGTGGGAAACAGATTTTAAGAATTTATCCGAGAAAGGTTTTGAGTTTCTGCAGTTTGTTCAATTCTGAGGCTCCTAAGGATTTGGCAGCTTCCCTTCCACACCTGCACTCCCTGTGCAGATTCACAGCTCAGAGGACAAACAAAGCATCAGTGACTCACATTATTACTACAGATACTGACTCAAATTATTACTACAGATACTGACTCTGATTATTACTGCAGGTACTGTAGCAGCATCTGGAGGTCCCACTCAGAGCAGAGGCACCTCCTGCTGTGTAAAAACAGCAAAATTTTTACCTGCTGGGTAAAACCAGCAAAAATGGAGTTTCTCTCTCTGAAAGGGCCCCGTGCTGCCTTTCCCCTCCTGCTCCCTCCCTCCATCATCCCATTTCCAGGCCCAGGGAAGATTGCTGGAGCTGGGACCTTCTTTTCCACGAGTTCTGAGCAATTCCAGCCACTCCTCCTTTCAGCTCAGAGTTCATTCCCCAGTTCCGGGAGAACACCCCAGGTGTTTTCCACAGCAGTTTCCCCTCTGGGTCTGGAGCTTCTATTCCCCAGTTTGGTGAAAACAGCCATTTCCTCCTTCAAAGTGGGAGAAGGAATAATTGCACTCAATAGCCTGCATTTTCTGGGTGAATTCTCCAGCTTTTTAGAGATCTATGGCACTTACTTACAGCCCTTGCTGAACCAGTTCCAGCTTCCCCATTAGGGTGTCTGGTGTTTCATCATTGCAAAGACAGAGTTCTCTGGCTCAGGACCAGAGAGCAAAAGCTCTGCTGCCAACACCGACAAATTATCCCTTTATGACAATGCTTTAGAGCATTTAGGAGCCTCTGCAAACTCATGTGGGCAAAAAAAAATGGAGGTGTTTCCTTTCCCAATGAAAATAAATACTCCTGAGCCACCCACAGCAAAGGGCAACAGCTCCAGCATCAGCTCTGCCAGCTTGGCTGTGCCTGTGAAATATGTGGATTTGAATGAAGCAACTCAATGAAATAAAAACTCCAAAAAGCAGCTCAATTTTATACACAACTTCTGCATTGACAAAGTCTGGATTTATTTCACCAGAGAACCATGGTGTGTTTTGGGTTGGAAGGGTCCTTAAAGATCATCTTTTTCCAATCCCCTGCACCTTCCACTGGAACATCACCTGGTATCTGTTTAATTAATCAAAATAAATTCTGTGAATGAACATCTCTGAAGAGAGGAATCCCAGCCCGGTTCCTCTGAGCAGAGGCTGGCTGTGAAGTCTCCCACAGCCACTAGAGGAGAGCAAAAGCCTTTCTGCTGCACAACACAAACCTGGCACTGCTCAGGCAGCCTCACAATTCTGCCCTCCTTTAATTAAATCTTCTGTATCAATTTGGAAATATCTGGGCAACTCGTGGACTGTCAGGCCAATATTTAGTTTATCAATTTTGTGGTGTAGCAGGTACTAATGAGGAAAGAGAGGAAAGGAGGATAAATTTGGGTCACCTTCCTTGCATGGAGTAAAAGGATTTCTGCCTGTACCTGTTTGGGTGTAAATTACCCCAAAAGACACAACCAAAGAAATAAATGAGCCTAAAAGAGGCTGAGGAGAAGAAAAGCAGGGTGTGGACTGGAAAGGGCACATTGGACACATTTCCAGCCCATTTTTGGGGTGACCAGCAGGAGGGGTCCTGCTGCCCTGCCCTAAGCACAGATTCAAACCCTGAATGCCAGACAGGGCAGATCATCCCTGCATCCCACCAGAGCCTAGAGCCAAAGGAAGCCACAAAAAGGAATATTATTTGCTTTGCCAACTCCATCCATAAACCAACACCTCCACTTCCACAGTCACCCTAGTCATAGAAAACAAAGAAAATCCAAACTGGGACTTGGATTCCTGGACTGTTTTGGGGACATGCTGATTATGCCAACTGATTCCCAAATCCAGCAGCACCAGAGGAGTCCCCAGTTCCAGCGTGTGCAGTACAGGATGCAGGGGATGATCAGAGCTGACAGCTCTCCAGCGTGAAGGAGTCAGACTCCTCAGCTGCTGTACTCAGGATGGTGAGGAAGGTAATTACACCAGATTTAGGAACATGATATCCTGTACAGGACTGCACAGCTGCTACCTGTCTGAATCCTTCCAGCAGCTGATAAAATCATGGGAGAACGCAGTCACTTGGCTTTCAGAGTTCTCCAGGCAGAAAAAAATGTGACAGGACAAATCTGTTCCCCTGCCAGCAGCACTCTCCGTGTCACTGTTAATATCAATCAGACAAAGGAGGAAAGCTCTGGAGTGTCTCATCCCACCTCATGGTGCTGGGAGCATCTTCAGGATGAGGTTGTGGGGAGTGAACATCTGCCAGGATGAGACAGAATTCCCAGATTCCATCGTATCCCAGGAGGGAAAAGTCCCATCAGGGTAGCAAGTGCAACAATGCTGATTTCGTGGCACTGCCTTTGGCTATGAACTCCTGTAAGAGCATCATGGGTCTCCTGCAGTGACCCAGGGATGCAGCTCCAGGCACAGACAGTTCCTATTTTCAAAGCGCTGCAGCACATGAAATTCGAACAGAAACCACACCAAGTTCAGGCTGGTTTGTAGCTTGTTGGTAGTGTTGGGTTGCTGTGTGTTTTTTTCTTTAGTCCAGGTCCATTCCTTCTGTTGGAACATTTCACAGATCTTCAGTGTTTCAAAACACAATGTCTCTCAGGACAGTCAGAGTGAGCCCCAGGTGTGCTGCACACTCCAAAGATGGGCTGAGGCTGCTCTAATTACTGAAAAACTATTTCCAGGAATGCTGCATTTCAGAATATTCCCCTTTCAAACCCAGATGATCAGAGCTTGGCTTCCCCTTTATTTTCTCAGCTTCAGTGCTTGAAAAACATCCGCAAAGTGAGTCCTGCCTCACTCCAGTGTTCTCAGTTCCCACAAGGGATCTGCTGGTGTGCACAGGTACCACCGAAATCCCTGGAGCTGCCTGAAGTGTAAATCTCAGCATGAACTGAGGAAAGGTAGCTCAGGGATCCCTTCATGGGGATCTTTCACAGGGCTGGCATCACAAAATGCCTCAGACCCTCAGTGCAGAGCCAGGAGGCAAAGTCTCATCAGCAGCACCTGAACACCTCCCAGCCCCAGACTGGGAAGGGCAAACAGCAGTGGGGAACAAAACCCATCCATCTCCCATAATTACCTTCCCTGCAAGTCCCTGCTCACAGAAAAGCTCTTTGCCATAAGCACTCGCTGTTTTAAAGAAGCTGCAGGGATTTTGGCAGCTCGGGTAAAGTACACAGTTTAGATTTTAATGAAAACAAGCTTTTATAAAACTTAACAGTAATGGAAATGTTTTTGGGATTTTTCCCGTCTCCTGCTATTGTCATTAATTTTTCATGAGCATCATTCCACAGCCATCCATGCAACTCTAATTTTACAGCTCACTGTTACTCCACAAGAGTCAGGAAATGACACTTCCCAGGGCTTGATGCTCCATTCTCTTTTCAAATGAAACTGCTGAACTTCAACTTTCTCTCCAACTCCAGCATTATTTTCCTATTCAATTTATGCTAAATGCTTTTCATCCCAGGGCTTCTGTAACATTCTCTCCTACATGAGCTGTACAACCCATTCCTGATATCCTGACACTGATCCTGGGCATGGAGCCTGCCCTGGAGGAGGTGTCCAGCCCTGATCCAAAGGTTGTTCACTGCCTGTTCATGCAGCTTTGCATCAGCATTTGAGACACGGTGAACATGATGTCCTGAAAGGCTTCAGTCCACGTCCTCAGCTCCTGCTGAGCTCTGACAGCAAAGGAGAGGAACGAATATTGGGAATCAGAAACACAACCGAGTGTCCCCCAGGCCAGTCCAGGTGAACCTCTACCCAAAGGTGAAACTCTATTCCTGGAAAGAAATCTGTGTAAATAGAATTAACTGCTTGTTTATTCCTCAAAAACCTCACCTTTCTGTTCTGAAGATATTTCTAGATGTTTGTCAGATTTATAATGCCTTGGGATTAAACACAGTATTGGATTGCTCTTGATGTATAATTCTGCTCCTCTGATGATTGAATTCACTTCACTCTGCTGCATGGCTTTTATATTTTATTTATTTCATTTTATGATTCCATTTTATTTTTCCAGTGTTATGCACCAGTACAAGCAAAGAACTGAGAACAAAGCTCTGGCATATTAAATCAATCAGAGAGGTTTACTTATTAATATCTTTTTACCCCGAGAACATTCTACAAAATGTGTGTATTCAGGCGCAGGCTGGGAGAGGCAACCGTGTGCTTTGCTGCTCAGTCTCCTTGTTTAGTTCCCATCAAATTGTTTACCAAAGGCTGGGGGTGAAGAAGAGCTGCAGCTCTGCTCAGCAGCCAAAAGAACAGCAGAGACTCAGGTGAATTGAACACGATTTTGGCACTCAGAGCTGCCCATGGTTCCCAGCCCAGGTGTTCCCGTGTTTTCCACCCTCACAATCCAAGTGGGCTGGAGGGGATGTCGAGCCCTCCCTGGCAGGGATGGAGCTGTCGGAGGTGACACAAAGGGACACAAGGAAAGGGCCCTCCAGCCCTGCAAATTCCAACATCTCCAGGTGCAGAAGTGACCTGGATCCATCCTGGAGGTACAAGTACCCCCCCAAAATTCCCCATACACACAGGAGGACCGGTTCAAAGCTCACAGATCTTCTGGTGTGGATTTGCTTCCAGCACAGCTCACCCCATCCTTGTCCAGTCTGTTGGGATCATTGGAAAAGGGCTGTTACAAAAGGGCTGTTCTAAAATACAGAAGAGCAGCTCCAGGCCCTGTTTGTGTCTGCAGCTGCCCAGGTGTCCATGGTGAGGCACAGCCCGACCTTTCCCTGCTGACTCCATTCCACTGCATTTCCCTCTCTCTGCTTCTGGGTTGATAAACTTCCCAACCCCGAGGAGGTGACCAAGCTGCGGATGACATTCCCGAGGCCAGGATTCCTGTGCTTCATGCCCGCAGGTGGCACCATTTCCCTGGAGTTCGGCTGCCTCTGCTCGCCAGGATGGAAAATCAACTTGCAGCTCAGCATCGCTGCAGCCTTGGAGGAGAATGGAGCTCAGCCGGCCTGTCCCGGGCACTGCCCTGTCCCAGCAGCAGCTCCTGGGGTCCCACAGCCACAGCAGGGCCAGCAGGTGCCACCAGCTCACACAGCATCCTCCCCCTTCCTTCACACACAGAACATCATCAACAGCTCGGGGTCTGGGCGAGAGCTCTGACGCCTTTTGTGAGCACTGCAGATGAATAATGCAATCAGCTGCTTCTTCAGGCAATCAGGACAGCTGAGGATGGCAGCAGTCATTTTGCCTGAATTGGGAAAAACATGTGCCCAGAAGAAAAAAAACGAACAAACAGAAGAATGGTGGAATAATAGTCCCCCAAATGGCTGGCAGGGAGGCACAGGATGTGTTATTGCAGACGTTAAACGCAGCAATATTCCATGTCTGCCCTCTCCTTCCCCCCTTGCTGAGCAGCACAGGGGACTGGGAGTGACTGGAACCAGCGGGGTTAGGAATGGGAGCACACAAGCTGACAGGAGGCTCTCTTTGCATTTTCATGGCGATGAAGATGCCAAAATTGCTGCTCCCCTCCTGCAGCTCCTCTGCTCGTGGTGCTCAGCTGCTGTCCCCAGCAGGAACCTTCAGTGCCCCCTGTGCCACAGCATCAGCTCAGTCTCTCGCCAGTGAAATAAAACAATGCCTTTCATCAGAGCACTGCAGCTCTCCTGAATTAGGCTCCTGTTCAGGATGGTCCTGATTTGTTACTTTGATGGTTCCTTCTACGTACAGCTGATTATCCTTCCCTGGAAACAGATGTGCTTCCTCCAAGTCCTGTGCAGGCTCCAGCTGCAAATAAAGGCTGAATGCTGACCTCCCGGCCACACTGCACTGTGGAGTTCTCTGCTGGCTACTGGAGCTATCCATCAGAGGAGTCATCTCCCCTGTATTTGTGGCTGCACATGGTGATGGAGTCTCCTCTTCATTTCCTCTTTGATGGCCCAAATGGCTCAAGCTCACTTTCCCCAGAGAGATGTTGCCCAGACCCTGAATAATTTCTACAGCTATTTTACGAACACTTGCAGTTTTTCAGCCTCCTCTTTGATCTGCAGACACCAGGACCACTATCCCAGAGAAGATCTGGGGGTGAATGGGGTGGGGAGCTCATTCCATCGCATGTGTGCAAGGCAGCATTTGATTTTAAAGTGCCCCAATCAGAGTGAGAGGAAAGGAGCATAACAGGAAAATGGGGAGACATTTCCTGAAAGGATTCAGATCCTCCCTGGATGATGAGAACATCCACACTCACATTGTAATAAATTGTCTAGCGAGTTAGTTCCCAAATTGTTCGAAGTTCTGCTTTTTCCTTGGCAATGTGTTATCTTTAACTGAAGTCGCTCTTCAGCCCTCACGGGGCAGCCACAGGGCTGCTTCGTTCTGCCCNCTGTCTTGGTTAGTATTTGCTTTGCTTTTAATTAATAAAATTTTTAATTGGCTTTCTGTCTCGAATCGGCTCATTGAGACCCCAATTTATCACAACATCAGCCTGCATTGAAGAGAAATTCTGCTGCTTCAGAGCATAAACCAACAGCTGGTGGGGACTCCAAAGCAATGTGTGCTGTGGGTGGAGTCCCCTGGAATTGTTCCCCTGTGATTGTGGGGAGATGGGAGATGCTGGCTCCCAGCATCTCTGGAATGGATGGGTCTGGAGGGCAACTCCCATCCCTCCATTGTGGGAGACACACAGCTGGGAGAGACAAAGGCTTTGCACTCGCAGATTAAATCCTTACGTTCTCCCTCTGCTCCCAAGCCTGTCTAGGTGAGGAGAGAAGGAATTAAACCACATTTTGCAGCCTGCACGCTGCCAGCCCCTTCCCCTGCAGCCTCCATTTGGGATGGAAGTGAACACTTTGCACAAATGTAACAATCTCTGAGCCCTGCTTGGTAAACAGCCCCCACTTCGCCTGGGCTCTGAACCTTCCAGGTGCAAAATAAAACAGATTGGTCTAGAATTTGGAAGCAAATGAGCCAGGCTGCTTGCTCCAGGCTCTCAATTTAATAAACATGCGTCTATATCTAACGGACAGTCTGTCAGTTCCCTTTAATAGAAATCACCTGCTCCTCTAATAACCATTAAACAAATTGACAGCACGATAGCCAAGGCCTCTCATCGTAATGCCACTTGCAGCAGGAGTAAAATAATCCACTCCCATCTCCCCAGAAAGGCCATTATTCTGCTTAATTGGAATGCACAAACACCCCCTCCATGTGACATGGAATCAAACACGGCCATGAAGAGAATAAACTGCAGAAGAATTCCCTGTATTTATATAATGTGTGTTTTATTAGCAAGATCATTTCTCATTTTCTCCTGATGAGGATGATAATCTCACCTGTCTCCTGCATGCCTCCTCTGCTCAGGCCAGAGCAGCTTTTGGGCCAGACTGGCCAGCTTGGACATCCCAAAACTGCTGCTGACACTGCTGGGAGTTTTTAAGTCCCCTCTTGGAAGGGATTAGAGCTGCTCTCCTCCACATCCTTGTCTGGTTGTGGCAGGATCCACAGGGATCTTGGGGCTGCACCTCACATGTAGAGCTCTGCTAACACCCAGGGTGGAAAATTTGCATAAAAGCAAAAAAAAAAAAAAAAACCACCAAAAACCAAACTCCAGGGTTCACAATAGCTGGGAAAAAAGCCTCAGGGAGACTGTCAGCAGCCTCAGGTATTTGACTCAATCTCTGTTTCTCCTAGGCCTGGCTCTGATTCCAGACACCTTCCACCAGCTCCAAGACCTGCCTGCTGCTGGCCTTCAAAACCTCTTACCCACAGCATTCGTTACTGAGGGACACTTGAAATTAATGAAGAATTCTCACAACCGCCTCATGCAGCCAGTCTGATTGTCTCAATCACGCTGATTTGGAAGTCATGGTGCACCTTATGGAGCCTCTCATGCCTGATGAGAGCACAAAAAACAAAAAAACAGGGAGAAAAGAACCTGTGCCAGAGGGTCTGTTCTGCAATTGTTCTGCAATAATCCCTGCTCAGGGTGAATTCCCCACGAACTCGCTGGAACCTCTCGTTATTTCCCTGTTATTTCCCTCGTTATTTCCTCTGACCCCATCCAGCCAAAAGCTCCTCACAAAGTGACATGACTGCACCATCCCACAGGACTTGCAGATTTTTATTTAATTCTTTTTTTTCCTCAAGTGTTTCAGCCTTGAAAGCAAGATGCCTGTCCTTGACTCCCAGCCAGCATACGGAGGTGAATTCTCAGTTAATTCTGGCCCTGCAGCTGGGATTGCAGCTCCACAACTCCGTGCTGGGGTTTTGTGCGCCCAGGGTGCTGCAGAGCAGGGGTTTGGCAGCAGCTTGGGCACTCCTGCTCTCACCAGCTCCTCTCTGCCTGGGAGGAGCAAACATTCAGTGACAGAACCATGGGTGAGCTGGGCTCAGCCCGCTCAGGTGCATTCCAGAGGGAACTCCAGTGCTCCAACCCCAGGGAATGAATGGTTCCTCCTGCCCCATGCGAGGATCAAAGCAGCTCCCACGGACAGAGGTGAGTGTGCCCAAAGTGCCTCAGACAGACAGAGATTAAGAGGCCTAAATGATATGTGTGCTCTAATTAGAGAATGTAATCACCTCGGGCTGGATCATTACTGCTGCCTTTATGTTTATGCTTGCACTGCATTAAGGTCCCTGGCAGTTCTTTCATCTGACTTACACTCAAGGACATCAGGTTTTTAATCATTAAACACCTTAAACACTATTTTTCAGGAATCTTTGAAGAATAATTATTTTACCAGTATAAACTGTACATCTCTGAAGGTTGATTTAAAACCCTCTCATCTCCAGCTGCTGCACGTATGTCAACAGAGCTCTTTGGAAATCAGGCTCAGGGAAAGTAGCACAGAAAATAAAGAAAAAAATGTTTTGTCATTCTTATTCTACTTCTTCATCTGTTTTGTTTTGTTGTAAGATTTTCAGCTCCACTCTGGGATGTGTCAAAAGTTTCAGCCCTGTCAGAGCTGAGGCGGTTTCAGTGCAGCCATTTCATTTCCTCTGGCTGCACCTGTAAAGGACAATGCTCCCTTCTCCTTCCATCCCAGGCACTGCTGAACAAGGAGAGCCCCCAAACCTCGTTACCTGCAAGGTTAGAAACCAGAAGTTCCCATGCTGAGCCAAATGACCTTCTCAGGGGTAAACCCTGAATCAAATTGTCCAGACTCTATTTTGTAATTAGAAGCTCAAAATAACTACAGGACATTATTACCATATGTTTTCCCCCTTTTTGATCACTCAGAGGCTCAGTGTGTAACTCTGCACTGTGAAATGAACAGTGCTGGGCATTCCCAGGCTGCAGACTGACAGGGAACATGTGAAAATTCAGTATAAACATTATAAAAAATTGTAAACATTCCTGACCCAAGCTGCATTTTTGATGCAGTTCACAGCAGACTGGAGCCTGAGCTCTTTGAAATTCAGATGAAGCCCTTTCCAAATCTGTTTGAACACCGTGGGGCTGTGCTGGGCTGCCTCCTCTCACACGTGCCATGGATACTTTTCCTGCATGAATACCAATAATTCCCAGTAAAAGCCCCACGCCTTTGGAGGCCAAGGCACAGAAATCAGCCAGTGAAAAGCAGAGGACTCCTCCCAGCTGGCACCTCCAACCAGGACAAGGAACCCCCGTGAAGGACAGGAATTGTTTGTGTTTGGGAAGAGAAAGCTTCACAAATGCACTGCCCCACGCTCCAGGAGCTGCAGGAAGGGGAATGTGTTTTTAAAGGAGTTCTACAACACAACACTGAGCCTCCAGCCAAGAATCCTCTCTATTATTAGAAAATCAATTACTCCTTCCAGTCTGGCCTGCAAGTATTGGAGGTGATGAAGTATCCTGGGATGTTTTTCACTCGTAAACGTCTCTCTCTCCTGTGGGAGTAGCAGAGAGGGGGCAATAAAATGTGTGTCTCGTGTTTCCTGCACATTTCACCGTTGCTCTCCTGCAGTGGACCCTTGCAATCTCAAGAGCAAAACAACTGCAAGTCACTCTGCTTTCCTGGAAGGAGACTCCAGCTTGGCCCTCCTGCTGGGACCAGAGATCATTAACATTGTTAATGTTCTCCCTAAAACTGTTTGGAGTCTGTGACAAGTCTAATTTGTTCCTGACAAACCAGTTGGGAGTGTGTTTGAAATGCCTCAGCCTGGCTGCTGTGCCCTGTGGATGGATGGGGGTTCCTGACAGGTAGAGTTGCTGTTTTGCTAAAGGATCTGTCATTTCATCAATCTTTTCAGCTGGCTCCAGAAGGGAAAACCCTCCATTGCACTTACTTTTATTTCTCCTTTTAGTTTTAAGAAAAACTGTCTTTAAAATTGAAAGATCAAAGCCCCAGGAGGGGAGGAAACAGCTCAGAGGTACCTGATTCATCAAACAGAGCGATTTTTACTCAAGTTGTGTAACAAGTTGGCTACAGTTTCCACCTTTACACCTTTATTCTGATGGCATCACACCACACCAATATCTCTGCATCACCTTTCCCTCACTGCTTCTCCAAAATGGCAAATCCACCCATGCAAATGTAGGAATAGCTTCTGGTTTGGGGAATAAAGCTGATGCACAAGCAGATGAATAAAGTGGATCCAAAAATCAATCTACACAGCTAATTTGGGACTTCGTACCTTTTAAATACTCCCAGAATCACAGGGATGCCAGGGCTGCTCAGAGAAGATTCATGTCTCCTTTGGTGGAGCATCCTGATAATTACTCAGTGAGAGTTCAGCCTGCCAGAAATGCCTTGAGAATTCCCCAATGGGTGATTCTGGGGAAGAAAAGGAGAAGGTGAATACTAAATGTGCTGTAGTCGATGTTTTCGTCTCAGCAGCCCTACTGCAGAGCCTTGGCCCAGCTGTGATTTAGCAGAGCTGAGTTTTTCCATCCCAGCCAGAGCAATCCCTGCCCCGTGCTGCTGAGCTGCCCCGAGCCAGAGCTGTCCTCACATCAGAGCACAGGAGCTGCACTTCTCATTCCACGCAGGGAAGGAAACTGCAGTTCCATCAGAGGCTCACCTGGCCTCAGAGCTCATTTGGAGCTAAAAGCCCGATGAGAAATCCATAATGAGAAAGATCTGATAGTTTAATGCATTCCTACTCCAAAGGAGTGGGATTTGCTGGGAGTTGGATGGGATAAAATCGTCAGCTGGAGGTCGGTCGGGGTGTGAAACTGCAGCTCTGAGTGTTGGCACAGAAGGGCTCAGCCAGGAGTGGGGCAGGAGCACGACAGGGCAGTGACTCCTTCAGCCAAGAGTCAGTGATTTCACAGAGCTGAAATAATCACCACAGGGATTCCCTGGCAATGGACAATGCCCAAACAGCTCTAAGGCAAGATCGACAAGGAGATGAGATACAACAGCAAGAGGAGAACTCTGATCACCTTCTGAGGATGTCACTGTGGGATTCAGGGACAAACTAAACCTGGATGGAGAAGGAGTGGTGAACTGAAGGGGAACTGCTGAAATGCATCAGCCTGATCACCTTGGAGCTGGTGAGCCCAGAACAAACCCGGAGCATGGAGATGGCAGGGAGGGGCAGAGAGCTGAACTTCAGCACAGTCTGGAAAGCAGAGGTGGGACCAATGCATCTCCAGGATGGATGCCCTCCCAGTGCAGCTCTGCCAGGAGAGCTGCTCATCAATTCCTGCAGGGAAGGAGCTGCCAGGGGTGTCTGTGTGGCCTCCCTGAATGATGGCAGCCCAGCAGCTGCTCTGCAATCTGGGCTGGACTCTGCACAGCCCCGCTGCAGAGCTCACTTGTCACTGGGGCTGAGCAACTCATGACAGATCTGCCAGGAGTGCTCAGAACCAGCTTTATTTTAACTTACTTTTTTCCCAAAGAGGAGTTGCTAACCCAGCTGTTCTCACTGAGATGGTGCTGCACAAACAGAGCAGCCTCCATTTAAAAAATTAAATGCAGTAGAGTCTGGTGAAGGTTCTCATAAAAGCAAGAGAAGATTCAAAACCAGAGCTGTGGCAGCTTCAGAGCTTTTCTCCAGATCCTGGGGTGGGCAGTGCCCAGTGCCTCTCTCCTGTTAAAAATTAATGACCCCAGCCCCTGTCCAGGGACACCTGAGCCATTCCAGTTCTCCAGGAGGCTCCAGCAGCTCCTGCTCAGATCCTCCCTCAACTGTCACACCCTGACTCATCAAGAGCCTGAGAACAAAGTGTTTGGATCATTTAAAAAATGAAATACAAGCAAAGCAAAGATACTTGCAATGACATCTTTGATGTTTTATAGATTAAGAGAGTCTCTCATGAATAACAGTCATTCCTTGTGTCATCTCTTTTCTGGCTTGGAGAATTTTCATTAACTGAGATTAACATTAACTGGAAAATAATTAAACTGGCTTAGAGAATCTGGCCTTCCCATCAGCACTGGCAATAATTAATCAACACAATCAATAGATTTTAATAGCATTAAAATTCTGATTTACTGCCTTATTCCTTGAGCCCACACCTCCCACTTCTATTCTTAGCTTCACTGTGGGCAGGATATTCCTTAGGACAATACCAAGAGGACAAATATAGAAATTAAAATCAACCTTCATTTTCACTGTCCCTGTAAAAAAAGGTCATTTTTTTTCCTTCCTAATTTTTTCATCATAATTCCCCAACAGAAGATGCCAGAGATGGACTAAGGCCCATTTCAGTTCCTTCTCTGTGAGCCCGGCAGGTCAGGGAGGGACACAGCCTGTCCCCAGGCCAAGCAGGGCACAATCAGCTCAGCCCCATCCAAGAGCAGAGAATTCCTTGGCAGGGCCAGGACAGCTCCCCAGTCCTGCTGAAGAACAAGTGGGAGCTCAAAGCAACCCTGCAGACCTCCTGTTCTTAGAGTTCATGCTGCAATACAGGCAGATTTTATCGATACATCTGTGAGGATCCAGCATGTTTTCCTTGGTCCTGGAGAGTGCTGATGGAGCAAGGCTCCAGCCAAACCCCTTCCTCTGGGATTTGTCTGCATCCAAGTACTCCCTGTGCAAAGCAAATGAGATCTATCTCCCTCTCCCTGCGGCAGAGTTGGTGATTTCGGTGCTTTATCATCAGAGTACAGCTTTAATTCTGTATTTCTCTATGTCTGTGGTGCTCTTTTAATTAACTTTCAGGTTGCTCAGGAAGCTGAGCATCCCGTGGTTTTTGTTAAAGCTGCATTAACCATTTCCTTATCTGCAGGAGCCACATTTGATCTGCTCCCAGCACTGCCCACACCTGAGACCAGGCAGCAGCACAGGAGGAACACCTCCAGCCCCGTGTAATGAGCTCTGCAACTGGAAGATGCAGGAAAAAATGAAATTCCAGGTACTTCTTAAGCCTCTGAATGCAAGGCCTAATCCAGGTAATCCATAAGCAATCTTGTTGGCAATCTAATTGTGTTTTCTGAGGAGGAGGCTGCAAGAACAGTTTGTTTACATATAATTGGATCCCTTTATATGTTTGTATTGTGCTTATTCCTGAAACCTTTCAAAATTGAAAGGTCTCCTGGAATGTTTGACTTGGCTTTTCCCTCCAACCGGAGGGATTACCCATTATTTTGCACATAATAGCCCAGACAAATATGAATTTTGTATTAGCACAGATCAGAAAGTACAGGTCTCCCTAGAGGGCCAGCAACCAGGACACACCAGAAGAATTGAGGAAATGGCGCTGATTTGTAACTCGCTTTTTATTTTGATTTGTTTCTCTCCGGAAGCTCTTGCTGTCTACAGCAGTCTCTCTGCTGGAAATGCAGGCCCTTGGGGAGAGCTGGGGAAGATAGGCTTTGCATTGGAGACGGTTTTTAACATCACCACAACTTCCACGCAGATCTTTGTTTGCCTCTGCGCAGGGAAGGGTTGGGCTCAGGGATGGGTTTGGAGGAGCCTTCCCTCCCTGGGAACACCTCAGTCACCCCACACTCCAGGAGAGTTTCCAGAGGGCTGAGCAGGAGAGCAGAAGGCTTTTGTGGCTGCAGAAGGAGCTCAGCCTCCCCCGGCACAGAGCCTCTTGTGCACAGCTCCTGGTGTCACGTCATCCCAGGGAAACCTTCCCTGGCTGCTCCTTCCCCTCCTGGGGGACATTTGCACCTCCAGCTTCCCACAGCTCCAGGAACAGCTCTGACACAGAGGTTTCATTGCCTCGGGGTGGGCTGGGATATGAATTCAAGGATTTGGGGTTTTTCCAGGCTGTAACAGCTCAGTGAGGAGCCCAAGAGAGCCCTGCTGAGCCCAGCCATGGCTCATCCTGCTGCTGGAGGAGAAGCTCCATCCCCATGCAGCCAAACTGGGATTTGTGTGCTGGCTCACCCCACCCAGAACTGGCTTTAGCTCCTCCTTTCCTTTCTCACATACCTGGCACATCCTGGAGCAGCTCTCTGGAATACATCAGTCCCTGCTTGCTCACTGTGAGAGCAGAGACTGGGGGCCCAGCCAGTTCTGGGGTGGGCAGCAAATCCAACCCACCAGCCCAGGTAAGCAGTGTTAGAGCCAGACTCAGCCCCAGGTGAGCGGGGTTAGTGCCAGAATCAGCCCCAGGTGATGGGGTTAGGATCAGAATCACCCCGAGGTGATGGGGTTAGTGCCAGAATCAGCCCCAGGTGATGGGGTTAGGATCAGAATCAGCCCCAGGTGATGGGGTTAGGATCAGAATCAGCCCCAGGTGATGGGGTTAGGATCAGAATCAGCCCCAGGTGAGCATTAGGGCCACAGCAGCACCTGCAGCCACAGCTGAGACCATCACCCTGATGGCAGTGAACTCCCAGCCTGGAGCAGTCCCCATGTACAGAAACAACCCCAAATCTGCAGCACCACTTCAATCCAGTCACTCTACAAAGAGGAACCTTTCATGCTCGCTGTCATAGGAGACAAAAGCTGCAGCCTGCGCCGCTCCTCCTGACACTTGTAAAGCTTTTCAAACCAGGCACACAAGATTTGTCAGAACAAAGTTGACATTTTAAATGAAGAATAATGATGAAATGTCTAAAGATGTGCTGCAGGAACGCTCTCACAGAGAGTGCTGGCAATTTGAATACAACAGCAATGTGTCATCGTGTAAAAATCAGACCAGGGATTCTTTCATGGGGCTAAACATGAGGATAAATGATGGAACAACTGCAGGAACTGTGCTGCAGAAGGGAGAATTCACCACTCCTTGGTTTGTCCATGTGTTTGGACATTTTGCACTGAGAACTGCGCTTGTGCCACTCCTGACACAGCACAGATATTCCACGGACAGAAAGTGGATGGAAAGCAAAGATTCCAAAAAGCCAAATCGAATTAAACCTTTTCAATTCTGTTGAGCTGAATTAGTAGGAATCCTCCTCGGGCATTTCAGATGTGTGCAGTGCTCTAATAGCACTAAAAATGGTGAATTTATTTGAAATAGCTGAGGCTCATGGCAGAGCTGTAATGTGTGGAAAGGCAGCTGAGCATTTCATACCCTGCACTGGGCAGGCCAGGCCAGGCCAGGGGAATCCTGGTGTGTTTTGCAGGGATGTGTGGACCTGGAACATTCACATGGGTGAATTTCAGTGAGAATTCAAGAGATTTTATTCTGCTTCCCTCATCCTCTTTCCCAGTGAAAGCCAAGCATGCCTAATGCTATAACGTGGGGACATAATAAGAGGTTTTAATCCAATTTTCAACCATCCTGGATGCAAAGAAAATTTGTGAAGCATAGCTAAAGTAACAAATGACCAGGCTGAAGATCCTTTTCCATTTCAAAAGTGAAAATTTATTGGGAAGTCTAAAGATGCCTCCAGCAAGTGCAGAAAGCAGCACAAGAGTGCAATAATTGCAGTTCTGGACACACAGAACTCAAATGCCCAGGCTGTGGCCCCAGCCCTGTCCATCATTGATTGGAGAACATCAGGGCACTAAAAATGAAAATTTACACAGTTCAATAGCTCTAATCACCTCCCACAACATCCAGCTCCTTCAGCCCTCACAGTTTCTGTAAACTTTTCCAATAGCTCATGAATTAGAAAAACCGTGCCCTGAGTTATAACTCCTCTGTATTAAAGTGATCATAACAGATTAGTGATAAATACAAAGTAATTGATTTTTTTTTCATTTCCTCCCTCCCCCAAACAAGCTTAAACTAATAACAATAATTACGTGAAAGTGTTGCCATTGGGAAGTTTGTGTGTTTCTGGCAGTGAAATCAATTGTTCCGAGGACAAATTTTATCTCACGAATTAATCACTGCTGCCTTCAATTACTGCATCCCCCCATCAGCAGCGTTATCCAAGATGTAGAACATGCAGGGAGCATCTTCATTAGGGAAGGAGGCTGTGCAGCGACCAGCAAGCCTCAGGAAGGGAAATGGATGGGAAAACTTCCCAGGTGGAGCACAGGGACACCAACACTGCCAGGCCAGGGATTCCTGGGAGCTGCTGCGGGTGTTCCTTGTGCCGTGGGGTAAATGATAACCATTTATCCCATAACCCTCCCTGCATCCTGGACCTTCCAGCAGATCCCAGGGGACACTCTGAGCATCTCTGGCAGGCAGCTGCAGCCCCCTCCCTCCCAAAGCCAAAATCCTTAATTGTAATTAAGCTAAATTGCAAATTTCCACTTCTAAGTGATACAAATTTGCTTTTCTGTGCAGTTGGGGGTGCTGGGCTGGGGAAAAGCTTTCCCACAGCCATTCTTTAATAACGTTATTTAAAGAATCCTTCAGGGACCAAGGAAAACTATGTATTTTAAACATTAAAGTATTATTAGTAGTAAGCAATAGAAGTGATTGTTCTGGAATAGAAAAACATTTCCTGAAAGAATCTGTGCCAGCCTTAATTACACTCCCATTGTATTTTATCTTCCTGCTCCCCACACTGAGACAAAGGGTGGGTGGAAAATAATTGAAACAAGGTGAAAATGAGTGCTCATTAAATTGCAGACTACACAAGTACTCATTCCATGTGAGAGGGCTGTAAATATGACTTTTAATGAAGTTATGACATGCTTGCCAATAAAAGTCATTTACTTCACAGTATTGCAGTTAATTATACACAGCTGGAGCCATTTATTGCCCATCCCTTGTTAACTTTGCCTGGGCTCATTAACCCTTTCCCAGCTCTGTGCCTCTGACACTTCCAGGCAAGAAGGAGAGGCCAAAGAGGCTGCAGGAATTTTGGGAGAAGGAGTAGGAGGCTGGCTGCTGCAGGGAACAGGGAGGATTGTGCACCCAGGTGTGGAAGGTGCAAATCCATAAGAACTCCTTCAGTTTGTCCTCTGCTCCTCTCACCTATTAAAGCGGCCTAGAAAATTAAACTTCCCCTGGATTTTTCTGGTTTGATGCAGCCTTGGTGCTGTTCCCAAGGACTCTTCAGCTCCCCCAGTATTTACCACTTTTCCTGGAGTGTTCAGCTGGTTTGGGATTTGGGTTCTGCAGAGGATGTGCCATGGTCTGACCTGCAGCACACTTAGCCCCAACACCTGTGTTATTCTAAACTGGGCTACACCCAGATTAAAACAAAACCCAAGCTCAAACTGTCCATCCAGCCTGTTCATCAACCTTGGCACTAAAACATAATTTGCTCCAGTTTGATAATGAAGACTAATTACCCCGATAATTCAGCATGACTCTCTGTTCCTGACCGCTGCAGACCATCCTGCTGCTCCTCAAAATCCTGTTTGTTCCTTCTCCCTTCCCTTATTTTAAGCTCCTGCCTGCTCCAAGTGCCTTTTATTTAAAGAGGAATTGGTCACCAGCTGTGTGAGTTTCTGCAGGGAGCCCTTTCATGGAGACTCCTGCAATTTTCTCCAGGAATACTCTTAATAATTGCAATGACTGGGGATTTGCACTCGGGTATCTGAGAGGAAGCAACAAAAACATGGGGGAAACTTGTTTGTTAAACTCCACACAGAAGAGGAAAAATAATTGTGCTGAAGCCACAGGGTCTTCAAAAGAATGGAGGGCTGGAGGAGAACTCAGCCCTTTGGGATTTTGTGGTGTTGTTCCAACAGCTGGGACAAGAGAGGTGCAGGTTGGCAAGGTGGAGAGGGGAAGGAAAGGTACAAGGAACACACAGGGAGCAAGAAAAGAAGGAGATGAAAAGGACAGAAGAATGGCCCTGTGACTCCCAGGGGTTAGGAAGAGCACCTGATGTGATCAGCGGCCTGACCAAGCTATCGAGTATTGCACAGCCCAGATTCAAAGCAGAAAATTTGTTATTTCTCATTCAGACTCATAGATTTACAGGTCACATTTCCAAGGTTATTTCTGCTTGGCAATTTAAGATGTTGAGTAGATTTAAAAGGTCTGGCCAGGCATGAAATCCAGAAGAACAGGGAGAACAAAGGGAGCAAATACAGGCATCACTCAGCAGCCCACTTATCAGAGAAACCACGAGACAGGAGCAGCGATTTCAGCCTCTCTCCTGCTGAACGCTCAGGAGCCACTGGTGAAATATTAATTAGAGAAGGAGCTGAAACTTGTAAAGATAAAAACTTTAGGAATCGTGTTCTAATGGCTGGGGTAGTTAAAAAGCAGAATACAATATACAGCAAGTAATGCTTAATCTGTTGGATCTCTCTCCCATTGGAGATTTTTAAGGAGAGATTAGAGGAACACGAGAGGAGTGCCAAGTCTGGCTGCTGCTGCCTTTGAACACACGAGCTCCAGAGATTCCCCTCAGCTCTGTTTTTCTGTAATTGCGTGTTGTGGAAGGCTCTGAAATTCAGCCTTTATTGAAAGACAAATATAAAGCTTGAGAGAGTGCCTGAATATGAATGCAGCATCTCACTCCACCCCAGAACCTGGGGAAGTGATTAGGAGCTCTCAGGAGCACAGTCAGGCCTCTTACAGCTCCCCACAAACCCTCACTGGTGCTGTAATGCCTTCTTTTAACTCTCTGAACCATCTCACTTTCAAATTGAAGCACGGCCTCCTCAGAAAATGCTATTTTATGGAATGCTCAAGCAGCCAATGCATCAGGAGCTGCTCTCAAGCACTCAGAATATTCATGGACTGGACAGACCGGGGAGAAGAGGCAGAGAGAAAATAACCCCCTTGAACTCCAGGAAAATAAAGGCTGGAGCTGCAATAGAACATGGAGATTTTAGCTCTGGTCTGCAGCAGAATTCCAGCTCCAGAACAAAGAGGGGTGGCAGAATCACCACCAGCCTGGAAGATAATTTTTTCATCTCTCTCTCATTGCTTTGACTATTAGGAAGTACAGGATGATATCCATGAGGGAATGCAATTGCAGGGTGACTTTCCCCATCCGTCAGACATTTCCATCTTATGTTCATGACACAGAGGGGACTCAAAAGGGTTCCAAAAGTCCTGATCTCTCCCCATGAGGTGGGTGATGATTGGGGTGGATGAACCCCACTGGGGGGGAATTTGGGGAACAGCTGGGAATTTAGGGAACAGCAAAATCACCTTAAAATTAGTCTTGGATAGTCATATTTTCAAATATCCCCACTGTATCACCATCAGAAAGAATAATTAAGGAAACAAAGAAAAGTCAGATGTGTAATGAGTTACTGTGGCCACTACAGAATTCTTTGGGGCCACAGGAAGAAAGGAGAAATAAGATTTTGCTGTTACTGACGATTGAATGTCTTTGATTCCTAATCCATCTGCAGATTGTGTTATTTTAGATTCTGTGACTTATCAGGCTCCCTAATCCTCCTTCAAAGGAACTCAGGGAGGGCTTTTCAAAGAGTTGTTTTGGAAATGAGGAGGAAACACGGATTACCAAGAAAAGGCTGATCCAAATCCCATCTAAGTGTGGCATCCAGAGGCACAAAGACCAAACCAGACCCTGGAGTTTGGTTTGGAGGGTGCTGTGTTTAATTTGGCTCCTAGCAGACCCAGCCTCGAGCAGGGGCTGTGCAGGACTCACCAGAGCTTTCCTTGGGAAGGGAAGGCACAGGGAGCAGCAGGAGAACAGCAGCAGTTCTGCAGCTCCAAAGGAGCCTCATTTTCAGTTTACACTCGTGGGGTTTAATTAGCTTCCAGTTAAGGGTTTTTTGTTTTAGAGGTGTGGACTCCACACTCAGATGTGTGGAGTAGACACTTACACTGTTTAGTTCTGTTTTGAGCCAAAACAGGAAACCACCCTGGACCAAAAGGGAGTTTATCACAGTCTGCTCCTCTTCCTGCTCAGAGGAGCAGCAGAGCAGCAAACCCCCTTTATTGTGCCTCACCTTTATCACTTCAGACACACCGGTTCAGTGCAGGAACAATCAGAGCAATCCTGGCTCGAAGAGCCCCAGAGTGAGGCTGGAAAATGCTCCAGCTTTGCTGATTTCCCAGGGAATGATCAGCTGAGGCTTGGAGCAGCTGTGATAAGAGGGTTCCTGTTTACTGCAGCATCCCATAACCTGCTCTTGTTTAATGGCACCTGTTTGATCCCCGACTGGGAGTCTGTCAGAGGCAGGGACTATAAATTACTGCCACAGCAGTTCCTCACCACCTGCAGCCACTCTGTGACCCATAAATCTCCCTGACATCCTTTGCCATGGCTCTTTTAATGCTCTTCCCTTTCTTCCCTGCCTCTCTCTCCCCTTCTCCCCTGTTTGCTGTGAACAACCCAGCGGTTCCACCAGCAGAAAGGGGGAATAAAAGGCAGCATGAGGCAGAAAGTAATCAGATTTAGTGGGGAAAGCTGGAGGTGAACACTGTGAATGATTCTGGACACAAAGCCTGGTCCTGGAAGGGCTTTGCCTCCTGGGAGCTGCTGAGGGGTTTGGAAATGACAGTAAACTCCTTTTCATAAAATATCAGCAGTTTGGTCCCAGGACAAAATGACAAATTCATTACAGATTTCCTTCCAGAGATCACTCAGTGTTCTGAGTAACCACATGTCCAACAGGAGATGGAGTTACCTCAGCTCTTTTGGGATAACTGGGTGTCACTGGAGTGAATGTGGTCAGTGGGACCTTGCAAGGTCCCTTTTCAGTCTCTCAGTCACTCACAGACACAAGGGACTGGGAGAATTCATCCGGTGCATTCAGATTTAACACCCTCTCACCAAACTCCAGCATTCTCTTAGCTAAGAAATTGCTGAACTGATTTATGGAACAATAATTTCCCCTCACACCTCCTCATTGGCTCACTGGACAATCTGACCATAGCACAGATATCTGCTTCTGGGTTTTCTTATTTCATTAATCATTTTCCTTTTTGTTCTGTTGCATTTATTTGATTTAGACAATAACATCTCTGTCAAGTGCAGTTTAATTGGTATCTAAGGCCTAGTCTGCATTTACATTTTACTGGAATAATAATGTTGCTAAGGGGGAGGATATTTTTTAGAAAAGACTTATGCTGCTATGAACTCCTTGGTGGCTGCAATGAGGTTGGAATAAAAGTGATTTACACTGGTTTACTTCTTCCCCTACTCTGTGGTAATAGCAATCTAATTATAAAGTATGTTTATGCTGACACAATCATATCCACAATCGGGGTTTATTCTTTCATTCTTCATTTGTCTTAATGTAAATTCTGCCCGAGGAAAATGCCACATCACAGACAGACACCACCAGCAGCATCATCAGAGTCCCCAAAATCCATTTGGGCGAATTCATCAGGAGATAATTCCGTCCCTGGGGCTTTAATCTCCGAAGAGCAAGATCAGTTAGTGGGGACCGCAAGTGCCTGATTTGCATTGCAGCAGTAATAAAAGACTCCCACAGTGCTTAAAAAAATGTCATTTATGGGACTCCCTTTTAGGAAATAGGATCAACAGCACAGTGAGGGGCTAAACTGCTGTTGCTCAAATGGACATGAGATCCATTTAACCCTTGGAGCTGTGCAGCAGCAGATCAGTAAAACTGCTATCAAACTGTCTTGGTAAGAGAATCCCAGCGTTTCTGCCACACAATTCCCCAAGCTCCTATGGAACAGGAGAAGCAGAACAGCTGGAAACAGCAAAGCAGGAGCTGGGCTGCTGTGACTGAGGGAAAGGTACAGTGTAGTTAATTCCTGTGGGGAGAAAAAACAATTACTGCTGTTAAAAGGATAAATCAAATGGTCCTTATGGGAGGACCAGATTGGGGAATACACAATTAGGGGCAAGAAGGAACAAGTGCATTAATTGGTGCCTAGTCTGGTCTCATTGGAGAGCCAGGACTGCACTTTCCCATGTGTTTGGCTTGGTTTTGCTGCTTTGTTTGGTTTTGGTGTTTGGTTTGCCCTTAAGATTGTTTTTGGAGTCTGTTTTAGCTGCTCGTGCTGGCTGTGCCCATCTGTGAGGTTGGATCCGACCCTGAGCACTCAGATAATCCTATTTTTGTTTGGTTTAATCTGATTAAGTTCCTCAGTACCAGTTGAGACTAAAACCCATGACCAGCAAATACTTGAATAATGATAAAATGCAAATGGTGTTTTCTGCACCTCAGTATCAGAGGGTTTATAACAATGTCCCAGCAATGTGCGGCCTGGAATTAGGACTGAAGAAGGTGAGCTGCAGAGATGAAGAGCTGTGCTAACTCTTCATCTCCCACAATAAAGACAAAATAAAAGGATTACAGTAAAAGTTGCTCGAATTGCCCTAAAGCCATACAGCAGATCTAATTCTGGGATCACAGCGGGAGCATCCTCCTTGAGGCAACCCCACGGGAGGGAACGGGGGATGAGGGATGCTCCTGCTGTTGGGAATGCCTGAGGATGGAGTTTGGCTCCAGCTGCACCCCCTGGGCTGGGGTGGGGAGGGAGGTGATGGGCTTGTGGAGAACTTGGCTGGGTTCTGCCTCCCTGGGCAGCCCTGCTGGCGAGGAGAAGCAGCAGGAGGGAGCTGGGAGCTCTCTGGGTTCCCCAGGGACAGCAAATCCATTCCTGCGTGTACCAGGAGCAGCAGGAGCAGGGACTCTGATGGCAGGGACACTGATGGCAGGGCCAGGGCAGAGCAGCCTCGGCGCCGTTGCCGTGACAAATAATGACAGAAAATGACTGAAGCGTTTTCCAGGTAATGCTGCAATAAAAAATATCCCGGGGTTGATTGGTTATAATTGGGCTGGGCCCTGCAGGCTGGGGAGGGCTGAGGGCTCTGGGGGATGCTCGAGCAGGAGCTGCTCAGGGAGGAAGGTGAAGCTTCCAAGGAGCTTCCAAGGAGGATTTTAATTTGGCTTTTCACAGCTTTAGAATGAAGTTGCTTTGGCCACTCTCCCATTGTTAAATCCTTGCTGCTGCTGACATTTGTGAGTTGTTCCCCCCAGGACAGGCTGTGCAGGGCAGAAAATCCCCCTGTGCCTGCTCTGGGATGGGCTGTGTGAAATGGTGAAACAGTCACTGCTTTCCTCAGTGGGACAAAGGTGTGAAAGGCTAATTTCTTACAGTATTCAAATAATCCTGTGTATTTCTGGAACCTTCTCCGTCTTCAGTCATTCTAAATACATTGTAAAAGATCTGAAGGTACCTCCCAGTCCCACGTTTGATTTTTAGGCACTGTACAAACACGGAGAGCTTTGCAGTTAGTTTCCTTTGCAGCTTCAAACACCACACTTTTATCTCTGATGAGCACCCTGAATGAGTTTCAATGCAAAAGAAAGAATCCACTAGCGTGGGAAGTCCATAATTTGCAGCTCCTGCTGCTCCCCATGGCCTGTAATGACCAAAGGCTGTTGGAATGTCATAATTCCAACGGAGAGTGAAGTTACAGCCGTAACAGTGTGTGAGAAGGCATCAAACATTCATGACCATATCTGAGGCTTTCTAGTCCATAAACCTTCTCTGAACTCAAGTAATGGAGTTATCAAAAAGACAGAGCAGCTGTTCAGGGGCCTGTGTGACATTCATGGGCTCCACCGGAATGTTCAGGGTATGGAGTACCTGGGGATAATCAGGGCTATTGTATAAAATATGAACCAGACCTCAACTTTTGGCTTTTTCCAATCTTTTCCCCCCAGTTTCGAGGATAAGGACACTATTTGGTGCAAACATTTTTTTTTTTCTTGTTTGCGAACCTTGTGGAATAGACAGAAATTTGCAGTGTTGTTTCTTTGCTGTTTCACTTGAAAACCAAACCACGCCCATTCCTATATTTTCTCTCATTTCCAGACCCTTTCCAAGGAGATTCTCATGACTATGCTAAGATTTAGTCAATCCCTCGTGGGAGTTGCATGAAAAGGGAATGTTACAATACCTGGAGCAGTGTGTGGGATCTGCTCGCTGCCTTCAGGGAATAGAAGTTGTGGATTCCTAATGAGGCAGCTCAGGGACTGTGGAGCCACAGCAGCTCCAGCCGAATGCTCTTCACAGGATGGGTTGAAGGGTTGCACCAGAAGAATGGGAATCAAACCTTTACCATTCAGTGCTGAATTTTTGGAGGTTGTGAAGCCTTCTCTGTGTGCTGAGTGTCCAGCTGCTGTCAGGGCATTCACCCTCTGTCTGGGATTTATTTGCACTCAGAGCCAGCAGGGCATTATGTTTTCCATATGGCAGCAGGGCAATAGGATTTGGGAGCATTTTGATGGACAGGTCTTGCTCCAAACCTTGTTTCCCTGCCAGGGAGCTGGAAACCTCCTGCTCCTGTGTCACTGCAGGGCAGCCCTGGCTGTGTGTGTCTGACACCAAACCCTGCTGCTGCCTGAGCTTTACACGGAATATTTCACCCTCTGCCTGTCTAAACTTCGGAGCTTCACAGTTGCAGACCGTGCATGTAAATAATTTATGGAAAACATCCCATGGATTTTAAGCCTTACCCTTTTGGCATCTGCGTTTTCATCTCTGGATGTTGCTCGTGTCTTACAGGGCTGTGATGAATGAGCTTCCCAGTGAATTGGTTATGGTGGATTTCAGGAGAAAGCAGAAGTAGCTGTTACTCACGTAAATATGCAAAACTTTGCTGGTAACAAACTAGAAAAAAAAAGGCTAATTAGTGTAATTACTGTCATTATAATTCTAATTTAACTGCATAGACTTGTATTGCAGCAACATCAGAGCTGTCACATTTGCAAACTGCATAATTATATGTATTAAGTGCTGTCTCTGTTGCATCCAATATATGAAATGGGCTGTTACCTTAAAGTGCTCCAAAAAAAAAAAGTCAAGATGTCATTAAAGGGCTGACTTCTCCTTGATTTTTCTGATTACCAGTGAAGGGTGACATAAAAAGCTTGTCTAAATATATGTCTTTTAAAAATTTCCTTGTTAATTTTCATAAATAGATGGTGAGCTGGAAGTGCTGAATGAAATAATTCCAGGCTTGTCAAAGAACTCCAAGACCTGGCAGTGCTGCTGTAGAAGAGCAGTTATCAGCATGGAAATGTATTTTAGTTTTGTATTTAACATTCAGCTCTTGGCTGAGTGCAGGCTTGGGTGAAGAGAGAACTTAAAAATGGTCAGAAAGTTCTCCCAGAATTTGCTGTGAACCGAGAGGTTGGTTTGTTGCTCAGCAGCATTAGGTTCTTCTCGTTCATTGTTTGAAAATTTGGCTTGTGTTCATTTCTGAAGTGAGAGGACAGGGATGGTGACACTTCTTCCTCTGCTTGTCCAGCGTTCCCAGTGGGAACAGACACAACCCAGGGCCTCAGAGCAAAACCCAAACCAAAGATTTAATCTCCAGTGAGGAGGAGCAGAAAACTCAAACAGGAGCAGAGTTTTGACATGACCCAAATGAAATTTTGAGTCTGAATCTTTCAACTGGGTTTTATTCCCTCAGACCATGACATGTTGCACAGCCTCTTCGAGCCCCCAGCCCTCCTCCAGCAGGCTGAGGAAGAGCATCCTGTGAGACTTCCTTCGTTAATATGTATTTATGCTTCTGGAGCACTCTTGACGGTTTGTTTTCTCCCCCTTTCTACATAAAAAATGAGTTGCTTTTGTAGCGCTCAGCATTGTGTTATGAATATTAATCCAGAGGGTTTATTTTTGTTATTCCAAATCTGCCTGTATCCTTTGTAAGAAGAAAAATGGGACATAATTAATCTCTCTGTTAATCTTGATATTTGCATGGAACAAGTGAAACAAGCTCTTCAAACCACTTGGTTGACTCTTAAGAAGTATTTACACTGCAGTTCAGAGGGAAACTCGAGGGCTTATTTATTTATTTATTTTCATCATCTTAGATTCAATACACACAGTGGGAGGCAAATTTTTCTAATTCCCAGTGAGTTTTATCTGGTTCGGTGCGGAGTTGGAGGATGAATTCAGAAGTGTCTGTGGGAGAAGGGGTGGGAATTCCCAAACTGGAAAGGGCAGCTCAGTCCGTCAATGCTGGGCACAGCTCAGGGCTCCCAGGGCAAGGGACACTCTTGGATGTGGTGTTTGGGAATCTGCTTTAGCACCAGGGACAGGGGGACCTGGATGCTCTAGGGAATGGTGTTCCCTCTCCCCATTCCCTGCTCTGGTGCAGGATGAAGCCCATAAATCCCTGAGGATCTGTGGGACTGAGGAGGGACACTGTGCTTCAGTCCCACTGTCACCAGCCAGGAGTGAATGAACCCTGCATCATCATCTCCCTCAGCAGCTCAGCTCTCCCGAACTCTGCCAAATTCCTGATGTGTCTCCTCTGCTTCTGCCCCAGGTGTTCAGCCAAATATATCTTACCTGGGCAGGGAGATGGGAGCAGCCAGCTCGAGGGCATTGCGATTTATTTTTTGGGTTCTTCTGCTCACCAAAGTGACTTTTTAGGGGTGTGTGAATACAGAGGATCATGGAGCCCTCTGTCACTCCCTATAAAACACTTTTGGGGTATTTCTCTGTGTAACCTCCCACATCTGAGCAGAGTTTTTAATGGGGTTTAAATCCTTTCAACAACTTCTCTAGACTGAAGAAGATGCAACACAATAACATACAGGCTGCAGTGGACACCTGGCCAGGGAATACAGCTTCTCCCAAGCCTCTGAAGTGTAATCGAGTTAATAACTGGTTAACTACTTGCTAATGTATAATTTTCTCATTTAGGCAAGTAAGTTGTAATTAACACATATGGCCTACGGACACATGCAGGGTGGGAGGGGTGGGCAGGGAGGATGTTTCTAATTTTCCTCCCTCTTTTTCCAAGTATGGATAGATTAAAATGTCTTGTTCTGTGGGAATTACATTTTAATGAACTCTAATATGTACAGTTCCCTTCAACGAAGGTTTTTATCAGTTCTTTTAATTACAAGGATCAGCTTGAAGCAAAAAGGCTGGGAAAGCTTTTTATTTAGAAGGAAAAAAGGTGGGGGGGATCTCCATGACAAAGGTCCTTCCACTGGTGTGGCATCACTGTGATGTGGAATCTGCTCTTAACAATTCAGTGTGGGGAGGTCTCCAAAACCCCCATTGTCCTGGAGATCCTTTCCTCTTTTCCCCAAATCCCCCAAGGTGCTCACTCTGATTTCACCCTTGGAGGGTGCAGATCCCTTTTCCCACTCTCAGCTCCAGCTGTTTCCAGATGGGCAGGATCCTGCATTCCCAAAATGCTGCTGATCCTTGCCCAGCATCCCTGAGCGTCTCCTGCTGTGCTGGCAGTGACTCTGTGCCTGTAATGTCACCCTTTGTCAGCAGGTGTCTCTTCAAGCTCACCAATACTGTGCGTTTTTATTCATATTTTTATATAAATGTGAGGGATATCACAGAGATTATCTTGAATGAAATGCCTCGTGTGAATGTCCCACATTTTATCTTTATTTTCTTACCGGTGTAGTCTGAGGTGTTGACTGGGGGTTTTGTTAATAAAGCTCTGTGTGTTTTCTCACTGCCTTCACACACAGCAAGCCTCCCAGATCTCAGAGTGATGCCATTGGGATCTTCTTCTCATCAGCAAAATTATTCTCATTCTGGAAAAAGAAAAATGCCACTGGAAAGAGAAGCTGTGTTTTCTGTTGATTTTTGGTGCCTCTAAACAACCCTGGCTCCTGGGCTGTGCAGGGGAAGCTGCTCTGGGCCAGAGGAGCTGCAGGTTTCCCTAAGCTCTTTTGTAAGTTGGATAAAGGGAGGTTTAAGTTTGGTGCCGATGGAACAAATGGATTGTCCTGCCCAGGTTCTGCAGAGCGAACCAGTCCTGCCCTGATCAGCAGCTGAAGCCCTGCAGAGAGAGCTCTGGGTGGGATTTTGCCTCCTGCTCCAGCAGGGATCCCTGCAGTGCTCTCCATCCCCATCACACCTGTTGAAGCCCATGGCATCCAGGGGCTCTGGAGGAGCTCGTTCCTAATTAACTGCAGATGGTTTCCAACGCTCAGAAATAGAAATAACAGACACCTACGGTGGGGAGAAGCAATGAACTGCCTCAGACTCTCCCGTGTGATGCTCTGTCTTCTGTGCCTCCCCCCTCCTGCTCCTCTTTTGGTGTCCCTTCTGTGAGAGGAGAGCCGTGACAGCCATTTCCCAGAATGTTCCTCTCCATATCAGTATCCTGGTGCCATTCTGAGCTTCCAGAGTTGTAAATAAATGCCTGGTTGCCAGGGTGACGGGCATTTTATGATAGTCAGTTGAATAAATAAATATGCTGGGAAATTAAACCTCCCGGGTTTGACAGTGGCTGAGTGCTGCTGCTGCCATGGAGGGAAGCTGGAAACCTCCTGGCTGTTCCTCTGCTTCGGACAGAAGGACACAGAGATCTCACCTGGAGCAGAATTGCACACTGGCAGCAGCAGCAGAGGCTCTGGCACTGCCCCTGCAGGCTCCAGCCAGGTCTGTGCCATGCTGAGGGGTTTGGGGAGAGAATTCAGAAATCTCTGTGGAAATGGGACAGAATCGTTCAGTTTATACGAATGGATTGTTCTGCGTGGTTTTGTCAGAGGGGTCTGAATGTGCTGTACACCTGAAACTGGGGCAGCAGCATCCCCTGGATCCTGCAGGTCAAATTTCACCTGCGGCACTTCATCAATTCCCAGTTGTTTTCCTTCTTGCAGTGCAAGTGTCTTTGTGTAATTTTGGGGATGAAAATCAACGGGAGAGAACAGAGTCAGTGTTAGAAACACCTCGCAAATGAGAGCTCTTTGTATTTTGTTCTGTTGGAGTTTGTAGGCACCAAGGAAACGACAGCAAGCCTCAGTATGATATCTTGGTTAATTTGCCTGGTTTGGGGTGTTCTGTTTCTCCTCTGCTGTGTGTTTGTGCTTCCCAGTGCTTTCAGCCTGTCCTGCATTCCCACCACTGAACTCATCCATATGATGCTGTCACCAGCAGACTCCTGATGAATTCCTGCCCAGATGGACTCTCCAGCCCAGGAGCTGATGGAAACTTCCCCCACTGTTTGCAGTATCCTGCATGGAAAGCAAAACCCAAAAACATATGATGAGCTGCTGCCCTTGCAGACAGCCTGTGGCCACTTCTGTCACCAGAGCAATCTGGGCATCTCTTCATCTTGCATTAACAGTTGGTGTTTTGATTCCTAATTTGTTATTTTAGCTCAAATATTGACTGCAGAAAATAGAGCAAGGGGTTATCTGAAATAATTTGTTGGAAGTTTTTTTTTAAAAGTTAATGAACTGCAAAGTTGATTTTTTTTAAAAAAGGGCCCAACAGAAAACAACCACAAAAAGGATAAGTCTCATTAACTCACTGCTACTCAACCCCCATATTTTCTACAGCATTCATGGCATGGAGAAAATGCCCAGAACTTTGAATTGTACTGCAAAAATAACCAGACTGGGCCTCTCCTCTGCCCTGTTCCCAGCACTGGAGGGATGGAGAGGAAAAGCCAAGGACGGGCTGCACAACCTGCAGGAGGTTTTCGTGGCAAGGAGGGCATTTGCCAGGAGATGGGCAGAGTGGATGGTGTGAGCTGAGGTTGAATAACTCAAAATGCACATCTGTGGCAGCTGCTTTACACATTTCAGCCCTCTCCCACCTCCAGGTATTTTTCTGTTTGCTGCTTTCTTGCCGTGTCAAAAATAATTAGAATTTCCTGCTTGATTGTGTGAGCAAATTCTTGTATGGTTTCTGTGAAAATCCAACAAGAAAACAGATTAAACTGAGGAGAGGGAAGAGTACAGGAGAAAAAAAAAATCAAAATAAATTACCAGAATCATTGCTACCGGTGCTTGTACGTGGAAGAAAAACATCTGAACAGAATTCCTTCTGAAATAACCAGGCAAAAGCAGCTCCCCTGGCTTTGCTGGGTGTTTGGCAGCTGCAGCTCTGGGATCTCTCAGTGATTTCAGCAGCACCTCATGGGTGCAACGAGAGGTTCAGGCTTTATACACCAATGGTTCACAAATTCCCAGAATCAGCTGTGGAAAGGGAAAAAGGAGAACAAGGCAGGAATTGATAAGAGCAGTTTCCATCAAGTTTTCCATTCAGTGCTGATGCCAACATCCACACATCCATCCCAGCTGGACTGCAGAGCCCAAGACTCCCCGTTACTCCCTGTGGTCTCCAGACCTACATGAGCCCAGTGCCAATAACAGGCAGGGCTTTTCCACTTATCCTCTTTAAATGGTTTTAGCAGCCCTGGAAGTATTCATGAATTCAGGTTTCCTCACTCCCCTAATCATGTTGTTGGCTTAAAATTCCCATTTAATTAACCTCCTCACCCAAGGCATAAATCAATAGCCCAGCTCCAAATGCTCCCCACACTGATAGGGATTTTCATTTGGGCTCTCTGGCTGGAAATTGGAAATGAAGGCGCCTGCAGGAAAGGAGCAGACTGCTTGTGAGGAGTGAAGCACGGGGAACTTGTAAACTGCAATAATGGGTGTCCTTGGATGGAATGGGAAATCCATTCCTGGAGCTTCCAGGGGAGAAAGTGAGAACCAGCCTGAGCACGAGGCAACATGAGACAGAGCTGGCTGGGAGCTGGGCTTGTGTGTGAGGATGGATTTTGCTCCTGGAGCCCCAAGAGGCCTTGAAAGATCCTTAATTCCACTTTCTTTTGATCCACCACAACTACTTGATGTGCCCTTCCAGATGTGTGCATTTTTCCTGTGGAAATCCTGCCCTGAGTTATTTCTCCTCTGTTTGTCACCTCGTGGAGCTGGGATGTGTTTTTGGTGTGACAGCTCCTGGGTGAGCAAAGCTCCCGCTAAAAGAGGCTTTGGGGCTCCTGGTAAGCTGCCCAGCAAGAATTTCTCTGTGTTTCTCCTGGGGCTGAGCAGCAGTGCTGCTCCCTGGCTGTGGCACTGCCACTGGCACCAGCAGAGCAGGGGCTGGTACTGGCACAGAGAGAAAAAAACCATTTATTTTTCATTTTCTCAGTCTGTTAATTTCTGTTCAGAATTAATGACAGGAAGACCAAAAGAAGGGGGTTCCTGTGTTTTTAAGCATCAACAATAATTTCTGCATAGTTCTGAAATTCACCCCTCTTTGTTGATTTGGTGTCAAAGAGAGGTTTTTTTTCCCCAATTATTTTGCTGAAGACAAACTAAAAAAATCCTGATGCTGTGAGCTTAAAATTCTCCTTGATCTGTTGTTAAAGCCTGAGTACACCCTGAAATAATAATGGGTACTAATGGCATAAATAATTAATAATCACGAGCTTTAATGAGCTGATGAGGTGGTAGAATGAGGTTGTTTAGTGAGATGTGATGCGTTTTGTGAGTACCTGCTCCAGTCAGGGCTCTTTTTGCAGGAAGAATTCCAATGTGTGTGTGCTGGGAGTGCCAGAGATCTTCCTGCAGAGCCCTGGGATGCCCAGGGGCAGCTCTGCACCCTGCTCACAAATAGAAATCCTCATCCTTGAACCCTGAACTGCCGGGGTGACTCCTCATTTCCCTCTAGGGTTGGAAAATCTTCACCAGAACCTCTGGATTACCTCCTGGTTAAAGCTCAGCACATCCCAAATCTCCTGCTGCTTGAGGACCCTCAGGCAAGTGTGTATCTTCAGCTCTGTGCCTGTTACACCTCGGCTGAGCTGGGATTGCTGGGGAGTAACAAAAACGGGGCAGAAAGATTCCATTTTCCATGGGGTGTCCAGGTGCCTTTTCCTTGGACATCCTGCTACAAACACTTGAGCAGGATCCAGCCTGCTCTGTTGTCTCTGCTTATTTCCAACACTCAGATCTCACAGGATGATTTCAGGACTTGGAATGCAAAGCTGAATGTCTGTGACCAGGTAAATCAGGAACCAGAGGGAAACTTGCCAATTGAGTGTCTGAGTTGAGCTTGTTGGGAAGCTGAGACAAACGTGGGACTCCTCAGTGCCCCGGGACTGTTCAGGGACAGCAACACCTCAGGCCATAACCCAAAGGCAATGATCACCCCATGTCCTTTACTGCCTCTCCCCACAGGCAGGGAGTTTCCTCCCCAGTTTCCCCTCTGTTTCTTTAGGCAGATCATGTCCAACATCCTTCTGCCTGCAACTTCTGCGTGTTCCTTCAGAGACAGGCGAGAGGGATTTTCTTCTCTACACAGAGTGGAGGCTGCTGCTCTGCCCAGGCCAGGAGCTCCTCAATTTTCACTTCAAGCCCTGCTGGAATCAATTCTGTGCTGCTGCTGCATTCATCCTGCAGGAAGCAGATCTGCTTGGAGGCACCGTGTCCTGCCAGGGTGCTTTAATGAGCATTCCCTTCCAGGGCCTGGGAGGTTCCTGGCAGCTCAGCCCTCCGTGCTGCCTTTCCAGGGCATAACAAGGAGCTGCTTCAGAGCTCAAGGAGCAGCAGTTGGGCTTTGGTTTCACTGCCTGGCTTAGGGCTCGTGGTGTGTAATTGTCTCTTTTGAAAGCGGTGTGTGCTCAGGTATTGACTGTTTATTGCTCACAAAAGCAGAGTTACTTTGTCCTCCTTGTTGAGGTTTTTGTTGTTTTTCCAATTTTCTGACTGGAGTGGGAAAGCCTTGTGCTGTTTCCAGAGTCACTCTAAATTTCTCTTGTTTCTTGATTTGTGTAAGGGGGAGCATTTTGATTATCTTTGAGGATAAAAAAAGAAAAAGATAGTAGGGAAAAGAAAACCCCACGCTGACCACCTGAGCTGTACATTTTTATTTCATGTATTCTAATCTCTTCAAACCCAAAAAGAAAGGAAAAGCAATGTAGATCTTTTTAGGAAAACTCCTCAGAGGGCTTTATTAGGAGGAGACCTCTCTGTACTTGTAGATGGAGCTTTATTTTCCAGGGCTTAGGAGTCTGAACCAAGCAGGCTTGCCCAGGTTTGGGCTCAGGAAGGGAGCAGGACACGTTTTTGGGTTCTCTCAGGTTTTCCTGCCATGCGGCTGAGGAGCTGCACAGTGAGAGAGTCACTGCAGGCTCCATTTCCCCCTGTCACATCCCATTTATAAACTGGGGCTGGAGTGGGATGACAGCAGCCACTGAACGGGCCTTGGAAAATAAATAGAGATCGAGGAAGTCAGAGATCATTAGAGCTGACACCACCTCACATGTTCATTAATTATGAATCCCCTTGGAAGAGGCTCGTTAGGCTGCTGGCCTGATAGGGCTGTGGAAGTGCTCGCCTCAACTCCTGCAAGATGGAAACAGAGGAACCTGCAGGGAGGCTCAGCTGAGCTGCTCGACTCAGGGCTGCTCTCAGCCCAGGATTTATGTTTGCTCAAGGCTGGAATTCCTGCCAAGTGGGTTTTTTCTGCAAACTGACATCCAAGGTGTTTTCCTCGTGGCAGAGAGATTTTCTGTGTGGAAGAAGTTGTTTTTCCCTGTGGGTTTTGTCCCCACAGTCGTGCTGTGACTTTCCCACTAAAATCCCAGCAGTCCCCAATGTAGCCACTGTAATAAATGAATGTTTTGGTTGTCGCTGAAAGGGATAACTGCAGCTCCTGTTCACTTCCACCATAAATACCTGTCCTTGCAGAGGTGTTTAAGTTCAACCTTTATTAATGGAGGGGGAGAAGCAGCTGTGAGCAGTGTGGAGATGATCCCTGCTTGGGCTCCTGCAAAATGCGGAAATTTTCGTGAAAATGGGATAAGTGGGGCTGAGGAATCATTGGTGTGCAGAGTTGCTCAAATGTCCTGCAAGAGTACAGACAGACTCTGGGGGAGGCCCTGGCTGTGCCTGGTGTTCCCAGCTGCCCGAAGTGCTCAGACAAAGCTCGGCTGGGCTGATCAGGAGCTGCTGGGGGTGAGAAGCTTTAGCGGGGTTAGATGGAGTGGTTGGAGGTGTTACCTGCTCACACGAGGAGACGTGATTAAAGGCAGTTAATTAACCTGACAAATGCCTTCATCGACATTTTACCTTAAGCTTATTTTGATTTTACTTAAGAGGAACCCAATTAAGCCATCAGTTTAAGTTGAATGTGTACACCAGAGGTTGGCCTGGGGTTTAACTGGAGCACCTGAGGTAAACCAGCAAAACGTTCTGCATGGGAAAGGTGTTGCTTTGGCTGTTCCTGGCTGTGACACAACTGTCACACTGCACCTTCTCCTGTCCTCCTGAACTCATGGAAACTCCTTGGCTGGGAGCTTTGGGCTCTGCAGCTCTGCAGCAGCAAAAGAGAAGCAAAGGAAGAATCCCAGAGGGTGTCCTTGGTAATTCCTGCAGTCCTTTAATGATCTCTACAAGGAGGTGCAGTGTCTGAACCAGGAGGGTTCCAAATGAGCATGGATTTAGTTTAATATATTCTCAACAATGTATTGCATGTTTGTAAGTGTTACAAATCAAATTGGAACAGAAAATATTCCACTGTTCAAACATTCTTACACGTAATTGCATTTTCACTGTAATAACATTATCAGAGCATCTTTCAAGCTCCAATTAATGCAAACCTAATTCTCCTTTAATACCAGTACCAGGAGGATTTGAACTTAAGAACACACAGATTTATCTTGGAGCTCCAGGATGATTTTCAAATGCCTTTTGTACAACTTTTACACTGCGTGGAGCTTATGGAATGGAGCTGTGCTGATGGAGAGATCTGCATCAGTCTGAGGACCTGCCTTTGGTAGTTCTGTTCTTTGCTCTGCAGTTTCTGTGCAAAATGGAATTGTGACCTGCAGAGACTACTCTGATTGTGCCAAGTAATGAGACAGACTCTGAGAATTAACCAAGATTCCCTGACTTCTATTCTCAGCTATTCCTGTTATATCAAGTAAATATACAGAATAATTGGCACTTCTGTTTAACTGCATCTTGTCTCAGAATGGGCAGCACTAACTTTTAATTTACTTTTGATTGCAGGATGCAGTTAATGATAGTTATTGCAGGTAATGATAGAATGTTGTTTGTATTTTTTTACAGTGGATTTTTTTTTTCTGAGCTATTTTAATCTACTGTTCCTGAGCATATAAAATGTAAATGTGCAGAGCAGGCAGCACAGCACATCTCAGTCATGTCTGAAGTTGCATTAAGATCACAGAAGTTTTTTTTTTTTTTTATGGGTGCCCATGAAATGAAAACAGGTATAAAATTTGTGTCTGGTTTAAAAATTTATAAGTGAAGTTACACCAGACGTTAAGTGGGTCGTTTCTGATCCCATAAAGCTCAGTCACAGGAGAGAGGGGAAAGGCAAAGCCTTGAACTGTCTGCAGAACTGGGAGATGTTTATCAGGTAAGAGGCTTTTCCCCTTCCAGAGGGTGGCAAGGGGGGAGAGATGCTGAGAGAACAGAGATCACTCCTTACACCCTGGGAATTTTAGCCCAAGGTCACCCAGAGTCACACAGATTTCATATTTAGAGCCTGAGCTCGTTAATTCCAGCCTGAAACACAGGGGAATCACGACCAACAGGAAAATCACAGCTCTGTGTTTTGATGTTGTCCTTGGCAGTAATGTTTGAGATTCTGTGGAAAGGATCAGAAGATTCCTGATTGTAAAAACCCAACCAGAAGGATCTGGAGCTGGGTGTCATTTGAGGGTCTCAGCTATGGAGTTCATGTGCGTTTAAAGCCATTTCCAAGCAGCCATCTGTGCAGTGGGAGCTGAGGAGGGCTTTAAAGAACCCCTGAACATCAGAAATGCTGAAAGGAGCCTTGCCCAGGGCACAGCTCCTGACCACTGCGAGGGGGATCAGCTGAGAAGGTGAAAAAGGTTTTCTTTCTGCACTGGAAAACTTAAAAACTGCAATATTCTCATACAGGGAAGAAACATGTTCAGAGCTTCTAAAGGGCAAAACGAAAGAAAACTCTTGGGAGATGCTGAAGAGCCTGATGTGAGTCGCTGTATCAATGGGAGTTCCTATAGCAAATTATAAAAATAAACCCCTCAAAACAAGTTTCTAGGTGGTACCTTGCAGACTTTTAATGTTGTGTACCCAAATGTCAGGTCAATATTTACAGCACCAGCTGCAGCAGCTCCTCTGTCCACACAGGAAAGGTTCATTCCCTTTCCCCCTCTCTATCCACCAGGAGATCCTTAAGCACAGCTCACAACCAAGTTATTTACGTTCCTCGCTCCATTCAGTAACTGCTAATTAAGGCTTTTGTAGCATGACTCCGAACTAATTAGGGTTAATTGAGCCTGCTTGTGTATTAGCACTTGTTCTGATAATCAGGACTGTTGAGCACTTGGAATATTTTTGTGATTAGCCAGCTGAAATTCAGGTTCTTTTTGTGGCTCCTGTGGCCTTTTGTGGCTGCTCTGATTATAAACATGAGGATCCCTGTTTAACTGCCTTATTTCTTGTGGAAAGAAAAGAAAGAGAATAATTCATGGTCCCTGTAGTGACCAGAATGAGCTGAAACCCTGACCCAGAGCTCTGCAGTGCTGGCTCTGTCCATCCTGAGCTCTGTCCCCATCCTGAGCTCTGTCCCCATCCTGGGCTCTGTCCATCCCAGGCTCTGTCCATCCCAGGCTCTGTCCATCCTGAGCTCTGTCCATACTGAGCTCTGTCCATCCCTGGCTCTGTCCATCCTGAGCTCTGTCCATCCCAGGCTCTGTCCATCGCAGGCTCAGGGCAGAACTCCTGGAACATACGGCATGAGTCCATTAAGCAGCACGTGGTACATGAATATTCATTCTCGTGCCTTTGTTATTTACATAAATTTAGCACAAGGCAAGGCTTTTTACTGTAGTTTAGCTTTTTATTTTTCTGATAGAAATGTTGATCCAGCTGCACACATTTCCTTGGATTAGAGCAATACCTTTTATTTTTCTCTGCCTTTTCTTTTCTTTTTTTTTTTCCTTTTTTTCTGTTGGAACTGAAAATAGTTTTTCTTTCTGAATGTTCAATCTGGAAGGGTGTCATTTGCTAAAAGGATTGCAGATGTATCAGACTTTGTGGGACCTGGGGGAATGGCAGATCCTGATATTCAGAAACAGGGAATGGTTAAAGAGGAGCAGATCATGTGATTGCAGCACTGAATTTGGAGCCAGGTCAATTAGAAGACATTGTTAATAAACACTGATGAAACAACAGCAGAGCATCTCGGTTACAAATTAAATCCGGGGATGTAAACTGAGGGGAGGGGGAAGCAGCAGTGATGGATGAGCTGTGATTGTTTTACCCGGGAATGCCAGGGATGCTCTGACCGAGCCAAACCTGCCATGGATGGAGGGCAATGCTGGGGAGCTGCAGGGATGAAGGATTGGTTTTCCCCGGGGATTCCCAGGGCTCTGTTGAGGCTGTCCAGCCCTGTCTGTGCCCTTTAGCCCCTTAACCCCTGCCCTGTTCCCCAGCCCATGTCCCAGAGCCTGGCACAGGCTGCAGCAAAGGTGCTTCTCACAGACAGCAGCAGGATCAGCACTTGGGCTGCATCCAGTGTTTGATGAAAAAGTCCTGTGATTGCTTTCAAAATCCTGTGATTGCCTTCATTGCCATTCTGGACACAGTTTGTAAACGTTTTCATTTACAGTTCGTGTGTCTTTACAGGGGATATCGAGGGAAATGGGGCACGGAACTGAATGTGGTGCAGGTGGGTTTGTCTCCTCATCCCAGTGCTGCTGCTTAGAGGGGAATTTTCTCATTAAATACCAGAAAAAGTATCAGAAGAAACAGCTGCCTTGAAATGAATAATTCTGAGCAGTCCTGCAAGATGTTCCTGATTTAATTGTTGTGGGGACGTCAGTAGTTAGGAAATCCAGCCACAGAGGAACTGTTGATACAAATTAAAGAATCTGATCTGGCAGAGCAGCCCAGCTATTCCCAGAATGGGATCTCTCCTCCCGAAACAAGAGGAAAACGATGAACAGCAGGTGACTGGGCTCAACCCCCTATTCCTTTGCTCCCGTTGCATCCCTTTGCCTCTCCCACCTGGTTTGGATCCATTTCCATCTGCCTGTTCTGATGATAAACCTTCCCGGGCTAAACCTCTCTCCAGTTACACTTTGCTGGTTTGCAACTACTACTGGTTTTAATCCAGAAAAAAGGAAAAGGTGTCCCTAGGAACTGTTGTGAGAGCTCTGCAGTGACCAGGACCCCAGAAAAAGCTGTTTTATGTGGAGGTGAAGTGGGATAAAGAGGGAGCAGCCATCCCCCCTTCATCTGCAACTTTCCTTAAAGCATGGAAGGTAGTTAGATTAACTACTCTGGGTTTGTCCTAAAATACACTTCCCATCCTGCCCCAGTGGGAGTGAAATAAAATCATTATCAGTTATCACACAGAGATTTAAATTAAGGTTTTTTTTCCTTCGTGAAACTGAACTTCTGAAACAAAATCTCAGAGAAGAGGAATTAATTGCTGGATCTGCACTGAATCACCAGGAGACTCGGCTTTATTTCTGTGGTGCAGCAGAAAGTGCTTCATCAGGAGGAATTCACGTGGAGGAAAACCAGGCATGTCCCACTTATTGAACACAAGTATGTCCGGGATGTTTAATTATCTTTTGATTAATTAATTTAACATTACGGCAGCCAAGGACTGCAGCGTGTTCAGCACTCACAGTTCGGTGCCTGCATGCACCCCCAGCTCTGCTGAGTTAAAGGCACCTTGTGGCTCTTACCTGCAGCTGCTGTAAATGAATTATTTCTTCTCTGAGCTCCTTCATTACCCCGAGGAGATGCACAAAACACACCCGAGCTCAGGTGATTTGCAGCATCTGTGCTGAGGATTTAATGCCATGTACTCCGTGTTTTCAAGGATAAAACATTGGGGGGGGGCAGGTAAAACAAGTGTAATGCATTAGATGAATTACGTGGAAACCTCTCAGTGCACTCAGTGTGAGGAGGGAGAATGTCTTCCTTGGGTTATTGTGCATGTCTGAGGTGAATTTCAGACAGAGGAAGGAGCAGAACACAGACACACAGCAGGCACTGAACACCAAAGGTCACAGCAGGGTGGCAGTGTGCCCTGGTGGCTGCTGGCCATGGGCAGGGACCTCGAGTGGCAGCCTCTGGTCTCCCAAAAAGTTCCTCGGAGTTAGAAGAGGAAATATTTAATGTGACCAGACAGATTGATTGCTCCAAGACGGGTAATCTGCAGTGCATAATTAGTTAATCAGGTCAAATCTCACTTAGCAAACACAACACAACTGCATTACAGTGGGAACAAAAAGGGGATTCTGGTTTGGTTGCTGGTGGTTTGGGAGGAACTCAAGGGTTTTTTTGGGAAACATGAAGTAGGAGCTCTCAGACCATTCTGTGGCCCTGGCTGTTTTCGTGAGCAGAACTTTAGGTTTGTGGATCACCTTTGCTTCCATCCAGGGTTTCTTTAAGCTGTGGAGTCACGCTGGGAGCTGTGGCTCTCCCTGAGCTGAGGCAGTGATGGTGAATAATCACCAAATGATTATTGCACTCTGGGTTAATTAATGTCCTGATCAGCTGTCCCAGGGACTGGGGAACCCTGGAAGTATGAACAGAAATCCAGAGGGTTCTCCAGGTGTGCACAGGGATTTCTGGCACTTCTTCACACTTCCTCACATGGCAATGTGGATCCTCAGAGGGCAAGGCAGTGACAATGGAGGCTTTTCTTTCACTGTCTCTTTACAAACATTGACACACAGGATCCATAATTAAATGTGCATCGTTTGGAGGCTGGAGAAATGGATTTACTGGTGTGGGAGGCACAGATATTAGAGGGAGAAACCACTTCATAAATCACCACCTTCTGTGGAAGTGGAGCTTGGTTTCCTGTCTAAATATGGCAGCCTGGTAATAAAACTTAATTTATAAATTATAGATGGGTTTGGGGTTTTGTTTGTAGATTTTCTTTTTTTGTTGTTCTGTTGCTCCTCCCTCCCAAACCCCTTCCCTTCCTGTCCAGGTAAATGCTGAGGTATTTAAAACATTCACAGTGCAGGTTTGGCACTCAGAAGAATTAATCAACCTGTCAGGCTCAGACCAGAGGCTGCAGAGAATGCACAGTGGTGTGTCATGGTTACTTAGCAACTCCAGCTGAAGAGGTTCAGGTAGAAAATGCTGTCATTTTCCATGTGTGAGATCTCCTCTCCCCCCTCCTCTGTATACAGGGTTTTTTTTTTTCCCCAACAGATAAAGTCTTTTGTATGTTTTAATGATCTTTCAAACTGAGTTTTCAAAAGAACCTACTATTTCTGCAGGGCAATTGGAATTAACTGATGAATTTGGAGGATTTGAGCGTAGCTCATAACAAGAGCAGGAGGTATTAACCCAGGATGGATAAAAACATCCCACTGTCACGTGGGGGGTTGGTTCATTTTGCTGTAATTTTTCTCCTCAGAAGTTGATATTGGTAGATCTGTGCTGGTCACCACTGACCCAAAGTTCTGCCCTGGTGGCACTGGAAGGGGGAACTGGTTTGCTCTTTTGTCCCTGGTGGTTTGTGCCCCTGCCAAGGACATGGAGTTCGTTTGCCACGAGGAGCTCAGTGCCTCCCGGAGCTGCTTCCTCCTGGAAGATTTGCCTCTGGCAGAGGTTAAAAATAATAGCAGCCCTGAAAATTTCATGAAAGCTTCGGGGTAAGCGTTACCTGAACACCAGGAGCTGTAACACAAACAAGCCTGGAGCCCTGCAGCTGATGAAAGGATAATGAGGAGAGGCTCCAGGAGCTCTGCTGTGCGTGGGGAGAGCACCTTGGGAATGGGGGGTGTTTGGGGTGGGGGCTGAGGGGACAAAGGAACAGTCACTGCTGCTGAGCTCCAGCCCTCAGCTCTGGGCTGTACCAATATTGCTGGGCCAGGCCTTGGGAGCCAAAGGAACCTGGGATTCTCCTCTGCTGCCCTGGCTGGGGCTGTGCAGCTCCTGCCACCATGGTGTCACTGTCCCAGCCCTGAGCAGGGCTGAGCCAGAGCTGCTGGAACCACTGGTCCTTGATCTGGCAGCATTCCCGAGGCTTCTGAGCTGCTGGGAAAGGAGTGTCTGTGGGACAGGGACAGGGAAAGGGGCCTGACGTGGCTTTAATCTGCATTTCACAGCTGAGCTGGGAATTATCCAGGAGCCCTGAACCTCCCCTGTGGGATGGGGAGAGATGGCTCTGAACGTTCCCTTCTCGAAGAAGAACACCATAAAATCCTGTCAAATGTCCTGCAGGAAACTCCTGGCTTCTTGAGGAGCACAGAGAGCCTGACAGGGAGGGAGCTGAGTGGAGAGGAGATGTCCCACCCCAATCAGTGTGACCATGGAGATGCTCAGAGAGCTCAGGAAAATGTTCCAGATGATCAGGGAGGAGGAAATTGAGCCCCTTAAGGGCAGGGGCTCTGATTTGAGATGCCAGAAAGAGCAGGAATAAATAGTGCAATCAATGCCTGCTATAAATACACATTAATTTGACTGCAGCTCCCTTTCTCTTCCTTTGTCTTGAAAAAGAAACAGGAGTGAAGAAAAAGCAGGATTTAAAACAATAGCTATGAGATGCTGGTGATGTTACACCTGAAGTGGGTGCATCATTTGGGTGAGATGGGCTGATTTGATTGCCAGGGTTCTCAGGCCCTCAGCACTGATCCTGAGGGAATTGGTTGTTATCCTGCAGGAGCCTCTCTGGGGAGCAGGAGCAAGGCAGGGTGCTGCATGCAGGAACTCTGAGGTGTAGAGAGGAAATTGCTGTAGATTTGAGGACATTTGGCGTTTAAAGGGAAAATGGGAGATGGGAAATGTGGGCAGCAGTATTGTGAGCTTTCGGTTTTGGACAGTGGTTTGCTCAGGTGTGAACAACGTGCCCAAGCCCTGCTTCAGATAAATAACAAGGCAGTCCCTAAATATGGCTCTGCTTTATTTATTGTTTGCAGGATTTTTATATCCTGGTGTTACATCTTGTGCTCCCATTGATTTTCACGGGCTGTGTAATTTAACTGTGCATTGATTCATTGGCTTTGCAGAGCTCTACATCTGTTTCTGTAATCACCTGGCTTTGGGCGTGAGGCAGACGAGGAATAACTCTGGAATCCAGGGCTGCTCTTGCCAGGTTTATTCACCACTTGCTCCTCCATCCTCATCCTCTCTGATTTATGCATTTGTTTCATTATTTCTAGAAACTAATGATGATTTTTGCTTGATTGTACTCTGGGCAGCCAGAATGACATCCCAGCTCAGGGTTCCCTTGGATACTCTGACGCCTGTGATGGATGATTAATGTGTTTTACAAAAGACTGACTTCAATGAAAATTGAAAATAAGCTTTTAACATTAACAATGTGCTGCAAATGCTTCCTTCACTCTGCAGTTTGCCCAGGACAAGGAACATCAGGATTCTATTATTTTATTACTCATATTACACTTCCACAATGATTTGGCCGTGCAGGAATGTAAATAATGCATCAGGATCTCACTGGGATGATCTCATGAAAACAATTATGCAGCACCATCGTTTTTATCATCTAAATAACACCTTAGCGTTACCTTTAGGAAATCTGGGTGCTTCTCAAAAGTTTGGGAGAAATTGTGATGCAAAGGTCAGCAGTTGTCAGCTGCCATTAAGAGGGAATTTACTCCTGTGGAGTAATTAAATAGTGTGAGGTATAAGCCTGAGGAATAAATTGCATCCCACTGTGGGCCCAGCTTTTTAAAATTATTTTCTGGGGTGGGGTATTTTAAAAAAAAAGAAGAAAGCATTGCTTGTACTCAGTTTACAGAAGGTGCTCATGGAATGTTTATATCCTCTGAGGAGCTGCTGGCAAGGGAAGGAGGTGGGAAAAAATAATTTGTTAAGCTTTTTCCAACTGTTAAATGGTTTGGAGAGGTTATTGTTGGTGGGATTGTTATTGGGGCTTTTCCCCCAAACATGTTTTCAGTGGCTGTCCCATGGAGAGCAGTTAATTCCTCAGAACAGGGAGAATTTGGGTGAAATGCATTCAGATGTTGTGTGCAGCAGGGCCAGAGCTCTGGGGTTGCTGGCACTGGGCACAGGATCCTCCCACAGCTGCTTTTCTTCCACCTGAGGAGAGACAATTTCTGCAGAGCCGTTCACTGCCTCTGTTAAAAATCCCTTTACAGAACTTCTCTGAACCCACAGATGATGCTGTGCATATCGTTCTTCACTAAATCAAAGTGTGGGATCAAGTGTGAGGTTCACAGCGAGGTTTAGATTCAAAGACTGAGGCTCCAAGGGCGGTGGTGTTGATGTAGATGAGCATCTACCTTTAAGTATTAAGCTTCAAGTTTCCACAGACTTTGCTTTTTATAAAAAACCAGAACTGAAATAGAGATGGAAGAGGGATAATCCTGACACTGCCTGTGATCTCAGCTTCCTCTGTGACCTTTTCTCGTGGCATTAGCTGAGTTCTCAGTATCTTTGTCCTTCCTTCTCCGAATTTCCTGTTGAAACATGAAAGCTGCTGATGCTTCACGGAGTAATTGTCCCAATAATTGTGTACAGAGAGCATCTCTGAGCAGTGTGGGTGTGACCTGCACTGGTGGGAATGGCAAGCTCCTGGTGTGGCTAGCCTGAGCCCTTCCCTGGTTGCTCAGGGTGTGATTAGGGGCTTTAGCACTTTAATTTAATAACTCCAATAGTGGCTACCACGAACAATGATGTTGCAAAGTGATTTTGTGCACTTCTTAATTAAGACCTGTTTGCAAGAGAAATCCTAATCCATTTGAGGTCGATTTATGCCTTGAAGCAAGGTCAATTTTTCTTTTCCTTCCTTAAATCTGTGCAAAGGTGGAACTTTCTCAGAGTGTGAATGGTGGGGAGGTTGGTTTTGCTTTTTTATCTGTTTAGAAGTTTGATCTGTGATTGCTGCTGCTCAGCAAATGGCACAGAACATGTCCTGGGCTTTGTAAGTTTTGTTTCTGGTCCACTGCTCTCCCTTGCTCTTGAATAATGAGAATTGCAAAGGGAAGTGTTTGATTTACCACTTTTGTACCTGTTTTAACCCAGCGTCTCTTTTACATATATAAATAGATGCAAAATATATATGGAAAGATCCTGCAGCTTTTTTCACTCGTGATTCCAATGTAGTCACCAACTGGAGATGAGGAGAAATCTCATAAAAGTTAATAAATTGCAAGCCCTGAATTTGCAGAAATAACTGCACACCACAGTGGGCACCACCACAGCTTTGCTGTGCCTTTGATGGGTTAAACCAGGCCGGGATGAAGAGAGCAGAATGCCTTTCCCTGGCTGTGTTTTGCAGGGAGATGTTTTTGGAATTCCTCAGCAGTGCTGCTGCCCCTTGGAGATGTCCAGTCATGTCTGATGTGCTCGAGCAGAGCTTGCTGTTAAACCAACCTTGATAATCCCAATCCCCAGAGGCTGCAGCTCTGCCGGGGAGCCAAGGATTAATTCCCTGTCAGCCCTGGCCTCCACGAGCCCTGCCAAGGCAAAAATCACATCCACTTGCCACAGCTCTGGGAGTACAGGGCTGAGGAGCAAAAAAATACTTTTAAAGATGGAGCCTTGATAGACTAAAGAACATTCTGGCACACCACAGTGGGCAGCCTCGATTTAGTAGAGCCCACTGCGGATACTTGGAGCTTCTTGGCCAATTTCTCACTATAAAACCTGTTGTTTTCTTCATGATTTAACTGTAGAAAGTTGGGATTTCTGTTATTCCATCCTCTCATTTGATGGGGGATTAGCACAAATGTGCACCACAAACTGGGGCTGTGGGCAGGATTCCCTCAGAGTGCAGGAACATCAGCCAGGGAGGCCTGGAGGAAAACACATTGCTGAGCTTGAATTCCAGTAAACCCAGGGAATTTATGCACTTCTCTTTGAAAACCCAGCAAAGTAGATGTGCACAGGAAAAAAAGCAGAGAGTAAAAAATGAAATAAAAACCTTTCCTAAAGAGTTAGATCCTTTGAACTGCACTAGTCCCAGCCCTAGGAGGATAAGAGGGGTGCAGAGAGCCGAGCAGGAACTTGTGACTGAGAGTGCCTGGCGAAGAGCAGAGCGAAATCTGCTCAACTCTGACCACGGCGACTTTGAGGGAACATCGGTTTGCCTGCCAGGCTGGAGCTGCAGCTCTGCAGTGAGTGCTGCATCCTTCAGGGAGGGCAGCACAGCTGCCGGGGGGCTCTGCTCAGAGAAAAAGCCTCTGGCAAGTTCCTGCTCTGCAGGCAGGGAGAGCAGCAGTGGCTCAACACACAGATGAAGTTGTTGCTCAGGATGGGAGCTGCTGTTTTCTGTCCAGCTGCTGCTTCATCCTCCCCGCTCGCTGCTGCTCACAGAACATTTAGTATTCTCTCAGGGGGTTGCTTTTTTCTCTGCCTTCACTCGCCAAAGTTCAAGTTCCTCTCCTGGAAGTTGCATTTAACCTTTAAGAAACAAGCTGAAGTCTCTGTCCGTGACCTTGAAGGATGGGGGCAGAGAGGGGAAGAAATATCACAATGTCTCGCCAGGGACACCTTTAGAAGTACCTAACAAGGCATTTAATTTAAAATGGGAGAAAAGGACACTTCACTGAAGTGACAGGAGCTGGAGAGGGGCAAAGGCACATCTTGCCACAGCCACGTCCAGGACAGGGGATGACAGACATGTGAGCTGGGATGGCAGTGTCCCTTTTGTCACACGAGTCCTGAAAAGGTGCCAGAGGAATGAAGATAAGAGCAGTGCAGCTATGGGGAGAATAGAGCCCCATTCCTGTGGCAGTGACTTTTCAGAATAGATGGAAAGGTTATCACTGCACAGATTTCAGGTGATAATGCTGAGAGGAAATGTCATTTCTCCCTTCTTTTTTCCCTGCCTTTCCTTTCCTGTTGATCATTGGGTTCTGTGGCACAAATAAGGGTCATTGCTGCTGCTTTGAGCTGTCTGGAGGCAAACACTGATGGTTTGTCTGCTGTGGTGAGGGAAGGGATTGGGTGTGAATGAGGCTTTGGAGCTAGTGAAGAAACTCCTGTGGTATTGATCATTAATCTGACAGGAACCTTCAGGCAGACCTTCCCCATTCGGAGCTGGAGCAGATGATGAGAATTTGCATCTCTGAGTTGCTGAGGAACCAGGAGGTGCTGTCCTGATCCCACAGGTGGGAGCTGAGGCACAAGCAAAGGAGTGTGGCAGTGTCAGAGGGAGGATCTGGAGCACAGCAGCTCTTTGGGGTCAGCCAGTGGAGCTGTGCCTGTGCAGGTCCCACTGTGTCCCCTTTCCCTGGGGCTCCCTCAGCCTTCCAGGAGCTGCAGTTCCCTCCCCAAAATCTCAGGTTGCTGCTGCGCTCAGCCGGGGCTGAGCCAAGGAAATCAGCTGTGTTTAGTCAGACAGTTTGGCACCAATCTGGTGGTGGTGCTCCCGTGTTGTGTCATCCCTCAGAGGGCTCAGCGTGGGTGCAGCTGGGATAATTTGGGTTGTTGGGACGCTGGGGTCAGAGGGCAGTGATGCACTGCAGCCCTGGCACCTCCTGACAGAAACCCCTCAGTGCTGCTGTGTCTGTGGGATTTGCTCCCTCTGCAGCCTCGGCAAGAGTTACCTGCTTCTGTCACAAGAACCTCACCTCTCTGCAGAGCCATAATTGAGTTAGGAAGGTTACCATAGCAACCCCTGCAATTAATTAAAGTGCTTGGGCATGGTAAGTTTATAGATGCAGAAAACATTTTCATATATAAATAGTGCAATCTGTTTGTGCTCCAAGGATTTGCCCCTTCCCTATTTCTCCTCTTATCTCAGCTCAGAAATTGGGCTTTTTAGTTTTTAAAATATTTTTTTCCTTTGGGGGTTGATAAATCGTTGTGTTATTGCCCATAAATTGGTAAATAAAGTCCCTGCAGTTGGTGTTCACCTGCTGAGCACTGAGGGAGCAGCACGGGCTGGGATGAGCCTTGCCAGGGCAAGCCAGGCCACTGTCCCCACACATCCCCTGTCCCCCTGGGCGGGTGGCTCAGGCACGGCGAGTTCTCCTGTCTGCTCAGCTCTGGGGCTTCACTCTGACAGGACCAGGCACTGCCTGGGCTCTGCCAGCCCAGCCCAACTCTGCCCCAGGCCAGGTGGGTGACCTTGGCCGGGCACTGTGCTGTGCTGCAGCCCTGCTCTGTCCTGCCTGGGGTTTGCTGGGTGCTGTTTTACACAAAATCACAGCAGCAGTTCAGGGCATCGCCCTGTGCCTGCCCTGGGAGCTGAACGTGGCTTGTCCTGAGAGAAGTCTCTGAACTAAACCTGCTCCCATACAGGTGACACATCCTTGCTGTGACCTCCTGCCCTTCCCTGCATTTCCCCCACTGGGAAGGTGCAGATTTCACTCCTCAGCACTATTCCCTTTCTTCCCTTTATTTCATCATTTTATCCTCATGTTCTCAAATGCACTGGGGATTTCTAAATGGTGTGTAAAATGAACATCTGCCATTGGCAGGATTGGCACATCTGGATCCATTAATTTTTCATTATTTCCCCATGTTGGAGGTCAGATGTTCACGATGTGGTAATGCAAGAGATTCCACTGGTGGGTTTAATGTCTCTGAAGCAGATAATTCTATTTACAAAAGTGTTTTAAACTCCCAAACTGTGAGAGCTAACTGAGATAAAGGTTTCATTTTCTAATTATATATATGTATACTTTAATCAAGAATCCTGCAGAACTTCTCCAAATACCAGCCCATGACTTACAAAAGTTTGGAGAGTGGATTATTTTTCTTTTGTTTCATGGATGGCTCTGCTGGGGTTTACTCTACCACTTGTGTGCTTTTTACCTTATTCCTGTTTTAAGCAGGAAGAATCACTTGCTGGCTTTAAGAGTTTGGAAGTAGAACAATTAGAGGTTGAGTATGTTAATTATACAAAGCTGGTGGCCTGTAGGTAACTCTTTTTTGTCACCTGTGCTAAACCATTGTCACTTTTATCTGGTGCCACCAGGGAGGTGCCCTGATCCCAGAAATCCAGGGACTCTGGAGCTCTCCCAGGGTGGAATTCTGCCCCTGTGGTAACAAATGATCAGCAAACCTGGCAGTCAGAGCTTTGTTGTCCAGGGCTTTGATTTTGGGAGTTTGCCCTCCGCCCAGATCCAGCTCAGCCCAGCAGTGCTCAGAGCAAAGCCAATGGCACACAGAGGTCATCCAGCAGCACAGAGCTGCGCTGGAATGGATGTTGAATTTCAATGGGGTTCCGTGTTGGGGAAAAAAAAATTAAGGAAGAAAGGAAGAAAGTTCCTGTTAATTTTCTTGGCATTCAGTGCGTGCGGAGCAGCATCGCCTCGGGCCGGCTCGGTGTCTGCGCTGGGAACAGCAGCAGCCTCTGCACAGCTCTGCCTCTCCAGACTCTTCACTTTCACCTTCAAGGAGAAATTCAAGGACAGCGAAGGGACAAGGATAGAAGGGATCCAGCTGAGCCTCTGCGGGACAACGTTTTTACCTGAATTTAGGGGTAGGGGAGAAGATGCTGCCCCTGAAATCCTCGCTGTGTTCACTCCCAGGTGCCACCTCCTTCAGCCCTTGAAGGGTTCAACTCTGAATTTCAGAGGCTGAAACAGAGATTTGTTTGCCCCCAGCTGCTAATCCAGCACTTGACATTTAATGCCAGGTTTGGTCCTGTGTTGGAAAAATGAATTTATTCCATCTCCTTGGCAGCTTCTCCCTCGTCTCCTCTGCATTCCCCCCGTGCCTCCCCCCAGCCAGATGCCAGCCTGGAGCAGCAGTGACAGCTCCTCCGGGGACACTTGGAGTGATAAATGTGTCCAGGAGCAGAAATGGTGTTTACCTGTCCCTGCCTTAAAGCAGGAGTGCTTGTTCTGGGTCCAGGGATTCTCTGCGTTCCTGGCATTTGGAATGGTTACAGAAATCTCTCTCCTTCCCCAGCCCAGCGCCTGGCTGTCAGTCCAGCACAGGGTGTTCTCAGGGCATTTCGGAGTGGCTGTCAGGGGCAGAATTTGGGGACTGAGGCTGTGCAGGCAGGAAGGTTTGGGTGGGCATGCAGCCTTTCAGAAGAGCACAGAGCTGAGGAGCTCAGGGCTGAGCAGCAGCTGGAGCTTTGCTTATCGCAAATGTTCAGTTCACACCAGACTCGTGTTATTTCTGCTGGGAAATCGGAGAGGTGAACGGAGCTGGTGTTTCCAGAGCATGGAGATGTGATGAGACTGAACGGCAAACACTTGCACTGCTGAATATTTAAATGGGTGTCAGCGATGTGGTGCTTCGGGAAAGGGAAAACAGAGCTGGTTTGTGTCGCTTTGCCTTGTGATCCTAACGAGCTCATCAGTGGGCATCGTGCAGGAAGCTGAGCAATTCTTTCCTTTAATCCAGCCCGAGTCCATCTCCCCGGGGAGCAGAGCTCAGCCACTCCAGAGAGGCTGAATTTCTCTGCCGTTCCTGCTCTTTGGCTCCCTTTAGGCCTCTCTCCATGCAGCCCTCTCCATGGCAGGTTAAAAGTGCATCACACTTCTCATTCTCTGCCACTCGAGCTGTAGCCTCTGGACTTGAGCTGAAATCTTGTCTTTGACTGCAGCCACTCTCCTGTCTGGCAGGAAGGGCAGTGATTTTAATAACTGCTGATTGAACTCATTAAAATCAAACATTTAAATGAGCACTGCACATTTGGAGTCACAAAGGATAACAGCAGACGGTGACACTGCGAAGTTGTGACATCTGCTCAGCAGTTGCTTGTTGTCTTCAGAGCTGGTGGAGGGAAACCTGTTGGATTTCTCATGGCATCCAGAATATGTTTTACAGCACCAGAGGTCCTGGCAAATTGTGACTCTGGGTGTGCCTGGATGCGCTCAGGGGAATTCTGACCAATCCTCTGCAGCCACCTTACAGCCACCAGCAAGGATCAGCAGCTGGGCTTTGTTCCAGGGCAGCATGGGATGCTGTGGGCAGGGACAGAGCCATTCCCTCTGCCAGCTGTTCCAGCTGTGCCCCTCTGGGAGCCACTGACAGCCCGAGCCAGAGCAGAGAACCTGATCCATCCCAGATCCCGGGGTTGTTCCTGCTGTGGGGCTCATCCTGCAGGGAAATAGCTCAGGATCTCCCCACAGCCACACCACCTCTGCCACCACCAGGCTGGAACTGCCCCAGGAAGGGCTCTGAGCAGCCAGGGCTGTGTGGGGAAGGCCAGCAGGGGAATGGGAAGTGCTGGAACGTGAGGACACTGAGAAATGAGGTTGGGAACATCTTGGATTCACGGTTAGTTGATGTTTATACGAGAAGGTGTCAGGTTTGATGTCTCAGGTGCTCGGGGCTGGCTCGGTCACACGGATTTGTGTGTGGTGTATTCACCTGCTTATCAAAATTCAGCGAAGCAGAAGACAAGCAATAATCTGTCACCCCTGTGTGTGTGTCAGGCTCTTTATCTGAGTGCTCCCTCCAGTCCTCCCTCTGTGATCTGTGTCCTGCTCAGCCCTGCAGCTCAGCCTGACTCTGATATTCCCTCTTGAAATTGCTGCAAGTCAGAGAAAAATCATCTCCTCGTTATTTCCTCAGTCAACTGAGCTCTCCTGGTTATAAACCCCTGTGGTTCCTTCGAGATGAAGCACTAACAACAGTGCTCCCTCGTTCAGGGCTGAACTTTGCTAAAGCTTTGCTAAAGCTCTGCTGCTTTTCCCCCTCCTCCAGAAGGAGCACTGCAGGCTGGACACACAGCCCTGGCTGTGAGATCCTCTCACACCTGGGACTGTCCTGGTGGCCTCTCTGTTCCCTTTATTTTCTATCCCTGAGCTTTCTCTCTGCAGTGAATTTAGCTCAGGAAAGAATTTCCCACTGTCCCTTGGCCAAGCTGCAGCTCCTGAGAACGCTGCAGCACCAGAGCAGAGCTGCTCAGTGTCACGTTTGAAGAGGATCCACCTGCACTGCCCCAGCTCCTCCTGCAGTGCCCCTGGCTGCTCCCGAGGCAGCATCAGAGCTCTGGCAGCACCTCAGGCAGCGCTGGTGGCTTTGCCAAACCCCCAGGGAGCCCAAACCTCTCCCTGGCTGCTGCTCCGTTTCCCAAAGCAAATTCTGACGAGAGACCTCCGAAGCCCTCGACCTGCCTGATTGAATGTAAAGGCTATTAAGGACGCCGGGTTGGCTGTGAGTGTGAGAATTAACATGTTTAGGCTCTGCTGATTGCCTTTAATTCCTGCCGTGCTGTCTCACTCCAAGCCAGCCCTGCATCTCTGCTCCTCGAGGACTCTGTGTTTCAGTAGCCTGGAATATTAACAATTAATGCTCGGATTTCTAGGATGGGTTTACTCTAATTTGAATAAAAGGCCTCGAAGGAAGGGTCAATGAACTGTGAGGAATCAATCTTTCATAAGGAGTCTTTGGTTCTCGTTGCAATATTTATGAGTGATGAAGCTGTCCTGACAAGGCAGAGTTCAGCGCTGGGGCCACTTGTGACAACATGACAGGGTTTGCTAACACACAGAGCGGGTAATTAAAGGCAGAGTGGGAGCAGAGGAGCCATGTCTGCCTCATCCCAGAGTTTTCCTGGAGCTCTGATCCGATGTGGCCGTGGATGGCACCAGGCTCTCCCCGAGTCCAGGCTAACGAAGGCTTCCCACAGAACACAACTGTTGGGGACTGAGTAAAAACCATTCATTTAAACTTTTCTCCGGTGTTCCTCAGCCTGATGGATGAGGAATAGTTCTGAAGGAATAAATGCATTTAACCCAATTTGAGCTTGGAGCAGCAGGAGGGATGGGAGTTTGTCTTTTGTACATGATGTGAGGTAAAAGAACTCGAGGCTTGTTAAACTTCTGTGATGTTGAGAAATGTTCCCTCTTTTGGAAGAAAGGTGCTCAAGTCACTCATAATTCCTGCAACTAAGCTGGGAATAGAAATAACTTATTTTGAGTCCTAGTTCATGTGAATTTTCTTCGTGTGGCTCCTACAGATGAGTCCAGCTGTGCAAATGTGCGTAATGGGACGGGTCAGCAGCTCTTCCCATTCCAGCTTACAGTCACTCAGGCTGTGCAGCCTGACATTAAATGCATTTTGCCCTGTAAGAGGGAAAGAAAAATGTGCTTAATATTTTTCAAATCTCCTCTCAATTTAAAAATGTTTTTTTTTCATCCACTGAGTTCCACAGACTAAATACAAACCACGTGAGGTTTTCAACTTAAACGTTGCAGGGCAAGTGCATCGCTCCTGATTTGTGTGCTCATCCTCCCTGGAACTGATCTCAGTCACTGGGCCAGAAATGCCCTTCCAAATTATCCCTCCTTAAGGGCACCTCTCGGGGAAAACAGCGACACAAATCATCCCAAAAACAAAAAGGTCAACTGGTACTGAATTAGTTCACTTACAGAACTCTGAATTAGAAATGTACTCTGAAATTGCTTCTTGATTGAGGACGTGTGCCTCATTAATCCTAAACCACCTCTGAACGCTGGAAAATCTTCCAGAGGGACGAGCCAGGCTGCTCAGAGCCAGCCCAGGCTGGGGCAGCAGGGCAGGAGCTGCACACACCTCAGTCCAAAAGCCAATTAATGGGATCAAAGCCCTTTGTCCCAGTGCCTCCCTCCTCCTGGTCATTCCTCAGCCAGCTTCCTCCTGGACTCCTGCATTTGCTGGGATTTGCACAGGACATCCTTTGAGCCCTCAGGGGACAAAGGGTGCTGGGGACCCCAGAGCTTTCGAGGTGTTAGCCAATCCAGAATTGTGCCAGTTTAGTGGGGCAGTGAGATTTGATTTCTTCCTGCTGCTTGTGAACACATTCCAGCAGTGCCCCCGTAACAGCTTTGGCTGCCTCATTCCCTTTTTGCATCTCTGTGGCACCAGGTACTGGGGACTCCAACCAGCGTGGGGAAAACAGGCTGTGGTTTTCTGGGATATTTCCTAGTGGACTCGTCCGCTGCTTGGAAAAATGAGTCAGGATGGAACTCATTCTTCAAGGAGTGTTGGGGAAAAGGTAGTTTTTAAAGAGCAGCGTCCATGTTTTGGTGCACATCTGTGAGCTCTGGGCTGTAATGAGCTCTGGTTTGCACAGAGCCTCCCTGAGTGTGCTCTGTGCAGGAGAATTAACCAGAGCAGGAATTAGCAAAGGACACAATGCAAGGAAGGGAATCTTTCCCAAAGTCACATTTTAATTGACCTCCTATGAAGCAAAACTGTGATGTTCTTTCCCCATAAATGTTAAATGCAGAGGTTTCACTGCTGCTACAGCTCCCCAAATTGGTCTGATGATAACAAATCCTTTTAGGAACAGTTGTCACTCCTCGGGAAGTTTGTAAATCGAGTAGAGGCTTAAGGTACTTTTTCTCCCCTTGCATTTTAATGTTATCAGTGTTTCCATAAACCAGGATCTCTGTTCCTTGTTTCCTGCTCAGTCCCAGCTCCCTGAATCTGACAGAAGATCGTGGTAATGAGCAGTAAATAATTGCTAGCCGTGGGCAAGAGTCTGAGCAGGAAACCCGAACGATTCCAGGTAATGAGGGGGAAAATTTATCTGTACATCCATGAAATGGGGATGAGGAAATCGAGGGTCCTACTCTCAGAGGTGTTTGTCACCCACAAATGGGGTGACATTTCTCAGAAGAACTCAGCTGCTAATTAGCACTTTTCAAAATCAGATTTTTTATGCCAAGATGTCCCAGCAGCTCCCAGTCGTCACAGGAGTGACAACAATGGCTCAGGTATTTCTCAGGAATGAATCTCGTGGGGAAGCACTAGATCTGTGCTTTGGGAAGGGCTGGAACCTTGTGGGGTGCAGGGAAAGGGAGGTGAGCAGGGTTTAGGGGATTAAGGGTTTGAGGTCTCTTTGTGTTCCAGTTGTGGCTTCAGAATCTGCCCAGAGCTTGAGGACACGATGGGATCAACTAGAGGGGGGCTGTGACTGCTCGGGGGGGAAGGCAGTTTCTCTATTTTTCAAATATTTTATTTGACCAGTGTTGATTTGGGGCTCTGCGTTGGAACCTTGCTGTGACCTGGCAATCAGCACTTTGACACCAATGTGCTCCAGGTTTGATGGGAGTGTTTGCTTTTCCTGCATTCACAGCCAAATTAGCTGCAAGGTCTCTCTCCTCAGTGTGGTTCTGGAGCTGAGCTCAGCTCGGTGCAGGGAGCAGAGCTTTGAGGGCACAGGAGATGGTTTTGTGGGAATGGCAGAGCTGCTCCTGGCCCTTCCCTGCGTTCCTGGAAAGTCTTGAATAATCAAATGGGTCATTTCTGCTCAGCTGCAGTGATTTATTGTCCCTCTGAATCCAGATTTTCTGAATGTTAATGAAAAAAATACCTATCAGCCCAGCTCATGCCATTCTGTTTTATGACCTTATTAAATCTTACACTTTCTTATCATGTGGTGGCAATTACTGAGGCCAGGCCAGGGCTCCTTCCCCTCAGCCCTGCCACCAACACTCGGGCTGTCAGCAGCACGGGCTGGGTGATTTACACCCCAGAACAGTCCTGAGAGACATTTTTACACTCCTGACAGGATTATATAACAAGGGAAAAGGCCATTAACAAATACAAAGGAATAAGCAGGAGAGAGAGGGCAGGTGAAGAATGGGGAAGTAAATCTTGGGATCTGTCAGCTGGTAATAAAAGAACCTTCCCGGCAAGATTTAATGAGCTGGTTATCCCACGGAGGGAGGAAATCCTGACACCTGCAGATGGTGGGCTTTGGGACCAGCCTGGGCTGCTCCTGGTGGCTCAGCCATGGTTCTGCTGGGGCTGTTTGTGCCTCTGGAATGTCCCTGGGAACTCCTGGGATATCCCCATGAGCAGCAGAACCATTCCTGCTCTCCCTGCAGGGCATGGGGGCTCAGGAGCTGCACTAAATGCCAATGTTGGATTTTTTTACACTCCCACAGAGAGCCAGGGGGACTTTTTTCCATCATGAGAATCTCTCAGCTCTCGCCCTGATTTCAGTGGCTGCTCTTCAGCACCCTTCTCCCTAATTCTGTGGGAAGATCACCCTTTGAGCAGCTGATGGAGAGCTCAGAGCCCAGTCCGTCCCACCACCTCAGTATTTTGGAAGCAGGGCTTTGAAGGACCTGCTTTAAAGCTGGTTTTGGATGCATTTTGAAGAGCCTTACTGTGATTTATTTGTGTGTTTTTCTAACAAAGCTTTCTGTAGGACTTCGGGCACTGACCATGGGTTAGGGTTTGAATCTGAAAGTGGCTATTTGTATTTAGTCAGTTAAGGGGAAAAAAGGAGGGGAAAACCCCCAACAACCAAAATAAGGGAAAATAGCCTGAAGCTAAGTATTGGAATAAGATAAATATGATCCAAGTGATATCACAGAAGTAGAAGAGGGGGGAAAAAAAAGGCGCAAAGCTCCTTAGCAGAGCCCAGACTGGGATTTATTCAGTTTAGTTTAAATCAGTCACTGGTGTTTGTAACCATGAGTTTTTCTCCAGTGCTGCCTCCTGTCACAACAGAAGGGTTACAGGATTTGAGTCAGCAACCAAATGGCCCTAAAATGCAGCAAGAAATAAACACAGGCAGGGAGGAAATATTTTCCTCCCCTTCTCTTTTCTCTGTCCCCATTTGTTCCGTGTGGGCTCCATGGAGAGCTACAGGCTGGACCAGAGCCTTCTGTTGGAAATATTTCCTTGGTTTTTTTGTGTTTTCAGAATGGCTGAAATGGCCCAAACCAGGTCCTCCCCCCAGCCCGGCAGCAGCCTCTTCTTGCAGCAGAATTTTAAAGTGGCTGTTCCTTAAATCTCAGTGTCATGAACTCCTTCCAGTAACAGCCATCATTTCCCTGCAAACAGAATTAATCACGGATAATTTTACGAGGACTGTCAGGGCCGTTAATGGCAGTGCTGTTAGTTCTAAAGGGGAGCTGCTGGTTGAGAACAGCTTCAGAGCAGGCAGTAAAATGTGGGAAGGAAATCCTGATTTATTGCCCTCGTCCTGCACCTCTGCTCTGTGTGGATTAACAACAATTTTATTGCAGCCCACTCAGGGTGCCCAGGCTCTCGTTTGTCACCTCTGAGGCTTTGTGCCACCTGCAGTCTCTGTGGCTGGGACGGCCTGGAAGGGTCTGGGGGCTCTCAGCACTGTTCTAGAGAAGGGAAATCAGCCGAATTATTAAAACCACAAAACCACCCCCAAACCCTCCGTGTAATCCACTCCCAGTGCCTTGCCTGGCTCTACCCCAGCAGGGAATGCACAGCAGTGGGAGATGTCAGTAAAAGACTCTTTATTCATAAATAGCTGATATCCATAATTCCCATCTGTACATTTCTCTCCAAAGGCCGAGGCCGTACAGTTCTGAAACTCTACAGAAAACATCCAAAGTGTCCACTTGGACTTCTCCAGTACAATATAACACAGCTGTTTGGCATTACCAAATATATATATGTATATATATTTATATATGTACATGTGCTGAAAAAAGAAGCCAGTGCAGCCTTTTCCAAGGAGTCTTTCCCAAGTATTTTTACTGTACAACATTCAGAATTTACATTGATAGAACAAGGCACAGAAAGTGTGGTATGAAGCCAAGGCCATGCTTTTGATTCCATGTTCTGTCTCCCTTCCCCACTCCTTCAGCTTCATCCTAAAGAAAATGTTCCAAGCTCTGCCCTCCTGCAGCCCTGAGCACGCCAAGGGAGGATGCTCAGGCAGAGGAGCCAAGAACCAACCTTTTCACAACCTATTCACGGCAAAAATAAAGGAGCAGAAGAGAAAAGAGGTCTCTCTAGGGGAATACTTGTGGGTTTTTCTCTCTTTTTAGAAATTATTTATATTTTGTGTTGGATTAGGTTGAAGTTCCTCCTCCCATTTTCACCTAAGAGCTGGTCCAAAGTCTTGGAAGTTGAAAATGCAATGGGAATTGGTTTTGTTAGTTCTTGTCTGACACTGCTCAGAGTCTCACCAGACTGACCAGCATCACATTTCGCTTCAGCCAAATCAACAGAAGATGCACACAATAATTTTGTACCCATTTATCAGCTGGGATCAGAGTCACAGTGGGAGGAACTTGACTGAGCGGGGGGAGGAGGCAGCTCCCCTCCCAGGTCCCGAATTACCTGATGTCAGTTTGCTGCTCCCAAAGCTGCACCAAAATGTGTCTGTGAGCCAGGGATCAGTGTGTGCCACGCACAGCTCGGGGTGCACCAGGGAGCTCGGGGGGTCAGTGGATTGGGGTTTAGACTGAAAGTGGAAAGGATGCGAAAATCTACAGCTTCACCTGAAAATATTCCTCCCTCCCCCTCCAACTTCAGTGCCCAAACGGGGGAAGTGTGCAGGAATTGCTTGAGGAGATATCCTGACCGTGAGGTCGATATTCCCAATTTCAGTGTGGGAGCAGCAGGGTGGGGGTTCCTTGGGGCTGGGCCAGGGAGGGCTATGTACAGGGACAGGGGACACTGGGTGGCACTGCAGAGGGACATGGGGGTGGCACTGCAGTGGTGACACGGGGGTGTCAGTGTCACTGTCACTGCACAGGGACACGGGGGTGGCACTGCAGACACCAGGAGGGGACACTGCCCACCGGCCCTGGCTCTCCTGGGCCCCTTGGAAAGCACAAACCAAGACAACTCCACAGCTCAGTTAAAGCAGCTTTTGCAACAGCTTGAAAACTACACCCCCCTACCCCCCCGAGCCCCAGACAAGAAACACCAGTAGAATCTGTACTATTCACCTCTAATACAAAAAATATAGTGGCAAATTCCTAGACATTTATTGTAATTTTGGACAGAACACTGAACACGGAGACGGACAGGTTCTCCTTTACTGTGGCAAGGAGCAGAGCCCTGGCTCTGTCACCACCAAACGATGCTCTAAGTGAGTCTTTAATCCTAGAGTGATTGATTGATTTATTTCTGTCTGTGTTGGAAACGAGGTTTTTGCTACCATTTCTGCTGGTATTGGCAATGAGAAAAGGCAAGGCTGTGCGTTACTGGGAACGGTCACAATTCCCAGCACCCGGAGTGGCAGTGGTGGCTACAGGAACTCTGTGTGTCATTTACTGTATTTGCTCAGGAATCCCTTCAGGAATTTTAACCAGACCATCGTGATTTGTCCAAGGAAGGACAGAGTTGTGTTTCCTGTGCTGTCACAGAAAGCCCTCAGCCTCTGCTGGAGCGGGAACAGTGTCCAGGGAGGAATTCCAGCAGAGCTCATCCCAGAGATGAACAACCCCGGGCAAACATCCCCAGCAGGTAACATGGAGCAGCTCTGATGAGGATGCTCAGCTCCTGCTGTGTCCCAGGTGAGAACTCCCCGGGGATCAGGGGAATCAGTCAAGGAAAGGCCAGAGAAGCAACCCTGGAGATCATCCATGGTTGTCAAGGACTTAAAATCCATTTCCTGTTTTCCACTCAGTTAATTACCAGCCAAGAACCAATGCAGCTCTTTGCTTGTATCTGTGTTTTACAGGCAGAAACAGCCTGGAAAAAATTAGATTCAGAGGGTGACCAGAAGCCCAGCCCTGTTCCTCCCTGTTTAACTGACTGGGGACATGAGCTGTATTTCCTTTTGTGGAAAATATTCTCTGGAATTGAATGCTTTAAAACTCCTACACCACTGTCTTTCAAGTGGAAAAGAAGAACGGACTTGCAGTATGATGTGAATACCCTGGATCCTACAAGATCCCTTTTTGGTGATTTATGCTGAATAAATTTCTCTGAGAGCCAGCAGTGCCCAGGCCCAGAGAGGGGGAGACCAGCTGGAGCCAGAGATAAAAACAATAACAAAAGCAGTTCCCTGGATTTTAAGAGAATTGTGTTGGTATCTTTTCATCCATTACAAAAATCCCAATAAAATTTCTGTGGGAGTGCAGGGCTGTACAAAATGGAAATGAGCTTTATAGTGCTGGCGGAGCTGGAAGTCATTTTAAAAATGCAACCATTAGTCTGGAATGAGTCATGGCACAGAAATACCTGGGCAAAGTGCTCAGGAAGATAAAGATCTATTAAAGCAGATTCTTTGGTGATGTAAAATCAGAATTGCTGTTCCACCTGAGCAGAGCCAGGGTAGCCCTGTGGAATCTACAGGGGGTAAAATTACATTTCTCTTTTTTTTACTTTCTAGTTCAGGAAAATTGTTTTTCAAATGTCATAATTTATACAGCAGAATAAAGGAATAAATTTTTAATTTCTGGCCTCTAATCCTTTTCCAGGTGCTCCTCTACATCTGTGCTTTGGATCAAATCATATAAATACGTACACAGATTTCCAAAAGGTCTTTTTCAGAGAAAGGGAGCAAGGAAATAAATATTTGGGACATTTGAAGAATACATAGCATCAAAACAATCAAGAATAGAAAGCAAAACTCGGGAGTTGTTGATTCAGATTCTCAAAGAGAAAGATCAGATTTAGCCAAAGCGCAAAGTGAAGAAAAACCAGGGAACAAAACCGAAAGGGCAACATGCAGCTGAGAGCTGCCCCAGGCCAGAGGGAGCAGCTTCCTTCTGGCATTGTCCACAAATCCAGACATTTATTCCTTCTCAGGACTTGAACCCCATGGGACTGTGGATGGATCTGGGATTTGGTGCAGGGCTAGGGTCCTATGGAGCATTCCCAGAGCTCCCAAGGCTGGGCAGAACCCCCGGATGGCTCCTGAGGAAAAGCTGGAAGGGCTGAGCTCACAGAGCTGCTTTGGCCCCAGGATGCTGGGGGAGCTCAGCCAGGCTGGGAGAGCAGGAGCAGCAGGATGCAGCTCTGGGAATGACCCTGCAGTACTGGCTGGGGCTGTGCTGGGGACCCAAACCTCACCCAAAGCCCAGAGCAGAGCAGGTCTGAGCACCCAAAGCCCAGCTCAGAGCAGATCAGAGCAGGTCTGAGCCGCTGACAACAAACTCCCTGCTGGAGATGGACTGGGCTGGTTTCCCCGACAACGGCAGCTCACAGATGCTGCTGCTTTCCCCCTGGATGCCAATCCTTATTTTGTTTTTCCTAATGCCTGACATTTTGTCCAACCAAGAACAGCTTTCTGAGGAGGAGGACTGGCAGTCACTGGCAATAGAATTCCAGCCCAGCGAGGAGCTTTTGGTGCTGAAGCAGCTCTGCTGGTGTTTCTGCTGCCCCTGGAGCTGCCCCTGCTCCCAGGAGCTCCTGGCAGGCTGCAGGAGCCAGGAGCTGCAGGAAATGTCTGCACAAGGCTCTGTTCCCGAGTCCCAGGCTGTCCCAGCCTGCTGAGCTGGGCAGCCAGCGACATTGCGGATTTCAGAGCACCAGGAGCAAGGCGAGAGTCGCTGCTCACACTTTTCACCCCTGGAATAGTTTCAGACTGGACCTGCTCTGGGGCTGTTGTGCTGCTCTCAGCTAAACACGAGGCTAAAAAGCCCCCAAATCCTCGTTTGCAGGTCCCTGCATTTCCACAAAGCTCCCAAAGCCTCATTTCTGTTCCTGCTTTCTGCTGCTTGTGCTCCTGGCAGCCCCATGGATGTGAGGAGCACCTGGGCTGCTTGGGAAGGATGTGAGTGAAAAGAATGGATAAAATAATGGGGGAAGTTGGCTCAGTACCAGCTCCACCAGGCCCTCGCTCACAGTGACAGCTCTTTTTGGTTTGGTTGAAGTCATAAATCATATTTATATGAAATGGATAAAAAACGAGGTGAATTCTCCAGTTCAATTCTGATTTTGGTGGCAAATGCAATTTGTAACTAAACCGAGTGTAGCACAGCCAGCTCTGTGTCCTGTGAAATTCCCAAATTGTGCAACAACATCAAGGCCAGTTTTGGCAGTACCATGCAGGGTTTGTTGTCTCAGTATGAAACCAAACCAAAATGAAGCTGTGCTGATTGCCTTCACCTTTACTTAGCTCAGCCCCAGAACATGAAGTAATAAAAATAAATGTTTCAACTTGCTAAAATAGGGCTGGAAATTTCCCGTGTGTTATTTAGTTATTTAAATCCGCCCCCAAAGACAGTTTTTGACTAAGAAAGTTTGCAGACTTAGAAAATTAGAAAATTCCTCTTGCGTGTGCACACGCCCCAGTCTCAGAGAGAAGGGGTTTGTTCTGTAATTTTGGTAACAGAGCAGGCAGCAAAGCTCTGCAGCGAATGTACATTCATTAAGGGACTAAATTTTTAAAAAGAAATTATTTGGAATACACATGATATGAAATAATTATGAGATTTCCTAATTCCTCAAACATCTGAACAGGATAAGGCCAAATTTTCAGTTTTCCTGTAGCAGACATAAAGTGACAACGTGATGGGATTTTAAACCACTCTTGAAGTGAGAAACCTTTTAACCAGGATTAACCTCCAGTGGCTCTAAATATCCAACATTACTTGTTGATTTTCACTAGGCATTACATGAACATCACTGGTTCCTAAATACACGACCACATTTACCTCTTATGGCTCTGTGTCTCTCCTTCCTGCCCCGGGACTGACAGAAGTGCAGGTTGGTTTGGGACATCAAAAGATGGATTTTAACTGGGGGAGGACAGGGAGCAGCTCGTTTTCCTTCTCACCAGAGGGTTTTTAGCAGGGCTGCTCTGTGGGATGAGTTCCATCCCCACGGGGCACAACCCCTCCTGTCCCTGTCCCTGTCCCGGCGCCAGGCTGGGCTGGCCGCAGTCCTGGAGGGCACAGGGGCACTAGAGGCCGTTCTGCCGGCTGGAGGGGAATTCAGGCTCCTCGAGCTCGGGCTCTGCCAGCTCCGCGAGCTTGGAGTGTGTCCTCCCGATCTCCTCCAGGGCACAGGCCAGCGAGTCCAGGTCCCCATCGTGCTGGTGCCGCGCTTCCCACAGGTCCAGGATGACTGCAGAGGGACTGCTCTGGGTGGCGAAGAAGGAGAGATTCCTGCAGGGAAGGAGGGAAAAGGATGAGGAGAAGCCCTGGAATGCAGCTAATTTTAATTTGGAAAATCAAAATCCCCAGCAGGAGCTGTGGGGATGAGCTGGGGAGCCCTCGGTGGGGTCACTGCTCACTGCCACCTGCCCAGCTCAGCACAAGGACAGTGAGCACAGCCTGGAGTGTCCCCAGGCCCTGGGACTGGGAAAACTGGGAAGCATCACTGGGAAATCCAGTGAGGAAATGACAGGGAGAGGGATTCTGTCACATCAGCTGATGCTTGTGATTATGTGAAGATATGACACATTTTAATCTGTGATTTTATATTCTGTTAATGTGCAGTTTTTAGGACCCTGCGGGGGTGATTTGCAAAGAATTTGGTGAAACAAAGTGCTTATTCCAAACACTTTTTCCTTTGGCTCAGATGTGGTTCATTGAGATTCCCAGGCAAAGCAACAAGCCAATGGAAAGTTACTTTGCTTGATTTACGTATTCCCTTGCTCTCTAGGGAACATATTCATGGACTTTGTGACAATCAGAAAATATTTTTGTGAGGGAGCTGCTTCCGCCAATTTAATTTAGCCAAGCGGAGAAAGCAAAGTAAGAAGTAAATTGGTTTTTACAGCATCTTTCAGTTTTAATAATCATAATATTATTACTCCTAACAGTAGAGCATGACTGTCTCTTTTAAATATGTCTTTCCCTTAAAAAAAAAATAAAAGAAAAACAACCTGCAAAATCCATTTTGGAATAGGAAATGCAGCCAGAAGAGCCAAGGCAAGAGGCCAGAGAGGACAGGCAGCCTCCTCAGTGCTTTGAACAGCTGTTTTCACAGTGGACAACAAAGCCAAAATCCTCGGCAGCCTTGAGCTCCCAGCAGCTGCTCAGGAACTTAACGAGGAGTGACCCCACTGAGCCCTGAGAGCCTTGGCTTCCTCACCACATCTGACAGCAGCAAACACCAACCAAACCCCCTGAGCAGCACCCAATTCCCAGATCCCCCCTGCCCAGCCCTGCCTCACCTGCTGATGCTGTTTTTCTGGGCCAGCAGCTGCCAGTCCTTGCCCTTGGCGCTGGGCGTGTCGAAGGTGGCGCAGATGCGCTGCCGGATCGACTGCGGGATCTTGAAGGCCTTGGGGCCCAGCTGGGCAGGGAAATTGCTGTCCTCGTGGGCAAAGAAGGTGATGTTTTCTCTCTCAGTCTGCACGGGATGGGAAAGCAAAGCAAAGCAGTTAAAGGAAGAATCCAGCCTGGGACCGAGATTGCTCCTGCAGCTTGGATTGGCAACAGAAAATCACAGAGCTAAGAGGTGCTTTGTTTGGTTTGGGAAGGAAAACCTGGAACATCACAAGGAATTCTGCATAAAAACATTTAAAATGTTGGTTTTTGGGGTTTTTTTTGCACCAGTCTTTCCTAACAGAGGCAAATTTCAGTGCATCACTCGTTCGAGAGCAACGCAGCATCAATATTAACTAAAAATCACAGTACATCCTCTTCACCCAACATTTCTGCCACATCCCCAAGGCCAGCCAGGCTCAGCAGTGGGAGCTGCAGATCCACCTGGGCTCTGGCTGTGCTGCTCAACATGCAGAGCAGGGGATGTTCCTGCCCTGCACAGGTGAGATAAGCACAGCGACCTGGGCACTCCGGGGACTGCAAGGCAAGGAGCGACTCGGGTGTGCAGCTGTCACTTCTGTATTTATTCTGCAGTCAAATTATCCTCCCTCTTCAATCCCTGCTGCAGATAGGCAAGAGAGAGCCTTCCACACCAGCAAATCTGTTTGAAGGCAGAGCTGGAAAATGCTCTGGGGACTTGTGTAGAGATAGGGCCTTAAAAACAGGGAGAGAGGGAAAACAGGGGAGCAGCAACACGGACTGGAGATAGAGAGACACAGGGAGGTTGTGAAATAACAACAAAGGAGCAGAAAAACACTTGGCCTATTCTGAGGATAATTTATATGGGATGATGGCTGTGCTGCACTCTCTGCACAGAGCATTCATGGGTGCAGAGCTCTAATCCGGAAGTATTAATCTGGATTAATCATCAAAGATGCTCAATAATCTACAAAACCAAAAGCTGCTGTAGTGTTCATTGCTGTGGGACAGAGCAGTGTGCTCAGCTGTAGGACTGATTTCTGTGAGCTGTGAGCAGGGCTCAGTCCCCCCAGACACAGTTTGTCCCCTGTCCCCACCCCTCAGCGCTCTGCAGAAACTTCCTGCTACAAAATTTAACCATAAATTATTGTCACTCTGCAGAGGCTCTGAGCCCTGATTTCTGCTGGAAATGGGATCTGCAAGGCTTTATAGCCTGGTTATGGCTTTGAGCAGAAACTACACGGGGAAAGGATAAAACCAGGGAGGGAATTGGTGCCCAGAGAGGTTGTGCTCCACCCCTGGAAGTGTCCAAGGGGCTTGGAGCAGCCTGGGATGGTGCAAGGTGTCCCTGCCCATGGCAGGGGTGGCTGGAGGGGCTTTAAGGTCCCTCCCACCCCATTCCAGGATGCTGTTCCACGGCTGTCTCGCCCTACAGAGCCGGGTGCCCCGGGGGGTGAGGGGATCCTTTACCTCGAGGATGGAGGTCTGGATGTGCAGCAGCTGCTCGTGGCCCTGCAGCTGCCGGACGCAGACCTTGCAGCACAGCTGGGTGGTGGCAGGGCTGAAGCGCTCCAGGGAGAAGGCGCCGAGCAGAGGCCGAGGGCTGCCGCGCCACACGCGCGAGAACGGCACCTCCTGCGGGGACAGGGACACGTCAGGGACACAAACACCACAGCCTGCTCTGCTGGGCGGGAGCAGGAACGGCCCTTCCAGCTCCAAGCAGCACAAAGCCAAGAAATGAGGATTCCACGGATAAACACCAAGATTTTGCAGTGACCGAGAGCTCAGGGCTCATCCAGGGTAACAAGTGATGGGAGACTCTCAAAAAGATGCTTAAAGACACTTGAAAAAGATGCATTTCACTTCCTCCCTCTTGCCAGGATGAGGATTCCTCTCTCTGTCTCCTTGGCATCACCTTGTACACAGAATCTGAGGAAAGGAATCACCCACCAAGGGCTGCCCTGGCCCTGCCACCCTTCCCTTCTCCATCCCAAAGGAATCACCCACCAAGGGCTGCCCTGGCTCTTCCCTTCTCCCAGCTCCCTGCCTGTCTCCACAGCCATGCTGCTCCAGCCCCAAGCTGATCCCGAGCTGGGAGCAGCAGTAGTAGTAAGATACTCAAGCGATAAAGGAAACATTAGCAAAATGTTAGAAGTGGAGCAACTGTAATTAGATTTTTTTCAGGGTAATCATCTCTGCTTTCACTCCGCGTGGAAGAATCACTCAGCTGAAAGGAGTTGCATGAAACAATGCAGAGCAGAACGTGTGGTGGAACAATGAGTGCTTCAAGTGTTCCAGAAATGCTTTCAGCTCGATTCTGCGTTTATAATGAAGTTCCTTGCAGACAGAGGGGATGTAAATCATCTCCTCACCCCAGACAACAGCCCTGGAGCCTCCAGGAGACACAGGATGGGAGGCCAAGAGCTGCTCTGAGTGCCCCGAGGTGCCTGCCCAGCTCCTGAGCCTGTGCTCTGCAGCACTCGCTCCTGTCCCGGGGGATCCTGGTGGGGAGGGAGCCAAGCTGCTCCTGCAGCACAGCCAGGACAAACACAGCCTGCAGGAATCCTGGTGCCACCCGCCATCCCCTGCCTTCAGGCAGCTCCTCAGGAGGATTTAATCATCTGCTGCAGCCTTGGAGCAGGATTGCTGCTCATCTGAGGAATCATCTCCACGGGGAGCAGGAACGGCTGCCCGGGGAGGTGCTGTTGGTGGCACAGACCCATCGTGGAACAGGCTGAGTTCAGTTGTTCCTGCCAGGCAGCACCAGCAGCTGCTCTCGCAGGGTGGGATGTAGGAGAGAAGCCCAGGGAACACTGGAAGAAACTCCACGTGCAAAAATAGATTCTTTTCTCTATAAAGAGTCTGGAAGCGGCCCAGAGCTGTCACCAGGCTTTTCACTGCGAGGGAAGCACAGAGCCAGTGGAGGTTCTGCAGTTCCTCTTAGGAACAATGATTGCATTTCTGAGCTGCCCAAGCCATCCCAATTACACTCAGCTATAAAATGCAAATATTCCTGTGGGTAAGGTCAGCCCTGGGTCAGCTGAGGTTTTGCAGAGGGTTTTTTCCTAGCCCTGAGTCCCTGCTCTGATCAGGCTCTAAATGGCACTTGGAGGTTGAATTCCAGTCTGTCACAGACATTTATTCCTCGTGTTTGGACAAGGGATTAAGAGACAATAAATTAATCAAAGTATGGAGCTCTGTAATCTGCTGAGAGCAGAACTGAGTTTGTTGTACGAAGAGGAAACTCCTCTGATTTTTTTTTTACTTTTTGGGCACATTTTGGCAGGGCTTTGCTGCAGTCCTGGGGCATCCTAGCCCTGCTTGCTTTGGCTTTTAAAATGCAGGTAAGTGAGAGTAACAAACAAAACACTTAAAAGCTCTTCTCCCTAAGAAGCTGAAAACGATTTCATTTCTTTCATTTCTTAAGTTGTAGCACAAATGTTCCCCATGTTGTTAACAAGGAGATGCTGTGGGTCTGTGTTTATCAGCTTCAGAGCCCATTACTCTCATGTTTTGGAGAATGTGGCAACACATTTAAAATAGGGTTTTTGCCAAAATACTGGAGGATGGATAATTGTCTCTCTGCTTCTGGGAAAAGGGAGATTGTACATTCTAATTGAGTGCTGTATTTTAAAACCAGCCCACTCCATGTGCCAGCACATTGCTTAGGATTTCCAGTAACCAAAATCCTTGGAAATTCTTCCTTTGTTTTGATTTTTCCTTCCTGGTTTTCAACAGCCTTTTTAATTAATGGAGTAGAGAAAAAACCAATGTGCTGCTCTTCAGCTCTAATTCTTGGTCTCTACATGCTGTGATTTGAACTCATGGTTACATTTAAATGACATTTTTAGCCATATTTCCATAGTTATAACAAAATTGGAATGAAAGATATTAGAAACATCTTGAGGAGTGGTAAGTTTCAACAAGAATATTTGCCTTCTGTTGGAGGCAATTGAAATGAGGGAAAGCACAAGCATTTCTGTAAAATGACAAATTTACAGCATTCTGTTATAAACGAAATCTGTGTTTGTCAAAAGCAAAAGGCAACATGTTTTTGTTAAATGCTCGAGAGATTTAAAGCTCTTTAAATAAAAGGAACTTGGGTTTCATTTGGGTTCTGTCCCTGCAGGGAAGGGAAGCAGGGGAAGTGCAGGTACCTGACAGGCAGTGAAGGGTTTGATCCTCCACAGGAAGGGAGGGATGTCCAGCACTGAGATCTGCAGGCTGCAGGTGTTGCCTTTAAAAGGCAGAAGTTTGGGTTCCTCCAGCAATTGCCCTCCTTGGAGCCTTTCATCCGAAACCACTTCCTGCAGGGGAGGAGGAGGACAGAATATTTTCAGTAATAGGAAACAAATCCAGTGCAAATCCCTCTCTGGGGAGGATCCTGGTTCCCCCCACTGTTGGATGCAGCAGTGGAGTTTCTCTCGTGGGCAGTGATGGGGTTGGTATTTGTATTTCCCAGAAGGCTGGGTTTGGGCACTGCCAGCCCCATTTCTGACAGGACACTGGTGGTTGGGACAATGACATTTTGCTGTCTCCACACTCCAACCCCTCCAGTGCAACCCAGCACAGCAGCTTTGCTGAGAAACTTCTCCCAGGGCTTCTCAGAGCCCTCAAACACTTGAGGTGAAATGATTTAGTTCCATTTCCCATCTCTGGGGCACTTTCAGAATCACTGGACAAGACCCTGAGCTGTCAGAAGGGCAAACTCTGGGCAGGGCTTTGCACTACAGCCCTCCAGAGCTCTGTTCACAGAGACATTTTTATGTAATTCTGTGAATTTAAAACATAATAATAAAAAAAAAATCACCCCGCCTGTACTTAATGTTTATTCCTGTGCTGTTACAGTAAAAACACCAGTGAGGAAGGAGAGGCTGCAGAAGTCTTTAAAAATCAGCTGGCAAGCAGTGCTTCCAAATTACCTTTCTTAATCCACGTAAATTATATAAACTCTGTGTCCATCGAAGGGGTTTAGTGCTTGTCAGGACCAAAGTCATTGTTAGAGGACTCCTGGACTCATTGTGACCTTCTGAAAATTCAATGCTCGAGCTCTCTGAAACTGTACTAATGGATTTCTATTAGAAACCAATTTTTACAGGCATTTGGTTTGGTTTAACCCCTGCTGGTTAGGTTTATATGAAGGGAGGAATTGGGAGACTTCAGTTTTTGATTTCCAGCTGCAAAGGGAGCAGATTATTTTCTAACTATTCTCAAAATTTCTGCGTATGTTGGATTTTTTTAATGCTCTCTAAGTGCTGCTCTGCCTTCAGTGACACACGTGGGCTGAGACTGCTCCCCAGCAGCAGGATTTGGGCAAAACACAAAGCACTTGGGGCACTTAAATTTGGAGAGCCAGGAGGTTCCCAGCACACTCAGAACTTCATCAAGGGCCAGGTCAGCTGCTGGAAGGGCAAGGTGAGTTTTCACACAGGGAAAAAGTCAAAATCAAAGGAATTCTGTACCTGATATAATCCTGCACTGTAGAGGATTAACTGTCAAACACAAGTTGGCAACCCCAGCTCTGATATTTTATCAGAAAAACTCTGTAATTCTCCATGTTCCCCACTAATATTTACCTGCTTTTAAGGGCTGTATGATTCCATAAATACACAGTTGTCTCACTATCTACAAACACCCTGCTCTCATTCCTGGGAATGCAGAAAACTGGTAATTATTCTTCTGATCATTTCCTCCAGACTCATCAGGAAGACACCGGTACCCACTAATTGTCTAAGTGTTATAAAGAGGATAATTACAAAGCCATTGTGAGTCTCTAACAATCCTTTTGGTGGCTTGGCTTTTATTAGAAGCACAGAGACAGCAGCGTGTGCTTCAGTCAGAGTTGTGTTTCCATTTCTGTGAGACACGGAAAGGAAGGAAAAATTCATCTCACAACTGTTTGCATTTCAGTTCCCCAAAGAAAACCATTTTGTTAAAGCGTCTGAGGTTACCAAGGCTGCAAAAGCCAGTGAATGTCATTGTGTTGTCCTGGAACACGGTGCAGAAAAATAATTCTCATTTCAATTGCCACTTGGGGATCGGGCTTTTTATTTCTAGAGGAAATGCAGGATAACTGAATTTTTGTAAACCAGGGCTGGGTGAGTTTGGGTGGTTGAGAAGGTGGCAAAAAAGGACTACAGAGTTTGGCTGCCCTAAAGCTCTCAGTGTAAATCCACAAGTGCAGAGAAATTGAGGGACTTATTCTAATTGTGCAGCAGTGGTTAAGAAAAATCCCATATTCTCAGCATATCCCCAGGATAAAGGGATGTCAGTATTTTATGGGAAAATATACAGAGCCCAAATGAGCGAAGTGAAGCCGTTTACCTGGAATGCACAAGGGGTGTTATCCATACAATAAACCCTCAGATTGTAATCCAGGGAATTGCAAGACAGGCAGCCAAAAACGGCGACTTTCAGCTGTCGAACGGCGCAGTCAGAGATGGGTTCCCCAATTAGGGCATAAGTTCCAAAGCTGTTTAAGAGAATGTGACAGGCATAAGGATCCAACAGGCAGTAGCAAGAAGTAGTTTCCTCTTCCACAGACATCACTTCCTGCAAAATGAAATTCAGGTTTAAAAAGAATAAAGTGAAGTCAAATCAATAGGCCTCGACAATAGGAGTCATGACATTAATTCTTTATTTTTATTCAAGTGGAATGCAGCATGTTGCTGAGAGCCAGGCTGCACACTCGGGAAGGGGAGAAGGGGGATTGCTTCCCTGAGTAAATATTCCCAATTTAGCCCTGAGTCAGCAGGAGGATTTATGGCCAGACCCTGTGCAGGACTCAGTGTGTACATACAATAATAATGATGATGCGTAAGCAATTTTAGCATCTTTTTTCAAGTGCTCTTGACTTTCTGGCTAATTTTTTCCCCCAATGTCAAGTTTAAAAAATTACCTTGAAGGTTAAAGTCAATAAGCAAACCTTGAACAATGGCTGGGGTTTGACTTCCTTCCAGAACACCCATTACAGCCACGTTTACCTTCATCAAAAACTCCCTCTGCTCTGCCTTTGCTGCTCAGTCCTGCCCTGCAGCCCCACCAGGTACCCTGTGACCCTGTGTCCCTCTGTCCCTCTCTCTCCATGTCCTTGTGTCCCACTCCTCAGGGACCCAGGCTGTTTGCACCCAGCCCTGCTGGAGCTCCCTAAGGACTGAGTAAATTTGAAGTAGGAAACCTGACCTGGCCTGGGAATGGTTTAAAGCAGAGCCAGCCAAGGCAGGGGTTCAGAGCAGGGAGGGACAGGCTGCATTTCTGGGATCCATCAGTGGGTTTTGTTTTGCACATCCTGGTAAAACAGCTGAAAACAATTCTGCTGCTTCTTCACAAAGTGCAAACTCTTTTTGCCGCAATGGTTTCTCTCAGGTGTCTCTCTGTGCCTGTCACTGTCAGAACCTCTGACCTGCACCACCAAGGGTTGATCCCAATTCCATCCTTGCTCCAAGCCGGCGCTGAGCTTACCTCCCACTTCCCCTGCTGAGTCCTCCTCTTGAGGTGGATGTTCCAGTGCTGGGGGTCGGCGTGGGCGCAGTGCGGGATGGTCAGGGCGAAGGGAGTGCTGACCCGCAGCTCGGGGGGACCACAGCTCACCTCGGGGCTCAGCAGCACCTCGGGGCCCTCGGGCTCCAGGCTTGGGGCAGCAAAGACAAGAGTGGCTGTCAGGAGTGAGAATTTACTGAAAGTGTTTTAGTTCAAATCCAAACACCTCCCTCATCTGCTACAGAAAGAGACAAGCTCAGTGCTGTGCTCATTTCACGTGGAAGCAGCAGCTGGAGATGAAACAAACCCATTAGACCCCATCTAACTCCAATCAGTGGCTGGTCAGTTCAGGATTCTGGTATTTAAAATACATCTCAATTTGTTTAACCCAAACCCAGCACTGAAATTGCTCTGTGCCAGTCAGCCCCGCTTCGAGCACCAGCTGGTCCTTCCCCATCGTGCTCTGCCTCCAAACTCTGCCATCAACAATATTTTCACAGGAGCGGAGATAAAACAAATTATGGTTTAAAAAACACAGGCTCATAAATTTTTCCAGATTGATTGTGATCTCCCTGCTTTGAAAAGCCATTTATATTCTGCAGGAGGAACGAGCTCAGTGACTTATGCAGACATGGGGGACAGGGCTGTTCTCGGATTTAGGGCTGGGCAAGGTGGATCTGTGTCTGTGGCTCCAGGACAGGCATTGGAGATCCAGGGATTCATCTGGGCTGAATTCATAGCTGGATTATTTCCTTGCTGAGTTACAGAGATGAAGTGCCTGAGAAGAATCTTTTGTTCTCTCCCTCTCAAACTGAACTCAGCTCCACATCCACAGGTTTTCCGTATCTCCTGGAATAAACACTTGGGCAGGAGCAGTGCCAGAGTGGAGGAGACTCACTTGGACATTGAACCAGCAACTGAAACCTCTTGCCCTGTTGGTTCTGTTGCTGTTTGGTTGTATTTTAATTCATTGGGTTGTGTGATCCCCACTATTGGCTCCTAAATTACTGGGCATGCAGTACCCTCTTCAAATGAAAGCAAATAGTGTTTCCAAGATGGAAAATAAGAGAAAGAACCTTGACCAAGGTAAAAATCAGTGAAAGGAGCTCAACCACCATGTGAAACAGAAGATGCAATTATAAAATCAAGATCTAAAAGCCCAAGCTGACTGGATAGCCCATTGCAGGGCCTGGGGCTCTGTGGAGCCACTGGGACGTGCAGCCCTGTGCTCAGATCCCGCAGGCTCCAAACCCAGAGTGGGTCTGCACAGCTCTCCCATCTCCCAGCTCAGTGCAGCTCTAACTGTGGGTGCTCAGAAAATGCACTTTCAGAACTCCCTCCCTGCTAAAGAGAGGCTTGAAAAGGTTCCAGCCCTCCCTGCAGTCTGTGTGTACAGGTGCTGGTGAGAGGGAGACTGCGGGGGAAAAAGAAGAGACACAACAGGGTAACAAAAAAGGCCAATTTTTTTTCTTTTTCAAGTGTCACAATAATAAATTCTGCTGAAGCCTTCCAAGTGTCTGTAGGATTCTCAGGCTAAAAGAGAAATCAAAGCACCCCCAGAGCCTGAGCTGCAGCTGCCGAGCTCCCCCTGAGCAGGGGGAGAAGGGAGCAGCAGGCACACCACGTCCTGCAGCAGCATTTCCAGGGATCCCACAGATTTCACAGCAGCATTTCCAGGGATCCCACAGATTTCACAGCAGCATTTCCAGGGATCCCACAGATTTCACAGCAGCATTTCCAGGGATCCCATGGATTTCTCAGCAGCAGCACTCCAGGGCCAACTCTGTGTCCCTCACAGCAGCAATGGGGACAAGGAGTGACTCCTGCACGTTCCGTTCCAAACCCAGGAAATCAGGCAGAGCCACAGCTCTGTGCTCTCACCTGGACTCCTTCTGGGTGATGGCCAGGTAGATTTCCCAGGAACTCTCTTCAGGAATGGCTCCGTGTGGAATCAGCAAACTGACCCCTGCAAAAGAGCAGAGGCAGGGCTGACCCTGGGAAGGGCACAGCATGGAAGGAACAGGGAATACACCCGAGGGATCACCCTAAAGGAATGCTGCTCTGGATTCCTGATGCTGATGGCAACAGCATCAGATGAAAGGAAAATAAATTATTGAAGGAAATAAAGCTGTTGCTTTTCCATTAAAGGAAAACACATCTTATTTACCAAAAAAACCTCTTGAAAGCTCTCTGCCCCTTTCCTTTTAGAAATAAAATCTGATCACTGTGGGATCCCAGGGAATCTCCTCCTGGAGAGAGCATCTGAGCCTGCAGGGCAATCACCTCTGTGTTTGCACACAGCAGAACTCCTGGACCTCAAACTCCTTGATCTCAACCTCCTTTTACACCAGCACAATGAATCAGAAGTTAACAAAGGAGTTTTCCACTGGGTACCACGGGAATTAAACTGCTTTATCTCACTCTCAGGAGAGGAGGGATGTGTCTGGCTTTGCATCTGTCACACGATGCAGAACCTCAGCGAGGCACTGACTTGATCACACTGGAATTTACAGCTGCTTAGCAAGGCTGATCTTACATAAAGGCAGCAGGAATTACATAAATTGCAAGTGGACCAAATACATATTTTAATAATCTAATTGATGGGACTATCATTACATAAAGTAGCTAAATATATAGTATGAGGGAATTCTTAATTCATGCCTTAACTTAGTGCCTCTGCAATGTTCCTTCCTCGCCATAAAACCAATCTGTGGAGCAATTAAAACATTCCACATGTTGCGCATGGCAGTGCAGCCCTGGGCTGCCAGTGCTACCAATCCTCTCTAAACACAACCCACGGCTTTTATGGCAACCTTTAAAGCACGAGACGTGAAGGATAAAGCTCTAAATCATCCAGTTCAACTGGAGAGCAGGAGATAATCCTGGAGCCACTGGTCAAACGAAAACAAAGCTGAATGTAAAGTGAATAAATAACACCAGAATTTGAAGGATGATAACCCTTAGCTGGCAATGGGGGTATCTGGCTTTTTGTGCTGCTTTTTGGAGAGACAAAATCCCCAAGGAAAGGGCTGTGATTGGGGTGATGCAAACAGCCCTGTGGTGCAGGGACCCTGACAGCCTTGGCTGGACTCTGATCTGCCCTTCAGCCGTTTAACAAACACTTCTGCACATCTAAAACACCCACAAACCTCTGAGGTCACCAAACTCCTCACACAATGCAGGGTGAGCAGCCCAGCCCAACCCTGGACTGACCCAGAAGGGCCCCACTGTGGGAATCTGTGGAGCCTTTTGCTCTAAGAAAGAGGGACACAGAAGGGCAGGAGGAGGCAGAACCCTGGTGGGCAGCAGGGCTGTGGGACAGGAGCTGCTGCTCAATGTGTCCCCCTTCTGTAAGATCTGATCCGGGATCGACCCTTCCCTTGCCTTTGGATCAGGATCCAAGCAAGCACAGCTTTGATTAATGTGACTTTCATGCTGAAGACATCAAGAGAGGCAGTAATTTAAAACAGTTCAAACAGGCATAATGCCTCTTCACTCTCAGCTCAGGCTTCCCTCTGATCACTCATGTCCTGTGTGGGCAACGTGCCCTACTTCCCAAAATTTGCATTAATGGGGCCCCTACGTTGTCTTTCCTGGACTTTTTTCAAATTTAGTTATAAAACACTACATCAGGCAGCCTAATCTAAAATTCTTTTATGTGCTGTTAATGAGAAAAGATCCACCCACCTGTGTTTGGAACCACCAAACGTCCCCCCAGGTGCCCAAACAGTGCCGTGGTCCTCAGCTCGCTGCTGGTGGAGATGGAGGCCAAGTTCTGGATGTACATGGCTTTGTTCCTGGCCTGGATTGTCCCGAAAGCCCTGGGATTGCCGTGAGGAAACGTCCCGGGATGCGCCTTGCCGTGGTACTCTGCCCTCTCGGTGACCCCCAGGGACACCATGAAGGAGCTCTGCACCTTGACCTTGATGTCGGACAGAGGGTTGAACAGGGAGGACTCTGTCATCAGCTCCTTGTCCAGGGGGTCCTGCAGGCAGATGGGGCCACTGTAGGTCCTGCTGACGGTCAGCTCGGGCTGCAGGGCTGAGTTCAGCAGCAGCGAGTTACCTGCGGGGACAGGCAGGGCAGGAGTTGGCAGGGATGGAGAGCACACCTCAGCAATCCCTTCCCAAACCTCCCCAGGGATGGAGGGGACACCTCAGCAATCCCTTCCCAAATCTCAATCCCTTCCCAAACCTCCCCAGGGATGGAGAGAACACCTCAGCAATTCCTTCCCAAATCTCAATCCCTTCCCAAATCTTCCCAGGGATGGAAAGCACACCTCAGCAATCCCTTCCCAAATCTCAATCCCTCCCCAAACCTCCCCAGGGATGGAGAGAACACCTCAGCAATTCCTTCCCAAATCTCAATCCCTTCCCAAACCTCCCCAGGATGGAGGGGACACCTCCGCAATCCCTTCCCAACCCTCCCCAGGATGGAGGGGACACCTCAGCAATCTCTTCCCAAATCTCAATCCCTTCTNCACACCTCAGCAATCCCTTCCCAAATCTCAATCCCTTCCCAAATCTTCCCAGGGATGGAGGGGACACCTCAGCAATCCCTTCCCAAATCTCAATCCTTTCCCAAATCTCCCCATTCCCTCTGGGTTTGCTCTTCCTCCCTCGAGCTCTCAGAGCCCTAAATCCCCCCCAGGCCATGTTGGAGAACAATGAACTGATGCACAGATCTGACACTCTCCATGTTTGCCACACTTCAGGCAGCTCCAGAGCACAGGATTCCAAGGAGGAGCTTCCCTTTGTTTTGGAGTCAAGTTTGTGTGTTTGCCCTTTTTTCTCTCGTTTTTTTTTTTCCCTTACATTAAACCCCATGGGGTGAAAACATCTTCCTGCAGACCTTTTACACAAACCCACAACTTCATGCCTGAGGGAAACTGGGCTGAGAGGGAAGTGGGACAAGAGTAATAGAGGGAAAACCACCACAGTTATTAATTTAGAGGCATTTTAGCTCAGAAAACACTCTGAAAAATGAGAAGGAGTGGCTGGATTTAGGGTCTGAATCCTTCAGCTGTTTGGTTTTGTGGTGGAGTCTTTTTGTTTGGTTGTTCAGTTGTTTGTTAGGTATTTTCAGAGCATCCAGAATGAAAGGTTTTAAGCATTAAGTCAAGCAAACAATTCCCCAGGCTCAAAACAAGACTCAAACTGAACTGCAAAGGAAAAAGTTCCTGTTTGAGACAGTCATTGAGATTTACACAGCCCTAATTAAAGGTTTGGATTTAGAAATGGATGAATGAACCTCCTTCAAATGGCCTTGTCTGCCAAGCCCTTTTCCCAATTTCTTGCAAGTCATGCTTGGTGCGTAACGTCTCCAGGAAATAAAGAAAGTGTAAAAACAACACCACAAAACCCCCAAACAAACTCTGCAACATATTTCCCTTTTCTGAAGAGAGAACAGAGACATGGGGACACTTTCACACCCCACCCACCTCCCACCCACCCACAATCAGGCAGGTCTGAGGTAGAATGGCAGCACAGAATCAAAGCAACATTCTGCTTTCATCCCCATTTCTATCCCTCCCCACCTTCCTACCCAAAGGAAACAACATTCCAGAAAACCTGAGTGCTGCTTTTAGTAAATGTTTCTTCCATATTTTATGGCATTGGTGGTTTTTCCTAGAGTTTTAGGGGTCTTTTTTAACTGGCCCTTCTTTACACACGTTTATTTCCCACAGACCTGAGTGTTACAGCAAATAACAAAACACTTCCAACTGGGTTTCTCAAATTATCAGTGAAAGAATAATCTATTTTATTGGAGTGAAGGGAAGGTGTGTAACAGAGAACAGGAGGGAAGTAGAGCTGTGCTGCCTGGGTTTGCTTTGCTTTAGTCTGAGTTTTTCCTAAGTCTTGTAGAAGGTGGGGACAGCATTTCTAAAGGACCTGGAGAGTGGCCAAGAAGGACTGTGTGTGGGACAGAGCAGAGCCAATCCCAATTCCCTGTCCCTGCCCTGGCTGCCCCACAGCCCCCTCCCCACCTCCAGCAGTGCTGAGCAGTGGCAGCTCTGCAGAGAAAAAAGGAAATCGCCGCACTAACCTTGTCTGACTGTTTTAAAATTAAAAGTCTGGAAGCCTCCCGTGAGTGCAGAGGAATCAATGACATCCACGCCGTACTCACTCTGACTGCGCCGGTACAGTGTCACCCCCAGCGCCAGCACGGCCACCGCCAGCACCGCCGCCGCCAGCCCCGAGTACAGCGCGATGTCCCCGCCGCGCTCCACGTCTGCGGGAGAGAACAGCGTCACAGGGACAGGGGACAGGGGGATCTGCAGGTGGGCATGGAGACACCAACGTGCAGCCAGGCAGCGCTGGAAAACAAGGGCTGACAGGGTGAGCGGAACTCCCGATGGATCCTGCATCCTGCAGAGCCTGGTGTGCTCTAGGGATGGATCCTGCAGAGCCTGGTGTGCTCTAGGGATGGATCCTGCAGAGTCTGGATCCATCTGGATTACTCTAGGGATGGCCCCTGGCTCTTTCCAGGTGTTCCCAGGGAGGTTGGGAAGGCAGTAGAGCTCTCTCCTCCCTGGGCACACGGTGCCGGCTCAGGCTCCTGGCTGTGCCATCGCTTCCCATTCCCATTCCAGCCCCAGGGCAGCATTAAGCTGTGGGAATCAGCGGGAAGTAGCACATGGAACTGCAGCCAGGGAGGGCTGCTTCAGCCATCAGTAGAGTTTCAGCTCTTGCTGCTTTCCAGGGACATGGAAGCTTTAGGTTAGAATTCTGGAGCTAATCCAGGAGGTCATGCGTCCTCTGGAAAAACCAAGTGAAGATTCCCCTCCTCCCCTCAGTGTTTGCTGGGTGAGCTTTGGAATCAGCAGCAGCACTCCATCCCTCCCAGCTCTGCTGAGGAGATCCCAAATCCCCAGGAGCTCCTTCAGTCTTTGGGAACAGGCTGGAGACTGAACCCCTGGGGCTGCACCCAGCCATGAACTCACAACCAGCCTTCTACAATTTCAAACTTTCCAGCAGAGAAAAGGAATTCACCGCTGTGACGGAATGAATCCAAATGAAGCCTGCGATATTCCATAATTGAAACATCCAGCCCCGCTCTCCTCGATCTGCTGGGATTTGGGACCATGTACCATGAAATTAAATCACTTGGCAATTCCCTTGGAGGGTCCTGGGGTGTTTCTCTGAATTCCCAGCTCCAGGGTGGGGGAAGGAGCCAGGAGCCACCCTGGGCATTGCCTGGGTCCCTGCTGGGGCTCCTCCTGGCCCGGGAGAGCCCCAGGAACTGAAACTGGATTCATTCATTGCCACCAAGAGCAACAAAAAATAACCCGGAAATCCAGAGTGCTCAGAGTCAGTAAATGAACTGCACTGCACAGAAATAGGGTGGAAAGTTAAAATCAGCATTTAATAAATAGCCAATTACTGAAATTACTTAATTACTGTTTGGGAGGAGGCTTCTGTTGTGCTTTTCTGCTGAAAGTCAGATAATTTAATTTTAGCTGAATTTTTAAAATGAACAGCACAGCAAAAGGGGGAGAATCTCAGAGCTGATCTCCTGCCCTCCAAATCAGAGCACAAACCACTCTTCAGGTCCTTGCTGTGAGGATCTGCAATTTCTGACTCTAAATCTCCTCAAGTGCTTCAGCATCTCCTTTTCCATCGATTCCCACGTCAGACAATTCCAGTTTCCCACTTTTGAACTATTGTACATGGGTTAAAGATGAGAGGGAGAACATGGAATCCAAAAAAATGGGAATGGTTTGACTCAAGAAAAATTTTTCTCAGGAGAAGAATTTTCTTTTCATTGACTACTTTGAAGAACCTCCAGAATTTGAAATGGACACTGCTCTATAAATTCTGTGATTAAAAACTCTCATAGGAATTCTTCCTGAGGTTCCTTCCCTTTAATAAGAAGGTCATTGCTCTGTTCCATGGAGCACCTGGAGGAGTCATTCAGGTGTTCCCATAACTGCCCATTGCCAGGAAAACCCCCAGAAACCCCAAGGAACCACAGAGTTCAGAGGCAAAGGATCCTTTTTAGGATTTAGTGGGTTTTAAACAGCTTTATGTTAAAAGGGCAAACCCAGAGTGACTCAGTGTTCCTTGAATTATTCCCATGGAACACAACTCCATGAGAAAGGAGACTTTCTTTTTGATTTAGGATTTTAGCATTTCTTTAGAAACAGTTAATGGGTTTTTAAAAAAGTAATTTTAATCTCTTCACCTTTTAATCTTTTCTTACGGAGAATTCCTTCCATGGGAGATTAGAAATTTTGGGAAGGAGCAAAGCGTGGGAAGTTTGGGGGAGCGGGGTGAGTTTCTGCTTTTATTTTTTCCCAGAAGGGAACAAAGTGAAAAGCAAACAAACCAACCAGAAAAGCAAACATTTATAGTCAACCAATTACTCCTTAATGAGCTGCATCCTCCTGGCCCAGGGCGGAAGGGACCCTGGCAGGCTCCACGAGTTTCATCCCGTTCTGCTCCAGGATCCATGTTTGTGCTAATTGCAGCCTATTTTTCACTCCACCTCCTGACACTGTTACACAACATTTATTGAAAGCACATTTGATGGTAATGAAGTTTCTATTAACTATGATTAAGTTTCATAAAGCACCTGAAGATAATTTAAGATGTGCGGGAGCAGAAAATGAAACATTTGGTTTAGTACATTAGGAGACGTAATTGATTAAATTATCTCATTTACAAGAAGTGCTTTGCAGGAGCTGTGCAGGGCACACTTCCCCAGCTCCAGCAGGGCGGGGAGATCCTGGGATCCTTGGCAGGAGATCCCGGAGGTGTTTCCAGCTCCCCTTCCCGAGCTCTCCATCAATCCCTCAGCCCAAAGGCCTTTTCCTCGCTCTTGGAGTACAAGGATCAAAAGTCAGGGACTTGTGTAAGAGATTATTTAGAGGAACAGTTTGTCCCTAAATTACCTTCATAATTGGCTTTGATTTTGCATCAGTGATGAGCCAGGAGGTCCTGGTGCAACCTCAGCACCCCTTGCATCTCCCTAATCTCGATTTTTGGTATCCTGAGAAATAACTAAGAACCAGGAATGTCAAAGACAGAATGACCAAGGGTGAAAAAGCCCTCGGAGATGCCCAAGTCCAACCATCAGCACAGCAGCAGCACCAGGGCCAGCGCCAAGCTCGGCTCAAGTGTCACCTCCGGGGTTGGGGACTCCAAACCTCCCTGGGTTTGCCAATCCTTTAGAGCCCTTCCCATGAGGAAATTCCTGCTGCTGTCCACCCTGGCCCTGCCCTGGCCCAGCCTGAGGCTGTTTCCTCTCTCCTGTCCCCGTTCCCTGGGCGCACAGCCCATTTCCTGGTCCCTCTCTCCTGTCAGGAGCTTGGCAGAGCTGCAGGTTGCCAGAAGCCCCAGAGCAGCCCAGAGATGATCCCCAGACACAGGGAAAGGCAAGGAAACTCCCTCCAGGTGAGACAGGAAGCCTGGAGGGAGCTGAGCAAGGTCAGAGCCAGCAGTGGAACCAGATCTGCACCGAGAAACCCAAACGCTGGCATTAATCCCTTTTTCCCTAATTACAAGGGCTGCAGAGATCGATCCCAAGCCGAGCCTGCCTGCAGCCAGGGCTCCCCGTCAGACACAAATTGCGGAGGATGAGCACTCCCTGGCTTCAGACGGAACCCTGGGATCACAGAGCTGCTCTAAAGATGCTTTCAGCAGATGCTAAAGCCTTTCCGAAAACCTTGGGTCCTACTTAGCTCCTAAACAAATAACCCAAATGGCAGAGAAGATGAGGAAAATCATATTTACAAGAGAGAAAAAATAACTTACTTTGGGATTTTATTTCATGAAGAGCTTTTTTATCTGAGAGAGAGGGAGAAAGAGAGAAAGTTGCACTTAATAAATTTACATGGAGCATATCTATTTCCTATATTGCTTCTGTCTCACTCTATAAATGAAACATTTTCTCCTCGTTTGCTGACAATATGAATATTTTATGTTGTCCATATTTTTCTCTTCATCTTCTTTTTTTTTTTTTCCCTAAATCCCTTTCAGGACGTTCCTTCACAGTAATTTCTCACTTGGTTAATTCAGGTATTTGTTGGCTCTATTGGATGCTGGTGTTTATTTACACCTCAGCAAGAAGGAAGTTCAATACTTTGCAGTGGATCATTGGCAAAGAGAGTCAGGTCAGAATTAATGATTCCTTTGTTGTGGTTGATGTATGGAAAGGCTGGTGATGGGCACTTCAATTCGTTATAAAATACAGAAACGCACAGTATAGTCCCATTTTTGTAGCTGAACACCCCAATAATGGCACCTCTGTGTGTGTATGAACACAGCCAGATCCAAACCTGCCAAAGTAACCCCTAAAAATGGGAGATTTGGACAAAAGGATTATGAGGCTCCTTCTCTTGTTTTCACACATTGTGAGAATGCTCAGTTTAGAAAGATTTAACCCAGGAGATTGTTGGATTTTGGATTTGCCAAAAAGCTGGCCGGTGGTTTCTTTTCCTTCCGGAGGTTGTTTTTGGTTTTTCAGGAAAATAAGACACAAAACCCACAATGAGGGGTGCCAGACTGGAGCTGCAGTGAAGTAAACCCTTCACGGGGCTGTGTGAGGCAAACTGCAAAGGGAAAAGCATTTCCCAAAAACTGGGAGCTTGCTGGGTCCAGGAGCCTTCTGGGGCTGCTTGGAAAATGGGACCCAAAATGATTTGTGATTGTTTTGTGATTATTTGTGGTGCATTAATAAAAACATGTTTGCAGTTCAGTTCCTGTGGCCCTGCTTGTTTGTTTCGGTTTTGGGCGCTGGGAGAAGAAATCAATAGGTTTTGAAGTCAGGAAAAATAACTTTAAAGCAAATAGATAAAAGTGAAACAAAAAGCTCTCAAAAAAAAACCCTTCTCTTTTATTAAGCAAAGAGAAAGCTTTCACCTCTGCAAGGGAGAGAAATCTACCACAGCAAAGTACCCTACTGGGAATACTGGGAGGGAATAAACACCAAAAGAACAAATATCCAAGAAACCAGTGAGGTGTTGGGACTGTCTGGGGTCCAAGTGACCTTTGTATCAAACCCCACAGAAATCTTCCTCCTGCGCCTAAGTTTGGATCTACCCAACTGTTCCAAGTTCCACAAGAAATTCCCTGAAGGAAAAGCTCTTCCAGTTGCTCCTCAGTAAGGACTGGGGATCCATCAGGATCCTCCAGGAAATCAGAGCCAAAGGAAGCACAGGGATGTGCCTGTGTGTTGTGTTTGGGTTATTCCCAAAGTCTCCTGTCAAGGACCGAATAAAGGACCTCAGAGTCGATCCCCTTTTATCCCCGTTTCATTCACTGACTCCGAATCTGAACATTCATCCCAAGGATTAGTATTTTCCCAGCCAGATCCAAACCAGGCTGGTTCTTCCCTGGTATCCTCCATTCTCATCCTCCCTTCCAGCTCAGTCCTTATTTGTTAACCAAAGGAATGTTTCTATTTTTGCCTCACGGAAGGAGCAAAGTTAACAAGTTGTGCCTGATAAAAAACCTCCACGAGATTGGTTTGCTGTAGCTCAGGGCTGCATTTCCTCCACAATTCCCCACGGGATGAGAAGCAGAGCAGGAAAGGCACATACTGGAAGATGAACAGGGGAGAAGAGACTTTTAAAAAATAGGGTAATTGCATCAATTCCTGTTAGCTGAGAAAGCAATTACAGCCCTAAAAATAATGTGACACAAGGACGCACGGACAGTGACAGCCGTAAAGGAGAGGTCTCAGCTGAGGTGTCTCTGAAGCCTGAATAAACACACAGGATGCTCTCTGCCACTGGGAAAGTATTAAATCTCAGGGTAAAAAAGGAGAGTTCATTTTCTTTAGAAGGGAAAAGGCAATGCAGAACCATAGAAACAAGGACAGAGGACTGGTTAAACACAACACACTAAAGAGAACAGACACATTCTGGTTTGCATCTCTCAGCCCTGGCACTCCTGATTGCTCCCAGGGCTGCTGTTCCACCTGACGAGGTGACAGATCCTCCACAGGGACGGGGAGCAGGTTCAGGGCAGGAATAAACTGCAAATTCTTTCTGTGTGCAGGGCCTGTGCAGCCGCAGGGCTGCTCTGCCTGCTCCCTGTGCTGGGGACAGCAGCAGCTTCCCAGAGCCAGATGCTTCCCAGACATTGAGGAAGGGCAAAGCCTTTCCCAGGGAGCTGCAGATCTGCCCAGATTTAACTCCTGTGCTAAAGGCAGCAAAAGGAGCAAACTCTGCCCTTGAGCAGCTCCTGCACCTGCAGCTCTCATGTGGGGCTTTGCCCATTCACTTGCAAGGAAAGGCAGAAGGATGAGGAGCACATTTGGCTGTGGAGGTCAGAGTTACACCCCTGGATTTGGGTTTTTAGAATCATCCAATCATTCACAGTCAAGGAATGCACGAAACAAATCCAGCGAGCTGGAAAATCTCAGACTTCACACGGAAAACCACCTCCCTTTTCACAGGAACATTTCAGACAGAGGAGTCCCACCCCACAGGTTCCCTGGCCTCCAGCCCACCTTTCAGGTGAAAAACCCCAAAACCCCTGCCCTGCTCAGCCCCGTTCCAGCTCACCTTGGATGCAAAGCCCCTCGGTGCAGTTCTCCGACTCCTGGCTGAGTCCCTCGCAGTGCTTGCCGCCGTTCCGGGGCGCTGGGGCGATGCACTCCCGCACCCTCAGGTGCTCACACTCGGGGCTGCACACTGACCACTCACTCCACACCTCCCAGCTCCCATCCACTGCGTGGGGAGGGAAAACCCACTGTCAGCACTGCCTGTCCCGCTGGGGAGGTCCTACAGCAACACCTGTTCCGTCTCTGTCCCCTAACTCCACATCTGATAGACTTCAAAGGAAACTTTTGCAGGATAAGTAATACTTTCAATGAAGTGCTGAGCTCAGGTTTCTGTGTTTCTCTCTGGCATTATTAACATCACCTCCGCTCTCCAAATTAACCCCAGACCCCTAGCCAGGCCCCTCATTTCTCCCCCGAGGCAGTGGCTGTTCTGGCAGTGGTTTGGGGGTGGCAGGGTGAGGTCCAGCCCTGACACACACGGCAGCTCAGCCCACAGGCGCCTGGCTCTGCCTCACCCCACACCCAGCCACGGCTGCATTGCCCACTCCCTTCCTGCTCCCCAAGCCCCACGCCCTGCCTGCCCCTTCCCACTGAGCACTGTCCCACGAACGAGGCACCCAAACCCCCTCCCCGGGGACTCACCGGGGCACAGGGAGGTGCAGGTGATTTTCTGCACGGACATGCCCTCGCAGAAGGCGCCGCCGTTGAGGGGCGCGGGGTTGGTGCAGGTGCGCGAGCGTTTCTGCCAGCCGCGGCCACAGCGCGCGTTGCAGTTGGACCACTCCGTCCACGAGGACCAGCCCCCGTTCACTGCAAGACACCGACAGCCTGGGTTGGGGGCTGCAGGGCTGGGCCAGAGCCCCCCGCTCCAAACCAGCCCCAAACCAGCCCCAAAGCCAGGGGGGAGTCCATCCCAGCGGGATGTGGGATGCTGTGTGCGCCAGGTCTCACCCAGAGCAGCAAGAGCAGCCCAAATACAGCGCAGGGCAGCAATGGGCACTGCCACCTCTGCTCCCCACAGGGCCCCTGGCACTCACCATAGACCACCACGGTGGCTGACAGGCTCCTCCTCTTGGCCACGATGTTGGCAGCCATGCAGGTGTAGTTCCCGGAGTCTGACAGGCGCGCCTGTCGGATGATGAGGTTGTGGTCGGCCCTGGTGTCGATGTTCTCGTCCAGGTTGGAATCGATGGGCTCCTCGTTCTTCAGCCACTCCACCTGGGCAGGGCAGGAGCACAGGAGAACATGGAGGAGGCCAAAGGTATCTCGCAACCTCATTAATTGGATGGGGAAATACTTCCTTTGGCTGGGAACTTAGAAAGGCTGGTTTTTCCTTAAGGAACATTGAATAAAATCTCAACTGAGAGAGAGTAAGAAATACTTTAAAATATTGCTCCTGATGCACCATGCATTGTATGTTCAAACCCTCGAACAACTACCGGCTCTGTAAAACAGGTTGGGGTGGCACATAATAACTATTATTAATTCCACTTTTTGGAGAAGAAACAGGAAGATGAAATTGCCTGCCATGGCACACAGTGGAAGAGCCGAGTCATCATCACAGATTCCCAATTGACACAAACACCCTGAGAACAGAGGCCATTAGTGTTTGCTGTCACGGTCCATAACCCCCCTGAAATGCTGTGTACAATGGATTCCAATCCATCTTCTCCAGCTCAGCACCCAACAACTCCGAGCACACCCAGGAATCACCCGCAAGGCATTGCTCTACTCCAAACATTAACACCAAATAGTTAAGGCACGGGAAGCTGCTGTTCCAGGAGTATTCAAAATAGAAATAAAATCCACAGTTTCTATTAAAAGACCAAAGAATTGGGGGGTTATTTTAACAGCTTCCCCAGACCTGGGGGGCTTTGGCTGTGCCCTGCAGTCGAACATCCTTCTCCACTCCATTCAGATGAATAACCTTGTTTAGCAACTTGTGGAAGGACTTGGAACTTGGCGGTAATGAGCTTATGGCTGTGGTAGCTGCAGGCATTCATTAGCACTCAGCTCTGCGCAGATGGGCTGCAATTTGTACATTTTCCAGTTCCTAAACAAATCTGCAAACGCTGACCATCAAAGCCAATTACGTTTGGTGCCAGACAGAAGGTTCCCCTCCACAGCAGCACTCAGCTTTGCTGGGATGGATCCAGCCCTGCACAGCCTGGCCGAGGGCTGGGAGCTCACCTGGAAAAGGCTCCAGGTCTGGGGCACTTCATCCTCCACGGTGGCTAAGGAATGAAATCATTCTGTGCACAGAGGAGTTACCTGAGTGTGAGGTACAACATCCCACGTTTCATACTGAAAATGGGGAAGAGATTTCAGCTGTGAGTTCCCTTTGCCGTCTCTTCTGTATCCAACTCTCCTTCCAGCCCAGGGACACTTCCCCTGTGCCTGCAGGAGCCTGGGCACAGCTCGGGAGCAGGGAACAGCCAGTGCTAAATCCAGCCATGCCAAACCCTTTCCTGGACAATATCCCTTGGAGTGTGTTCCCTTTCCCTGTGGTCTAAGACGTAGAATAACCAACTAATCCATTTACTATTCAGCTCCCCTTCTGCAGTTAACCTTAATACTAATTATCCGAGGGGGTTTCAGCAAAGAAATTAGGAATTCAATTTAAATTATGGAGCAGCCGCACGAGCATAAATCAAGTGACAGGAATTCGATGGTGAACCCACTTTATGTGCAGTGAAATGGGCAGAGAAATGACAAACATGGCCAGCATTCCCAGAGTCCATTATTTCACAAGTGTGTTTATAAATTTTGATTCTCCTCAGGTCAGGGGATTTTTGGGGTGGTGAGAGGGGTTCAAGGTCCCCATTCCTGTCACTCTCACCCTTGAGGATGCTCCAGGAGGGAGCACACACTGATCCTCTGTTTGCTGAGTCTGGGAATGTGGGGTTTGGTGAACAGAAAACATTCAAACATTTACATTAAAGCAGAGCATTTAAAAGAATGATGATCCCAGCGAAGGGAGAACATTAAACAGACGGAACATAAACACCAAAGTGTTGGGACGTGAGATCAAACCCTGATTTGTCAGGGAGGATGGCACTGCCAGTGCTCCTCTCATTCCAGCCCCCTCCCCGATGAAAACCAGGTTTATCCAAAGCCATCCCCTGCAGGTGCCTCAGCAGATGGAGGCTTTCAGAGACAGAGAACCAAGGGATGGATTTATAGGATAAAAATACATTTAAAGGAGTCGTGATGACAAAAGATGTTTGTCACTGGCAGGGATGTAACCTTTGGAAAACTTCAGCCCCCACACAAACACAGACAAACCAAGCACGGAAAACAAAGGCAGTGAAGTTGGATTTGCAAAGAAAAGCAAATCCAACATCTCTGCACTGGGATGAGCCGTAAGGTCTGAACTGCAGTGTCTGAAGAGCAAACTCCAAACTCCTCAGCAGTCAACTTCCTCCCTGGCTCAGCAGTGGAGGTCACACCATTGCTTGGAACAGAACTGAATCCTTTTCTTTTTAAGAATTAGTCTGATGATGTTGAAGCAGACTTTAAACCTGCTATAAAAGGCTACAGGTTTGTAGAAATCTATCTGGGTTTTCTGCTGAAATTCAATCTGCTCAGAATTAACCGCCCTCCCTCAGTTTCCAAGGAAGGCAAATCACATCAGGATCTGCAGCTCCAGGGGCAGGGAGGGATTAACTCAGCCCAACGTCCTGGGTGGCAGCCGCCCAATTAGCATAATCATAAACTTGTTCCAATTACAGAAGGCAATTATCACAGACCAGCTTATGGCATTATCAAAGTAAAATCAGCTCAACACCCCCCAGCCTGGGCAGATTATGGAGTTAGAGAACTCTTCTCCTTTGGAAATAAAGCTTATCCCAACTCATCCACTCAGAGCTCCTCACCAGTTGCTCTGATGGAGATTCAACATCCCGAGACCTGACACTGAATTTTTGGCTCTTTTTGGTGATCTTCTTTGAGACTACAACCAGATTTAATACCCAACTCGCAGTCCTCATGGGCACAGCGATAATTCAGGAGGTCAGCAGACAGAAGGCCTCCTGTTCCTGCTTTGGGATTATCCTGTGCTGCCTGTGAAACACCCACTGCTCAGCCCCAGAGCACAACCACAGCTCAGACAATGCAGTTTCAGCCTCAGCTCCTCCTCAGGGGACAATCAGCAGCTTTCTGATGCAGATCAATGCTCCAGGGGTTGGAGTGGGGAAGGTGGCTCAGGACAGCACAAAGGGTTCTTGCAGCACAGTCCATGGGGATGTTTTTCTCTCTCAGAGCAGCAAATACCTCCTCACCTTCCTCTAACACAGAACTCCTGCCCTAGAAGTTCAAGCTGGAGAAAGCTTCCTTGGCGCTCCAGCTGGAATGAGGGTGGGCAGGGCAGGTGTCACTGATCCAGGGATGCACTGAGGTGACACAGCCTTGGTCACCCTTTTCTTTTCCTTCCTACCCTGAGCCTCACACCAGGCGGGGAAGCCTCCAGCAGCATGAATCCCTGTGGGGCTGAACACCAACCCACACACTCCTCCCTGCCTTTGTGAGCACATCGTTATTTTATCAACACAATCACAAACCATTCATCTTGTGCAGGAGCCTCTCGCCAGCACCCGGCACAGGTCAGCTCTACCTGCTGCATTCTTTAAATTAATCCACTGAGGGAACTCTCTTACCGAATCATTTAATCACAGCCCTGTCACACTGGGCTGGTAAGCATATTTTTCCTTCATTAGATTGAATATATAATCTCATTACACGAATCTGACATGCTGAGTAACCCATAAATCAGCCTGGCTGCTGTGGGTCGTGCTGGGGAAGCTCGGAGGAGTCTTTGCTTTGAGGGGATGCAGAGGGATCAGCTGAGAACTCCAGCGCTGCTAATGCCCATTTTTTGTGCTGCTATCTCCCTTTGCAGGGCAGGCAGGGAGGGTTTGCTGCACAAACCTCCACCAGCAAGGGAAGCCACGGCAGAACATCCTCACCTGTGGCCACCAAGGGCCACAGCTGCTCCTCTGAGCTCTGCCCAGGTCGCTGTGAAATCCCAACCAAACATTCACATGGATGGAAGATCCAGAGGAGGGAACACATGGGAGGGGGATGAGTCTAAATGGAATTAAAATATGGTTTTGAATCAGTAGAATGGGAGAGGTGACAGCCTGGACGTGTGCATCAATTTATAGTGGGAGAGGTGGGCAAGCAGCTGACTCAGACAGGCTATTTTGGATCCCTGGTATAAAGAGCCATTGCTAAAAATGCCACTGCTAATGGGCAAATGTCTGGTTGGTAAAGATGGTAAAGACATCATCAGATCCCATATAAGTTTATCCTTATTCCTATTTTTGTAGGAATAAGCATCTACCATTAACTGGAGCACTGTTTTTTATCTCCAGGCACAAACAGGGAACAAATCAGCATTAATAACCCCAAAGGCCATCAGAGATGGGAGTTTCCAGTGGCACAGAGCACACACAAAACTTGATTTCAGTTATTTTGTGGTGAGCAGAAATAACTGATCCTGCTGCAGCTCAAATCCTCATCCCAGGGCTGCAGGTGAGCAGCTAAACCTCAACTTTTGATTTGCCAAATAACTCCAAATGGAAGGACAGAGAATAGTGGATCTCATTCTGAGCTGGGCCATGCACAGTGATTCTCAGCATGGGGAATGAGGAGGGTCAGACACAGCCCAGGCTGAGGGGATGGAGCTCCTGGAGCCCCAGCAGTGAAGGTTTCCTTGTTCTCAGTGCACAGACGTTTGGACAGTAATTAAAGTGCTGCTGGCACTGAAAAAACCCTTTTTAGATAAGGCTGTTGGGGATGATGTTTGCAGAGTTTGGCTAACGTGGAGTCCTGATAGGCAGGATCACATTATATAGGAAATGCTTTGAGATAAGGAAATCATCACAGGAAGCCTTCAGTAATTGAAACCAAATCCTTGCAAGGCTGTAATTTCACTGTTCTCACGAGTTCTGGGGGATCTTTGATACCTGATGATGCTTCTTTTTGTTAGCAGCCTTCAGATGTGATAAACTCAAGAATGAAACTGGGATCTTACAGGAATCACAGAATGGCCTGGGTTGGAAGGGACCAGAAAGATCATTGAACACCCTTTACATTTATGAAAGAATCATCTTTTTGTACACACTGGAAATACTATTTAAACCCAAACTCTACAGAAATATGCTGTTGTTAACAAAGGCGAGATATTTGCCGTGTCACTGAACTCTAAACGCAACAGGCACCAGATTCACAACTTGCTGCTTTCTCTCTGAATGCTGTTCACAATTTAAAAAGGTGTTGAGCTCTGTCCCCTGAGGTGGAACATCCCCTAAACCATTAAAGCATTTCAGAGCCACTGTTGAGCCTCCAACTTGTTCAGCCACCACCTCCATCCCTGTGAACTTCCCAAATCCCTGCAGGACTCCCTCACACAATCATCCCCATGATTATAAACACAATGATAAAGTCTCCTAACTCATCCTTTCATGTTCAAGCATTCAAAATTAAAAACATTTCTGAAAACAGGGCCAGAGAAAACAGACACCACTGCAAAGCAGCACATCAAACCCAGAAAAGCCCCAGAGCACATGTCTGTATAAAAAGGAATTATCTATTCAGGGGAACTACAAAGTTATCTCCCTTCTTTCTTCTTTTCAGTTTAGCAATCTAATTCAGAAGTGCTTTGCTCGAGCATTTCTATTTCATGACCTCGCTACCTCCTGGCTGTATTGATTTATTCACAACGAGCCAAATCTCAGAAGGAAAACAAACATTTTCCTGCTGGAAGAAAACACTGTCCACAGTTCCCCTGCCTGCCTGCAAGGCAGCACAGCCCCTCGGTGTGGAGACAACATCCAGGGCTCTGTCCAATCAAGGGAAATGTGCAGGGGCTGAGTGCTCCTAATGGCTGCAAAATGGACAAAATCAGCAGGAGAGGCACCTGGAGATGCTGCTGAGAGGGCAGGAGCAGAGCTGGAAGTGCCACAGATTGGGGTAACTGGTGCAGGGACAGAGGGCACAGGTGACAAATGAGTGACAGTGTCACACCAGGGCAGTGGCAGGACAGGGAAGAGTCTCCAGCAGGTGCTGGGGTGGCAGTGGAGCAAAGGCAGAGCCAAGGGTGGCAGGGAAAGGCTGGAGCAGCTCCAGGCTGAAGGAGCAGCTCTGCCCTGGGCAGTCCTGAGCACTCCTGGGCAGCACAGGAGCTCCAAATTCCCCTGGTGCCAGAATAAATCACAGAACAGGAGTACCTGGAACAGCAGGTGAGGAAGGGCAAGGTGTGGCTGAAGATGGAACAGCACAAAAAAGAACTAGAATTTGGGCTCTGCTTCTGTGCTGTCCACAAACAAACAGCTCAAACAAAACAGCTTTCATTGAGCAGCGGTTTTATGGAATAAAGGGGCTGATGTGTCACTAGATCATGACTTGTCACATGAAATCAGTGCGGACCTGCACGTCCTGGATGAGCCATGACAGTTCTCAGTCTTTGCTGGATGGGAAACTACAAAAATTACGAATTTGCTCTTAAAAGCAGATAAAAATCTCAGTCTAAATACCAGATAAATCACAAATGAGACATTGCACATGCCCGGGCTGAGTCCTGAGAGTGAAATATCTCCAGTGAGAAATGAAGCACATTTATTGTACTTGTAACGAATATCCCTTAAAAGCAAAGCAAATATTGCTATTGCAGAGCCAAGATCCATAAGCACCTGTACAAATGCAGGCTGTTTGCATTTAGCAATCACCCTCTGCTCCCTGTAACCCAAGCAGGATTCATGGCAGGCTGTAACTCTCAGCCTGCTTTGCTGTGGTGTTTTACTACAGCCCCATTATCCTGCCACATCCCATTTTAGTGAGTGTGTGCCAGCCCCATAAATACACAAACCTATGTAAAACAGCCTCTCACTACTTTTGGAATCCTTGCAGCTTTTGAATTTTATGTGGGTTTCACGTTTTGTTGATGTGCTTGCAGTGGAATATGTGCTGCCCAGAAGAGAAATGATTTTGCATTTCCATTAAAAGCCCCGGCGGTAAATAAACCCTTGGAACTCAGGCAGATATTCCTGGGAACATCTACAGCAGTCCATTAAAATGTCAAAATCGGTGTTAAACATTTGAAAAAGCAGCGCTGGATACAACACATTTAAATCTTAAATATATGCATATATTATGTGATAAAGATATTTTAGAGTATTCCACAAACCTCTGCAGAGCACTCAATGGTAATAGTTCAGTAACAGTAAACTATCAGTAATCGTTTAGTACAACAGCTGCCCTTTTATTACAAAAGAAACCCAAACCCAAACCAAAAAACAAGCAAACAAAAAGAACCCAAAACTCGCAAAAAATCCACCACAAGCAAAGCAGAGAGGAGGTGCAGAGAGAGCTGAAAGTTCCTGCTAATGCTCAAATATGAGCTCTTCAGATTTGGGTTCAGAGTGTTTATTCATAAGAAAGGGATTCAGGATGAATTTTAAGGTCAGTGCTGCTCAGATTTGCACCTCGTGCCTCACGATGGGTTTGGGTGCTGCTCGCCCTCCATCCCAGCATCTCCAGGTGGGAATTGCTCCCCCAGCTCATCTCAGCATCGTCCACGTAAAGATGAGCTGAGTCCAGCAAGGGAGAGGCTGGGTTTGGGTTTATTTATTTGAAAGCCTGAGGTTTATAAACATTTCTCTCCAATCTCAGGGCTGATGTGGCAATTCCATAGCAAGGCAGTGACATTTCTGAGGAGCAGGAGGGAGCAGAGGTGACAGAACTGATGAACCCCCGGGCAGCCTCAGCCCCATTTCCCAGCTCTCTCAGCCTCACACCTGCAGCTTTAAGATGTCCCATTTTCACACCAACCCAGGGTTCAGGGAGGTGACACAAATGACTTCACTTCAGCTTCACTCCAGTGCAGGAAATGGCAGCTCCCTGTCCAGTCGAGGAAACATTTACAAACTCCATTATCGAGCCCACTGAGTGCAAAAGGAACAAGCCCTGACAGTCTGAGGAATCCAAAGCCCATTTGTCACCGATGGTGGTGACACTCCCCTACACCCCAGGACAGCTGGCTGAAGGATTACCACCTACTAAAGCACTATTTTTGTGCTCCTGTACCACGAAGAAATAATATTTTACACTCTGAGGCATTAATAAGGCCAAACACACAGACCAGAGATTATCCTAAACTTCATTAAATGGGTGTTGACCAAGGATTTTCCAGGTTACAGCTTAGCCCTGCTTTGAGCACAGCCCGAGGACTGGGAGAAGCAGTGGGGAGGAATCACCAGCAGTGAAGCAGCGAGGAGGTGTAATTTATTGTGTTTGTGATGCTGCAGGAGCTGCCAGTCACCCTGGCTCCTCCTGAGCTGCCCAGGCTGACAGAGCAGAGCTGTCCCTGCTCCTCACTCCGAGGAAATGCTCCTGTCACCAAGTCCAGCTCAGCTCAGAGAGTCCTTGCCGCTCCCAGAGAGGAAAACAGCCCTGGCAGAGCCCAGGGAGCACTGAGGGTGAGAAGCTGACCGAGCTGCCAGCACCACGGACATGAAATCCTCCAGAGCTGCTCTGTGCAGCCAGGAGATGGGAATGAGCAGCTCTGCACCACAGAACGGCAGGGCTGGGACACAGGACATCCCAGGCTGGGACACAGAACGTGCCAGGCAGTGACACAGGACATGCCAGGCTGGGACACAGAACGTGCCAGGCTGGGACACAGAACATGCCAGGCAGTGACACAGAATGTCCCAGGCAGTGACACAGAACGTACCGGGCAGTGACACAGAGCATCCCACAGAACATGCCAGCAGGGATTCCTCAGGGGTGAAGGGTTTGTACCCATTTGGGACTCTCAGCCTCATTCTCCACTGCATGTGGGGATGGATTTAAAGCCAGGTCCCACCTGGATCCCTGAGGGTCCCCCTGTCGCTCAGGAGCCAAAGGAGGTCTCAATCCCCACAATTCCTACACATCTCCCTGGCAGAGGGACTGACAGCAGCCTTGCCTCTCCCCAGGCCAAGTGCACACCGACAGCGAGGGGATGGCTGTGATCCCACAGCTCCCGAGCCAGCAGAGACTCCCAGACTTGAATCAACATTTGCCACAGCAGGGGATTTTCAGCTGCTCTATTTAAATGCTGAATTTTCTTTTTCATTTCGATGCTTAACTCATAAAAACTGAATTTATTTGGGTTGGGTGCTGATGCCTGCAAGCACAGCTGCTCACCAGCTCTCTCTGCTTGCTATGTAAATGCGTGAGAAGAGGATTTAAAAGCCTTTTCCAGTCTGCCCAGCGCCAGGATTTGGGTTTTCTTCCTCTCTTACTGCATCTTATTGATGCAGCCAGGATGCCCCAAAGCCCCACAGCCTCCCAAAGGAGAGGTGTGTAAAAAGGTTTCACATTCCCTGCTTTGTGCAGCAGAACTCTGGAGATGGAAATCTGTTCCCAAGGAGTGCAGGGGCAGAAACAAACCCAGGGTGGGCTGCAGAGAGGCTGAGGGCAGCTGAGCTGGACCTGCCCAGCTTCAGGAGCAGAGCCAGGCGCTCCAGGATGTGGGATCTGGGCTGATCATTTGGAGGGAGGTGTCTGTCCCTGGATCCAGGATGGTTCCATCATTCCCTTAGGTTATCCAAACTATCTGAAGGGGTAAAACAAGAGGTGACACCTCGGTCACTCCGTTCTCTCCACTGCTGCTGCCACAGGAGGATCTGCTGCTCCCAAACCCAGGCACAGTGACAGAGTTCCGAGCACCAGAGGGGACTTTGGCTTCCTGTGAGTGCAGTGAGATCCTGGGAAGGGATGAGGCTCAGGGAGCTGCTCCTGTGCCATCCCTGATGTGTAACTCAGCTTACAAACCATTTCCCAAACGGAGCTGTGGGAGCAGAGCAGCCCCAGAGCCCCCCGAGCTGCCATTCCTGGGAAATTCATTTACACCAGCTGAGTTTTAAACCATATTCACTTCAGGCACGCCTAAACTGTGGATCCAGCCCTGTAATCCATATTCTCCTGATTTCACACTCGTTGTGTGCAGCAATGAACACATGAAAAAGCAAACTTAATCTGGGTATTCCCATTGCTGCTGGTGGCGAGGCGTGGAAGCCTCGCTCCTTCTGGAACAGATGGCAGAACAGACACTGCTCCCAACAAAACCTCACTTACAGGAATTCTCCCTGAAGACCCTCCCTGGGAGGTCTGATTTGGATCCCCGTGTGATCCCTGCGCCATCCCTGCAGCCCCAGCCCCCAAATAAATCACCAAATAATGGGATTGGCACAGGGAGGCACCCCTGGGCTGTGCCACCCCACCGATGCTGCTCAGGCAAATTCCTTTTCCTGCACAAAGGCACGGGGAAAGGTGACCCTGAGGACACACAACGGCATCGACACCCCTGGGAGAGGAGGAAATATTTCATAACAAGCACCAGGAGCTGCTGGGAGCCACTCAGTTCTGGCCAAGGAGACATCAGCACCAGGTGAGGGGAGTGACCAGAAATGTGGAGAGGAGCAGTGGACAGGAAAGGTTGTCCCTCCTGGGGAGGTAATTCCAATGTAATTCCAAGGAAGCTGTGTCAGCCATCACTAGAAAATATCCCTGTCTTTCACATCGTCAGGGCTGATGACAGGAATTTTCACATTAAGCTGCGGGGTAGGTCAAGAACATTTATTTTAACACTTCTGGCCTTCGGTTTAAGAGACTTTCAGCACCTCCAGGTTCCAGAAAAAACAATTCCAGGGAAGAAGATTTCTATCCCTGATAATGGGGCTGGTTCCCATCACTAACTGGGCTGAACTGAGGTTTCACACCAGTTGTGGAGTGTCTGAGCTGCAGGGAATGCTCAGAGGCTCCCCTGGAGCTGCCCTGCCCAGCAGGGGTGGTGGCCAGCACCGGGAATGTTTGTTTTTTTGGGAAAACAGCATTCCTGAAGTTCTGCCCTGATGGAACAACCAAACTCTCCCCAGACAGGCTCTGGCAGGGAGCAGGGAAGGGGCTGGAGCCTCCTTCCCCCTCATTCTTGGGCTGAACAAACACCAACAATGCCCCAATCAGCCTCCACTTTGCCTCTAATGAAACACCAGCCCAGCTCCTTTGTCTGCAGCTATTTCCAGCCTTATGTTTGCATCCAGGGCTGCATCCAAACTCTAATGAAATAAATTCTTGGATCAGAACCACGGATTCGTTGCCAGCACTGGGGTTTGAAACTTTCAGCAGTGCTCAGCACCCTCAGAACGATCCCTAGGAGCCTTTCTGGCTCAGTTATCTCCCAGGGCAGGCTGTCCTTTACCTTGGAAATAAAGCTGAGTTTATCCCCCCAGCCCAGAGCCAGGGCTGCTTTAACAGGTTTAACCCACTTTCTGAAGACATTGAATGATTTCCAGCCGATCTTTACCTTGATGAGCCCAGAATTAGCCCAAACCTTCATGGGACATTTTATTGGCCAAAGCAAATCTGACCTGGTGAGATTTACCAGCTTTATTAGCAGCAATAACAATTTTACTGTCAACAGCGGTAAATCAGGCTTCATTGAGAACTCCACCATTTTTATCTGCAGAAAGCAATTAAAATGTCAGGTTTTCAATGGACATAATACCTAAGTTCCACAGAAGACAGACTCTCTGTTTAATTGGGGAATGTAAAGCTGCCAGTCCAAAAATCTCTGAAATTCCCAGTAAAATTCAAACACACCGAGGATGTTTGGTGAGTTACACCTTTGGAAGTTTGTTTTGTCTACAAAACAGATCCATTTTCCAGAGCACACATTCAATAATTCTGGCAATTCTCTGTAATGCAACATCCATTTTCCTGGTAACGAGTGAAAACACCACAGAGCCGAGGAGAAGGTCGGAGCAGAAATTGGAATGACAGAGTAATGCACACCAGAACCTGGATACAAACCCAGCCACTCACTGAGCCCATTTCTGACTCATTTTCCTCTCCTTTAGCACTTCTGCCTCATTGATGGTGTCTCTGCACCTCCTCTTGCTGCATTTCTCCTCTTTATTTCCAGGGACATCTGCTCCATCCCCTCCTCATTACCTAACACCACACTTTCCTCTGGAGTTTATTTTCCCCTTTATTTTCCCCTGCTCCTTTTCTTCCCTCAATTATTACCAACCCCATCCACAGTGGGGCTAAAGGGGCAAAAATAACTCCTGAGTGATCCAATGGCCTCATTGCCCAGAAGTTGCTGCAGAGAACTGCAGAGTGCAATTAGAAATGCAACATTTCCTCGGCTTTTTTAAAGCCTCTGCAGCAGATTTTTACACACGACCCTCTTAGAACCTCTCCCTCCACGAGCAGCCTGGTTATTGCTGTTTTAAGGCATCCCCATTGTTTTCCTGTTAAGATCCAGCTCTCACCACAAAAAGCCTGTTTAAAGCTAAGCCAAACCCCACCAAATTGTTACTTGCAGCAGATTTTCTCTCCCCAGCAACCATTTATCATAATATTTTTAGGTTTGCCTTTTTCTCTGTTGTATTTTTCGAGGAGAAAAGTAATTGCCGGGAAAATAAGTAACAATGTGCTTTCAGTTTGGAAGCACAGGACTTGAAAACTGTCTGAAAACCAGGATTTCTCAGCTAACAGTCCGCAATTTGGATAAAAACCCATGCTTTTGAAAACTTAGCAAATTTTTAAAAAGCATTCTGGGGGAGAAGAGCACTGTGGCCAACACCTCCAGCACCCCACGGGAGCTGAGTCCTTTTGCTTCCCCCACCCCGAAGTCCCCCTGCCCCACCCCAAAGCTTTTCTGGTCCCCCTGCTCCACCCCTAAGCTTTTCTGGTCCCCCTGCCCCATCCCAAAGCTTTTCTGGTCCCCCTGCCCCATCCCAAAGCTCACCTCGGCCGCAGGGACTCCCTCGGGAGGTCGGCAGTGCAGGACAATCATCCCCTCGATGGGAACCTCCTTCCCCTGGGGGTCTTGCTCAAAGTTCTTCCGGAGATCTGCAGGGTGGGATGCAAGAATTTGTTACAATTCCCATTATATGTGTGGTTTCCTCGCTGTGAAAGGAACACAAAGCCTCAGTCCTGTGCCTCCCTGCTCCAGGATGTTCCACTAGGAGCACTCAGTGTCTCCCCAGTGCTCCACTGGGGGATTTCCTGACTCAGTTCCTGCCTTGCTCACACCTGCTGAGCAGAGCCCTGGCCCTGCACACCTCCTGACATTTCACAAATACTCTCCCAGATATTTCACACAATGCACTCAGATTTATCTGAGCCAGCTGCTCGCAGAAAGATGCTCACAGTGCCTGCGCTCTCCTTTGCATGATTCTCCGTTGATGTTGTTTTTTTCCACCCCAGATAAACAATATCTTTTCCAGCGCTCTCTTTAAAAAGGCATTCATTAACAGCCGGGCTGCACTTGTGCCTACAAATGCCTTTATTAGGATGAGAAATGGAGCAGGATCTCTTTGCTCTGCCTTCCTCACTAGCAGAAAGAAATACTCACCTGCTCCCTCAGAGAAATATGAAGTGCTGCAGCACTGGGGACTTTGCTCACAATTCAGAAACTCCAGGGTTTAAGTGCAAAATCAAAAAAAGGGATGAAATAAAGCTCCCAGTTCCTCAGAGCTCATCCCAGAGGCGCTGTGAGAACGTTCTGGGCTCTGCACAGATTGGAGCTGCAGAGTCTCAGCCCTGCTCCTCCCCAGTGCTCCCCAAGCCATCAGTTTGTGCCCCAGGATGTTCTCCCAGCCAGGCTGGCAGAGCTGAGCTCCTTCCCCTCTGCCCTCTGGAACTGCTGCTCTTCCCATCAAAACACTCAGCTTTGGGCAGAAACAGCACAAAACCGGGCTCAGCTCCCAGACAAACCCTCCAGGCACCTCTGAGCACTCCAGGCTGAGTGAGGAGCCTCTCCAGAGCCATGTGGGGTTAATGGGATCTCGGGGGGCACTGGAAGAAGAACTGCTCCCACAGTGAGGGTTAAAAGCCCATCACACAGCTCCACCTGCTCCTGCTCACTCTGAGCTTGGCTCAAATTGCCATTTTGTGGGGCTGGGAAATCACAGCGCGGAGAAAAGTCAATAAAAATTCAATTCAGATAAAGGTCCTTTCAGCTTGGCAGTGCAGGGGAATTATTAGCTCAGTGTTATGACAGTTAATGCAGTGAAATAAAAAATTGAATTTACACGTATTTAGACATTCAGACTGAATCAGCCAACAAAAAAATCCACCATTAATGAAATGAAGGTTTTCTTACACTGTCCTTTTACTTCTGACAAATGTTTATTTTACCCTGTTAAATGTTTACCCTGTTAAAAGACACCTTCTTACACTTGTCGAGAACTGCTGGAACACTACTTGGAAGTAGTTCCTCCCTTTGCTCCTGCCCTGCTCTCCCAGGGAACGTTTCTCCCAGCTCTTTGCAGGCTGTTCCTCCTTTCCCAGGGCTGGAAAGGGAAGACCTGAGCTGGGCTTTAAAGGAAAAGGGTTCACCACAGCCTGGGGGAAGAAATTCCACGAATTCCCTGCTGGCAGGGGCAGTGTCAGGCTCTGATTCCGTCAGGAAAACATCCCAGCTGACTGCCAGGTGGGGATGGGATGAGGTTTGGAGCACTCCACAGGCTCCCAGTGACATTTGGGGTTGTCTCTGATGTCCCTCTGGCTCTGGGGGCATTTTCTGCATTTCCTTTTTGCAGCACGGGGCTGTGGGTGGGCAGGGACTGCACCACAGCACCTTAGGGACATAAGGAGTGGAAGATCATCCCCTTCCCTAAATGAATCCATGGACAGCACTTCCAGCATTTGTTCCCAACCAAAACCAGCTCTCCTGGAGAAGTTCAGGATTCCTGCGGCAGCCTCAGCTCTGGTTGGGATGGATTTATCCCAGCAAGGGAAGGTATTTGTTCCTCTACTGACAGCTGTGGTTTCGTGGGACATTCCTGCAGTGTCCCCCAGGGAAGGCTGACAGGAGCAGTGGTGCTTCCCCACATCCATGGACACTGAACCCAACCCAGCATCCCCAGCCCTCAGGCCCTGGAAAAGCAGGATTTACTCACAAGCGATGCGCACAGACGCCTTCCTGCTCTTGGAGGTGCCCAGGTGGCTCCAGGCCACGCACTGGCACCAGTAGTCCTCAGGGCCATGGAAATCCTCCACCTGCTGCCTCGTCACGTTGATGGAAACCTCGCGGACCTTCAGCCCTGGGGGAGAGGGGCAGAGAGTCAGCAGGGACAGGCAGTGGGGAGGGGCTGAGCGGACCCACACCTGCCCTTTATCAACAGGGCCATTTGCAATCGAGGCAAAGCTCTAATTACTCTTAGTAATTAAATGCTGTAAGACGAGCAGGTCACAATGCACTGAGTTCCACTGTGCTCTACGCAATGCCTCCCTCACAATCCTCATCTCTGGCGCTTCCTCTGCCCAGGGTGTTGGTCTGGAATTCAATCACATACAATAAAAATGTCACTCAGTCTGACATCTCCATGCCCCTGAAAACCTCCTCAAGCACTGTGGCCCTTCAGACCAGGAGCATTTCCTCCAGACAGAGCCTGAAGGGAAAATCCAGACCTCGAGAAGCCTCTGACACCTTTTGTGTTCCACCCCTGGGATATTGGCCAGACGCGCAGCCACCTCGGCATGACAGCCTGGGGAGAGGAAATCCAATCCAAACCTGGGTTCTGAGGCACTGGGAACCATTTGAAAGAGTCAGAAAAACATTAAATGAAAATAGAAAACATTCACGCCTTGCACTTCCTCCCCTCTCCTCCGGCGCAGTCTCAAGGCAGTGATTTCCCCTCCGCTGGAAATGGAGGCAAACTCTATCTCGCCGTATTTCATGCCTGTGAAGTTTATAAAGCAGCAGGAATTCTAAACCTGAACTCCATAAAAATTGGCTTCCACTTAATCTCAGGCATCATTAACAGCTGGGCATCCACTCCTCAGAGGCACTGGGAAGTCAACGTGCTCCTGTGGCAAACAGGAGGGATGAGGTTCACTGGGGATGCTCCAGAGAGGGGTGGGGAAGTTCAGACAAGCTTTAAATCCCATACAAAAATACTGTTTGTTTGCTGCTTTCCCAGCAACAGACAAAGGGGATTTTTACTTCTTTTCGTTAACCCAGAAAATGACAATTAAACTTCACAATAAAACACAAAGACAGGAACAAACCCCCAGCAGCTCCCCACGCTGTCTCCAGAATCCCTCCAGTCCCTCAAATATTTATTCCCCCTGCAACAAACACACACAGATTTCCTGGCTGCTTTGATTTGCATTTTGTTTTCCCCGTGTTGATGCTGTTTTTAACAAAACTGTTTACAAAGCCTCCCTTGATTTTCTGACATGACGACAACAAACCCTCAGGAACAAAGGAGCCCCTGGAACCAGCAGCTCTGCCAGAGACCCTGCCAGGAACAGACACCCCTGAGCAGAGCCAGCCCAGCTCTGCCAGGGAGAAATCCCTGGATTCTGACAGAAAAACGCTTTGCAGAGCCATCTGTGCAGGTGTGAGGTGAGAGGAGCTCCAGCGAGTTCCCTCAGACAGGATCTGAGTGCTGCAGGGTTGAGATCCATCAGCCTATTCCCACCAGGACCTCCCTAGGGCAGAACTCTCCCTGGATCATCCAGAGCTGCGCTGACCCCACTGACACCTCCAGCTCCTGATCCCTCCCCTCCTGAGCAGCAAACTGCAGCAGAGGAGTGAGAGCTGCCCCAGCACAGCCCCTGCTGCCCACAGCCACAGGATTTTGACGCCAAACAAAGAAGTCGTCACTTGATGATGAATTTTGGAGGAGCTGATGCCATTTCTTGGCTCCTGGGTGCTGCGAATTTCTGAGCAGGCGTCAGTGAATTCAGGCATTTACAGCTCCAGATTTATTAAGGTGGAATATTCTCCAGGCCAGCTCTTCCCTTCATTGACACGGTATTTAATTAATCTATAAATCAGCCTGTATTTAGTGTGGCAAACAAAGAGCACACGGTTTTGGGAAGCTGGTGGTTCAGCGTTTTGAGAATGGGACAGGTAGGAATTCAGGTCCTTTTAAAGGCCTCCCAATTCACCCATAGAGAAAATAAATGCATCCAGAACTGCAGAATCTCGGAATTGCTGGGGTTGGACAGCACCTCTGGAGAGCGTGGAGTCTTAGGGGAAAGTTACGCTTTGTTTATGGAGAAAGTACAGCTATTTCCATTTGTTTTAGAAACAACTACAGAAAGCAAACCTATTGGGAAGAGAGGAATATTCTTCATTCATCATCCCCGTATTTTACCAGCAAACACATTCACCTCCCCTCCGCACCTCGAGAAACGCAGGGAAAACCGTTCCTGGGGAATGACACCGGGTGAAAAATCCATGCAAATAAAACCAGGCAGCTCATAAACAAGAGCAACGTTTTACCTGTGACTCGAATAACTCTAATAAGCACTGCGAGCCCAACCCTTTAAATTATTGTGCAAATTAGAAGCATCATCTTTTGTTTTACAGTAGAGCCTGCAGAATATCAAGTGCTGGCGCTGGCACTGATATGCTAATGGGCACTGCTGGATGCTCGAGCTGCACACAGACCGGGGCTGGCAGCAGATGAATAATTGCTCTCCATGTACCAAACATAACAGAGCTGCAGAGAACTTCAGCATTTGTCAGCTTTATTTGTTTAAATGAGAAAAACACTGACAGCAGTTATTGCTGTAATCCTTCCAGTTATCAGACGAGGAAACTCTGCTCGCCGGGCTGAGGCTCTGCCCAACCCAAACGGAAATATCTGTGAGGTTCTGGAGTGGCCACTGCAGTGTGCAGGCAGGGAAAGGCAGCACAGCGAAATTAATCAGCCCCTAATTATTACACTTTGATCGCAGCAGCAGCCACGAGCTCAGGCTCTCCCTTGATGAGGCAGAGCACGGAGAGAACAAAGTCCCTGCTTTCCACGTCGGGGAATAAACAGGAAAGCAGAGGCAGAGCAGCAAATCCAGCCAGGGACACTCCAGGCAAAGCCTTCCAGCCATTCCCAGGCAGCAGCACTTGTCCTACAGAACTCCTGCCTCTCTTGCTGCTCCTTAGGCTCACAGACACTCCTGGACCACTCTGAGATCTTTATTCCTCTCCTAGAACACCAAAATCTTGCAAAATTGGCTTCTGTGCTCATCACGGTGCTAGAACACAGCCATGGCGAGTCCCTGCCTTGGGACACCAGCAGTGCCACCCCAGCCTCTGCCAGAACTCACAGCTGCTCACACATCATCCCTGGGCTCAACCTGCAGCATTTCTGAGCTCCAGGGAGGTGTGCTGCCCATGGCAGGGGTTGGGAGGAGATGGATTTTAAAGTTCCTCCCAACCCAAACCATCCCAGGAGCCCAGAACCCATCTGCCACCCCTGTTCCTCAAACCTCACCTTTCCTGATGTCATTTAAAACCCACCTGGTGTTACCAATCTTGGTTTATTCTCTTATTAATCCAAAGCTTAGAAAACATAATTGCAGCACTCACAGACAGCTTTTCTGTAACCATATGGAAGGAAAGCTTTTAGGGACGACATTTCTCCTGTATTGATTCAGCAGTGCCTTTAGAAGTAAAGGTTATGCCTATTAAATTATTTCTGAAAAGGTAACTGTAAAAATTAAAATTCATTCAGATTAGCATTTACAAAAAAACCCCTCTAATATGAAATTTCTTCAGAATGTGTCACTTCAAAAGAATGCCAAGCACTACTTTAGGAGGTGCAGCTTCTTTTTAAATGGCATTTTTGCCTCTAAAAAAGGAATTTCTTGTGTTGCTGGAGAAGGTGTTGTACACACAGCACTCCTGCCAAGGCTGGGGGTTGCCTAGCAATGCTGGGATTCGGAGAGGGAGAAAAGCAATAACAGCCCAGCCCTGTGGAGGCACAGGCAGCACAGCATTAAATTGCTTTGCAAGACTTATCAAGATGCTGCTAAATGAGAAAAGATACAGGGACTGCTCGGAGCTGATAAAATCTGTTGATCACTCCCAAATCTCTCCCTTCTCAGTCTCTTCCACACACACTGGACACCGTGGGTTTCTCCTGCTCAGGTCATTCCCACCCCAATCCCTCCCCCGCCCTGGGGGCAAACTCCAACCTGCCCTGGGGTCTGCAGGTTCAACCCAGCAGGAATCCCCAAAAACTGGGATTTCCCATTTCCAGTTCCTGCTACAAACGGAACAGAGCGATGCCCAGCTCCCTGCAGAGCTAGCCATGCTCAGAGCTGGCATTCCCGCTGGGGTTTGTCCCAGGAGCGGCTCCTGTCCCACCTGTGGCCTCGTCCAGGCTCTCGTGGGACACGTGCTCGTTCTGGTGCACCCACTCGCCGTTGCACTTGAAGAAGATCTGCATGGCAGGCACAGCCCTGCAGCGCAGCACGATGGGGTTGCTCTTGATGATGTAGGAATCGTCCGGCTCCTCCAGGAAATGGGGCAGAGTCCCCGGGGCCGAGGGGATGGACTCGGGCAGAGCCTCGCTGTTCTCATTTCCTGAAAGGCAACAAAAGGAAAAATGACTTTTTCATGGGTTTTGTGTTGTCTCATTTCATTGATGAAATGAAAAATCCACTCTGGATTTTAGTTAAGATCAGTTTTAGTCCAGAGCTCAGTGGCTGCCAGGTTGTGTTTGCAAAGACACACACATGGAAAAAAAAACCCCAAATAATTGAAGTGTAAGAACTGTCAAACTGACACAAAACAACATCAGAAAACTGGTGGGGAATTGAGGGTTCAGAAGCTGCAGGATGTGAATATCCTCAGCTGCCACCAGAGCCAGGGGCATTCCTTCAGCAGGGGATGAGCCCAAGTCCCTCATTTCCCAAATTCCAGAGGTTCTGGAAGAGAGGCTTTGCCTTTAGAACAACTCTCATCCAGTCACATCCTCCTCGCTGCTGTCAAACCTGGGGAATTCCCATTGATCTCCAGCAATGCTGGAATTTATTTCACTGCTTTGTCGGGTTTTGGAGAAAACTCAGAGAAAAGCAACAAATCTGAGCGAGAAGGGATCGATTTCTGCGGGAAGATTAGAAAGCACCGAGCACACCCAGGCAGAGGAGGACAGAGGGTGTTGTGGGGATGAAAGGAACTCAGGATCAGAGAGGAAATGCTGAGAGCAAGAGAGATGTGATTGAACCCCAAGCAATGAAATTAAGGCAGATGAGAGGGACGTTCCGGCGCTGTGAAGAAGACCAAACCCTTCCCAGGTCCAGGAGATGACAGAGCAATGAGCACAAGCTTTGTTTGGCTTCTGTCAGAGCCAGGGAGCTCAGCACGGAGCTCTGTGTGTGCAAACCCTCCCTGAGCTGCGCTGGGAAATCACAGCCACCTTCAAACGAGTTCAGTGCTTTCAACCCCGTTCTCAGGGTACTTTGCAAAATATTATCATAACTTTTAGCGTTTTCCTCCTGAACATTTATGCCAATTTCCATCTTGTCAATCTTCAGTAATGCTGCGTCCCTGCAGGCTTTATTAAACCCAAGGTTTATAGGAAATAACAAAAAATGTCATTATGAGATTTTGGAGAGGCTCAGAAATCCCAGACTCCCGTCAAGACTCCGAGTGCTCCCCTGGTGTGGAGGGAGAGATTCCAGAAGGATCACCCAGCTGGAGAACTCCCAGTGACCCTGAGTTATTCTACTAAATTTGCTATTTAGGGCAAGGCATGAAGGATGAAATCCCAGCCCCACTGAAATCCAGGGCGAAATTCTCCTGAGTTGTGTCAGGATTTTCCCTGGGTGTGAGGAGCTCTGGGGCTGCAGGTTTTCCTGCTAGGGAAAACCTTTCTCATGCTGAGGTAAATCCTGGTGCACCTTTGCACTTGGACATTTGCCCTTAAAAATCAAACCAGCAAAGATCCGAGCACACCAAAGGAGGAAGCATTTCCCATCCCCACCACACTCACAGATATTTCTGTGTTGACATATATTTCTGTATTTTGCTGGCTGTACAAATGGAATGGCCTGAATGCCTCGTTACAGCACATTCACAATCCAGGTGGAATCAGCACAACATTCCCAGATAAATAACATTTTACCCAAGGTGCCTGCAGGAGCTGCTGGGCAAAGCAAAGCCTCTCCTAAAGTGCACTTAATACTCAGAATTTTACCTTAATGCCTCTTCCTCTTGCCATCCCCTTGATTGCACCCTGACTCGAATTGGAATTCCCCTGGAAGCTGCTGGAAATTTCCCGGGGGCTGATTGCAAATCCCTGAGGTTTTCCATGTCTCACTGTCAGTTTTTGGGATTCAGGCCCTTCAGAGCTACACAGAAAAAGCTGTTTTGTAGCAGCAGCAAATGACGAAGAGCAAACCCTGAAACACAATTCTTGTGGTTTTCATTCCTGGAAAATTACCTTTCAGGAAGGGTTTTGTGTTCTATGCTCTGCACATGAGGCCAAAAGGGACTTTAAATCTTTTTATGACAATAATAGAAATGAAAAAGAATAAAGGGGGGAAAAAAAAGTTAGGAACAAACATTAAATTCTTCTCTGAAATAAACACACTGCTGTTGTCAGAACACATTAAGAAACCTGGACAGCAGCAGATATGGATGAGTCAGTATTTCAAAACTGATTAGGATAATTTAGATGCTAAAATGAGATCTTAAACCAGTGAAAAACTATGAGTTCTGAACCTTTTTTCAAATAAAGAATTATTTAAAGGGAGCAGCAGGATTCTTTCTATATTAAAAACCCAAAAACTTAGTAGTGTGCCCAAGTAACTTATGATAAATGCATATCAATGTGACAACAATACTTTGCAAAGACTTTTGCCAAGTTTCTCAACACAACTCCTTTTACACTTCGGTGGAACCAGAAAAACGAAGCTCTAAAAGTCACAGAAGTGGTTGATTTCCTCCCACTCTGATCCAGCATTCCCGGGGTCAGAGGGAGCTGCTTTCCCTCTCTGCCTGGGGCTTTGGGTTCTTCCCGAATTTATGGGGCTGCCCTGATGTGATTCCTCCATCAGCTGTGCCTGCAGGGACACAGGAGCCATTCCCACATAAAAACATTCCCACTTAAAAACATCCCCAATTGCCTCCAACCTCCTTCTCCTGCTCAGGAATTCCTCCCCCTTTGCTTTCTTTTTCCAAGCTCCATAATTTTTAAATCCTGGCGTCAGCACTGCGTTATTTCCTGCTGGTTTGGATGATTCCTGTGCCCCAATCCAGAGAGAAAAGCCTTTTCCCAGCAGGAAACATCCCAACCCTCCTCTGGACAGCTCCATTCAAGAGCACAAACACCACTGGGGATGCCGAAATCCCAAACATCCACGTTCCTCCCTTCCCATGTTAAAATCCCTGCTGGATTTAACCCCCTGCGGCCAGGATTTCCTCCAACCCCAAACAAAGTCAGGTGCCTTTCCCACGCGTGCTCAGCTTCCCCATCAGAGGATGGGAAAACAAAAAGCCTTTTCCAGATTTCCTCATGCATGGAAAGGTTTCCATAATGAAATTTGAGTCATTATTCAGTCAGAAAAGCAACTCAGTGAGATTTGCCTACATTTGCTTAATCAGATGACCCCGACCCCCACGCAAAGTGGGTTTTTTTGGAAGTCACTCAGAAATTGATGGAAATGGCAGATTTTGTTGCCCACATGAAATCCTTTAATGCCTTTGTCGTTTCCCCAGCTCAGGGATTTGCTGGAGCCCCAGGAGAGGGTATTGAGCAAAGCCTGGCAGCACAGGAGGGGAATTGGAGACACAGAACTAACCCTGAGGAGATCCACTCCAGGGGGACCTGACAGCTCATGCCACTCCACCCTGCTGTGGGCAGGAGCACCTTCCATAGGTCAGGTTGCTCCTCTCCATTTATTCCTATTTTTTAAACACTTTCAGCAGAATTCTTAATTTTTTTCCTGGCTGCTGTACAGCACAAAGCCAGATTTAGTTCCATTAAAGATCTTTAAATGCCTTTGTCCAATGATACACTGATTTTTTTACAGGATATTGACTTTTTTCCTATGAGGAAGAATCATTTCTCCTCTGTGGCAGGTGCCACTTGTGTTTGCAGATATTCCCTCCAAAGCTGGCAGCTCCTAGGATGGTGACTTTGGAGGAGATGGAGAGAGATGGATCCTTGGAGCCTCTCTGGCTGTGCCAGAATCTGAGAGGGCTTGGGAAACACAGCTGGGCAAGGAACCCTCTGTAAGTCAGGGAACCCTCAATACATCAGGGAAACCCTCAATTAACCAGTGAACCCCTCAATAAATCAGGGAAACCCTCAATTAATCAATGAATCCATCAAAAAAATCAATGAACCCTCGATAAATCAATGAAGTCTCAGTAAATCAATGAACCCTCAGTAAATCCAGCACTCCCAGGGCAGGTGCTCCTCAGGGAGCTCTGCAGGGAGCCCAGGGAAGGTGTGGAACTCCAGAGCCAGCCGAGCTCATTTCTGTGCTCCATCATCTCCTGAATTTCCAGCCCACGTGGAGAGCCACAAGTGCTGCAGCTCCATCTCAGCAGCCAAGCCCTGATATCCCTGATATCCCTGCATTAACTTCATCAGCCCCTCCTGCTTCCCATGGATGGAAAGTATCAACTTCCAGCAGCTCTGCCATAATCCTTCTCATCAAATATTTGGGCGACAGGTGGAAAATTGTTCTGCCAGCTGAGGAAGACAAAATCCATTCCTCCTGGCAATTTTCTGCAATGAAAACTCCGAAAAATGAATGTGCAATAAGTTGTGGAAATAAATCTAAAATATTATCACACAAAAGCAGCGTGCTGGGAATCTTCAGCTGCAAACGAACCTTGCTTATCTGAATGTGGAAGAATCTCATTTCTGCTCCCCTGGGCACAGGGCGAGGCAGCTGGCTGGGGCTGCCACTCCAGACTGTCACTGCTGCACCTGGGCTCTTCCAGCCGGGATGCTCGGGGGCTGCTCGGATCAGCCCTGGGTTTGCAGGGCTTGGGGACGCCTGGCAGCACACCTGGGGACATTCACAGCTCACCTGGGGACTTTCACAGCACACCTGGGGACACTCACAGCACCCCTGGGGACATTCACAGCACGCCTGGCAGCTCACCTGGGGACATTCACAGCTCACCTGGGGACTTTCACAGCACGCCTGGGGACATTGCCTCCCTCCCCTTGGCTCAGGAGGCACTCTGGGAATGGCTGTGGGGAAGGGAAAGGACAAGCCCTGCCCACCACAGCCAGGACAAAGCCTGGGGTGGCACTGCCTGAGAGGGACAGGGTGGCCTGGAGCTGTCCCTGCCCATGGGCAAGCCCTGTCACCCCACAGTGACACTGCTCTGCCTCGGGAAGGGAGGCCAAGGAGCACACTGGGGTCACAGAACCCTCCTGGAGCAGAAACCCCTCTGTCCCCCAAATCGTTCCATTCCTGGCCTTTTCCCTACCCAGCCCTTTCCCCAGCTCCTCATCACCAGCAGCACCAGCGTTGTCACCAAACCCTCCTCACACAAACCCACCTGGCAGAGAACCCAAACGTCACTGCAGTGTCACACCCCGAGCTGCTCTCTGCTGGGCAGGGCTCTCTGCAAGGGCTGCTCTGCCCCTGAGTGAAGCCATTCTCCCATTCTCCAAATCCTCATTTATCCTTTCCCGTCTCCTCTCCCAAAGCTCCCAGTCCTTGTTCAAAGCCCGTGGCACAGCTCACTCGCACCGTTATTCCTATAAAACACGAGGAAGTTTAAAACATCCCACCTTCACCTGCAAATTCCAACCTTCATTCTCCTCAGACAAAGCCATCCTGGAGCCCCAGGAACTTTTCCAGTTCCACGGAATTCACTAAAGGAGCTTCGCTCCAACCGCCCTGTCCGAGGCTGCAGGAGGGAAGGGCATTTATTCTCCCCAATGAGGATTAATTTGTTCATAAAGCATTCCTGGCCCTTCCTGTGCCACAGAGATGAATGTGCATCCTATTGTAATCCCTTCTGGATCCTAAATTTATTTATATCGGAGCTATACATATTTATAAAAATGATATATCACGTTATTAAATATTAAGTGGGTTACAAACTTGAGGAATCTTTCACACGTTCATACATTTATTTAACATCTAGATTTTTTTTTTCTTTGAGCAATATGCAAGCAGTATAAATCTTTAAAGGGAAAAGGATTCGCCAGCATCCCAAACAGATGGATTTGTAACTAAAAGTCTCCAGGCACAGGGTGTGTGAGGAGCATCAAACTTCTCCTGAGCTCAGTAACCTTGCTGTGCATCAAACCAACATCAGCCCTGCCAGGAGGAAATGACAGCCTGGAGAACACGGACTGGGGGCTGGAATCGCTGCTTTCCGCAGGACAATTCCAGCACAAAAGGAACTTCCCCTCCCACACATCCCTGTTTTTAGCCAGAGCCATTTCCACACATCAGGGGAATGAGCTGTGAATCACTGCCCTGCTGGGGTTATTCCAGTTTTATAAATACAGGGACAGGGGGAACGAGAGCCAGGGGATGTCCCGGGATGGAGCAGGGGCTGTCCTGGGATGGAGCAGGGGCTGTCCTGGGATGGAGCAGGGGATCTGGATGGATCAGTGCCTGCTCTGCCAGGGCAGATCCAGGAGGAAGTTCCTCCCCTGAGGTCCAGCAGCTTCCTGGGTGACCAAAGTGACACCGATAACCACCCTGCCCTGCGGCTGCCCCTGCTCCTGGGCACATTTCCTCCATCACTCCGTAAATGACCCAACCTGCTGCCCCCACAGTTCCTCCCCAGGAACCCCAACAGAGCATTTCTGTTCAGAACCATAAAATGTCCCATTCATTGCCCAGCAGAGGCTGCAGAGCACTGAGGTCACTGGGAGCTCCTCTCAGACCCAAACCAGACAACAAACGCTGTCCCTGTTCTGAGAAATGCAACTCCAGGAGAAATGGATTAGCAAGGGAAGCAGGGGACTCCCTAAATTAACTCCTCTTCTACTAAAAATTTCATGTTTCACCTGCTAATGTGGATTCCTGCCATGTTCCCAGAGTTGTCTGTGATGAGATCTGGGTCCAGTTAATCTTAATTACTGAGACAACAACATGGAAATGCTCATTTGGAAAAAAACCACAACATGAGCTCAGAGAGAAATTCAGCTTCATTTCATCCAGAAGAGAGAGAAACCAGGCTCCAAAACTGGGGCCTTGATTCCAATGCTGAGAGTTTGAGACCACAGCAATAATAAATTCTGAAATTACAATTTAGGGACACTCAGTGGCCAAGTAAGACATCACAGTGCAATTCTCAACAACTGAGCCTTAAATCCCTGATGAACTCATTAAAACTGGACTGAGCAGTGCTGCAGTTCCTTCTGCTCCTTCAGGTAACTCAGACATCCTGAGAAAATAGGGACCATTAAGTATTAATAGACATAATTCCAACATACAGTGCTCAATTTAAATATGAGTTTAGAGGAGAAGAACACCAGATTTCCAAATTCCTGTAAAATCATGCACTGGCTGTATTTGGGGGATGATCAGCCACAACGATTTCCTGAAACACACACACGACCTCCATGCTGTTAAATTAAACAGTGAAGCATCCCAGCACTGTGATATTGCAATAGACCTGGGAGGTATTTGGACCTGTTTCTGGTTTGGATGAGGACAGGATCAGGTTTCTGTGGTGCCCTCCAGTTAATTGTTTGAATCAGTGAATAGTTTGCAATTCTTCTCTCACTCTTAACCCAACTCCACCCCACCATGCCCCAGAGCTGCTGCAGGTTCAGAATGGAGAGGAATCCTCACTGCCCAGGGCTGCTCCTGATCCCCCAGGATCCTCCCGGTCAGTGCTTCCCCCATGATCCTTTACTGGAGTTTCCCCCTTTACTGGAATTTTCCCCCTTTACTGGAATTTTCCCTGTTTACTGGAATTTCCCCCCTTTCCTGCTGGCCACATCAGCCCAGAGAGCGCTGAGCACTGCAGACCTGCCAGGGTGAGCAGGACAGACCCACCTAGACACCCCAGCTCCCGGCTGGGCAGCCTCTCCCACCCCAACCCCATTCCTGCACTAACCCTGCCCAGCACAATCCCTCGGGCAGTTGTTTACCCAATTCCTAGCCCTTACCCCGTTATCCCCCTGCTCCAATCCCTCTGCAGTGAATCAGGCCGGGGTGGTGACGCTCCCCTGACTCTGCTGTCACCACCTCACCTCCCTTCTCTGTCACTTTTGCTGCTGTCCCCATCAGGAGCTTCAGCTGCCTGTTTACTCAGCCCCCCGTGGGGGAAGGAACAAAAGAATCCCCCAAAAAAACAAAGGGAAAGGAGAAAAACAGCCCCAAAAAAACCCATTTGGAAATACTCTCCCGCAGGAACCTCCCACACTGAACGCCCCTACAGCTGACAGTTTTGTGCAGCACAAAGATTAATAATTTTCAAAACCTGACATTTTCCATCTGAATCACAAGCTACTTTGTGAGAAATCTTTTCCATATCCTGCTCCATGCTGCTTCTCACACAGAAGGGCATTTTAGGCTGGGGCTGCTTTTGTCATGTTAAAGACCCAGCAGATCTACAGCTGGAGGCTCTGCAGAGGAACTCGTGCTACAAACACGCACTGGGGGAATGTGGATCCCAAATATCCTCCTGTCAGTGTCCCAGCCACATTCCCTGCCCTGAAATCCTCCTGCTGGCGCATGAATCCCTCGGAGAACCCAAACTCTGCCTCCCCTTGCCCTCCCTCCCCTCAAACCAAAGCCTCCCCAGTGTCCCAGCTCTCCCTTCCACGAATTTCCACATTTTCAGGTTCCTCTGCCCCTGGTTTTGAGTAGTTTTACGCAATATTGCCATTTCTGATCTTTTACAGAGTCCCCACAAGATTTTTATGACAATTATTTTTACAAATTCTACAAAATTCTGCAGAATTTTCAGATCTCCACAAAGGGGCCTGCAGGTGACACCAGCCCTGGGATCTCCACCAGTTACTGACGGGAAAAATTCCTTTGCTCCAGCGTTTCAGGAAGGGCCAACCCAGCATCCTGAGAACATCTCATTTATCCTCCAAGACTGGAAGAACCTTTGAGAGGGAGATTTTGGGTTGATTTCTAAAAGAATATTTTTGCTTTTTCCTTTTTTTTTCCGACTCCATGAAATCAGAATTTCCCCAGCTATTGCTCAGTTAACAACCCCTATTTCCTTTCTGCGTGGGAAAAGGAACACCACGACCCAAACAGCTTTTGCAGCAGATAAAAGGCTCTGGGGAAGGAAGGGCAGTGATTTTCCTCGGGTCCTGCTCAGGACTGAACTCCTCGCAGAGAACAAAGCCGCCCCTTCAGATTCCAATTCACACTTCAATTTTCCCGAACTGTACTCCTTGTAATACAGGACATTACATCCTTCATAACTTATCCTCAAATTGCTGGTAATTTTTATGTTGAACAAGCACCCATTTGCAGGGTTTTGGTGCCCGGAGGAGTGGGACTGCTCCAATTTGGAGCAGAGGCTGATGGCTGCAGAGGCAGCTTTGTAATGCAGTGCACAGGCTGACTCCAGAATGGCTCAGAAATACAGAAATGCAGGCCTTGGGACTGAGTGCTGTGGGTTTTTATAAATCCCAGAGCTGGAAACCTGATGAAAATCTGCCTTTCTTGTCCCTAACAGGCAGGGGAAGAGGGAGAGCAGCCACCTCTGCTCTCAGAACAAAAAGCAGCAATAACATCCCACAACACTCCCATCTTTTTTCCCCAGCATGTCAAAAATTATGGAGTATGACATTAAAATCCATCTCCTTCAAGCTCCCCGAACATGATATTTAAGTTGAGTTCCTCAGTGTTGGGAGACGTGGAGCTTTATCAGGTGTAATAAATGTCAGCCCTCGGTGACGGGTGAGGAGAGAGCTCCTCTGGGAGCTGCTGCAGCTCAGCCCAGCTGGGCTCCCCAGCCCCGCCAGGATGGCAATCAGCATCCAGCAATCTTCCCCTAATCCCACCGTTCCCCAGGGAAAGCAGCAGCATGTTTACACCCTGCTGGATTCCCTCTAAATCCCTGTTTTTCCAGTGCTCTCCCATTCCCAGTTCGCGGCTGGGCAGCGCCAGAACGAGCACAGCTCCTCCAGGTGAGGCTGCTGAGCTCCTCCAGCCTCACCCAGCACCATCCAAACACTGTCTGCAACCTTCCCTTGCCTTCCCGGTGCTGTGTGAACAGCTAAAAATAACCCCCAGCCGGTGACAGCGAGGCAGCATTGAGTTTCCAATTTAGCTCAGAACAGCTCTCAGACTGCTTTTAAAAAGTCAATGAGATTTAAGCACATGCTTGACTTGCAACTTATGCCGAACCCCTTTGCCAAGTCTGGTTAATGTGGGAATTGCATTCCCCGAGTGCCGGGGGTGTCTGACCCCCCAGCCCGTGCCACCCCTGCCGGAACACTGAGCTCCTCAACAGGGTTTGATTCAGGGTTTGATTCACACGCACGAGGCAGAGCTGGAGTCAATCTCACCCTCGGGATCAGCAGCACAGAGAGCTGCCCTGATGGAAAACGCTCCCTGCAACTTGTCCGTGCTGGAAAACTTCAGATTCGTGCTGCTTCCCAGCTGGATGCATTGATCAGCAGCACAGGGAACACCGTGAGGCACAGCGATGCACAGCAATGCAATGCACAGCAATGCAGGCTGTGGCACTCAGAGCATGCAGAGAGACAAACACCCAGCAAAGGGGCAGAGCTGCTCTGGGGCTGAGACCCCTCAGTGTTTGTCACACGGGGAGCAAATCTGCCAGAGCAACACACTGTTGGTTCATGTTGGGATCTGAGAACAGAGAGGAATTACACTGCTGACAATCTCTGTTATTAATAATGCACAAAGCCCTTCCCCATCAGCTCAGATGGCCTGTCAGAGACAAAGGCATTGCCAGGCTTGTTTTCGAGGCAGAACAAAGTGTAGAGGGTTTCATCTCACTTCTAAATGCCAACTGATCCTAAAGAGCCTTGTGAACATGACGGGGGCTGTGCCTTTGACAAGGACAGGAACCATCCCCACAGACAGACCCTCCCTCGACTCAGTCCCAGGAGAGGACACTGCCAGTTCATCCCATCCCATCCCATCCCATCCCATCCCATATCCCATCCCATCCCATCCCATCCCATCCCATCGAGCTGTTCCATCCATCCCTCATTTCCCCATCCCAGAACTGCACTGAAGCTGCCCCTGGATGGAAACTGCTCCCCTCCACACTGTTCCCCTGAGCAAATTGCAGCACTAGGGAGGGAGGAGAAGCAGCTCTGGGGTGTGGAAGCCCCCAGACCCTGCAGGACCCCCAGAGCACCTCAGCAAAGAGCCGCAGCCTGGCTCTGCCCCCACCAGCTGCACCCTCTGCTCCTCTGCCACGGGAAGCTCAGGCAAGAGTGAGGAATAATTCCAGAACTCTGCTCCAGCGCCCTATGAACAATATCCTTTTCATATCTGCAGGATGATAAAATCACTTGTTACTCCAGCGCTGCTTGAGTCATCCTCTCGCAGCATTATTAACCCCGTGCTCAGAGCCTGCTCGGGCACTCAGAGCCCTTTTGTTCCGAGACTTGAAGATTTATTTGTCAAGTCTGACAGCTCTGATCTCGTCTTGCAGGGAACAGCAGTGCCTGAAGAGGAATTTATGAAATCATGAGCCGCAGGAAATAGCCGAAATCACGGCAAGGGTTGGTATTTGAAACGAGGAGGAGATAAACAATATAGAGATAAAAATCTGCATTTCCATTAAAAAAAAGACTCACTAAAAAGATCTGAAAGCATCGTGGAACAGGGCAGTGATAGATCTCACGTGTGCTTAACATGTGATTTATAGATTTCTAAGAAGATATAAAAACACTTAGATTTTCATTCTGCATCTTGAAAAATCAACAGGTACAGAGAGACACATTTAGTGTAAAAATAAGATCATCTCTGCCCTTGCCCACGTGCTGAAATGAGTTGTGTTACCTTGGGCTGAGCTGAAGAAAACCAGCCCTGGATGTGATGAACATCATCAGGGCAGTGCTGGGATGGATTTGCAGTCATTTTCCTCATCCCAAACTCCATCATCTCTGGTGAGCTGTAAGCCATGGGCACAGCCAGCACCATCAGGATCCCATCAAACACAATGAACCAACGGGATCAGATCAGATCCTCCCACCCCAAATGCCAGCAGTGTCACCCTCGGGCTGCTCTCACCCAACATTTAGGGGACACTGGGTTGGCTGTTTGAGTACAAACCATAACTCAAAGCAGCACAGGAATCACAGCCAGCCCTGCTCTGGTGTGAAGTTTCACATCCTGTTTCAGTCAGGAACCGAATACACAAAGCCTGGGATTATCCCCAGGCAGCTCCTGGGTTCAGGGTCACCCAGACCTGGCTCTAGCAAGGGGCTGGACACTAAACCTGAGCTCTGTTCCTGTCCCCATCCCGAGCCAGCCCAGCCCAGCAGGGACAGCCCCTGCCAGGCCTGGAGAATAAAGCAGGAGAATGAATTCCACCTTTGCCAGAGCTCAGCTCATCCATCACCCTCCGCCAGGCAGGACTTCAGTGAAGAGCAGCACAAGAGGAGTCGATAAAATATACTTAAACACCACCCAGGCTGTGCTTGCTGTGCTTTTAATTTGGTAAATAAATGCCTTCCTTTGGGACTGCGTGCTCCGGGATGGATCTGCAGGCACAGCTCCCTGCAATGGCCTCACACACCCTGTGCAACCCTACTGCTTCCCTCCCACGTTAAAAGGTGCTTGTGGGGCTGGGAAAGCTCTGGAGTTCAAAACAAAACCCTTTAATGGTTTTATTGAGCCTCTTAACTACACAAACAAGGGATGTGTGTCTTGCGGGGAGCAGCAGCAGTGCAATAATAGCCAAAAATGTGGTAGAATATACTGTTAATTAGGCTGAGCTGAGCCCCAAAAGGCATATTCTGTCTCGCTTTTGAGGGCTAATTAAGAATAATATCGAGGGAAAAAAGAATCCCCATGAAATGCCCGTGTCTGAATTAAGCAGCTGGGGCAAGAGAAGGGGCTCTGCTGCAGAGGTTCTTACAGGGCTGAGAGCATTTCCCATTCTGGTCATCTCCTCACTGATCTGGATTTTAACTAATGCACACTGGATGGTGAATATTTAATAAGTTTTCCTTATGGTGATATAAAATCTGGCCATAAAATGGAAGTGAAAGAGGAAAAAGGATGCTCGGAGGTTGGATTTCCCAAGTGCTCTGTGGTCAGAGGTTTGTGTCAGAACTCAGGAAAGGCCAAAGGAGGGAACAGCACCAAGAGCATCCCTTACCCGAGGGATTTCCTGAACATCCCCCAGCCCAGGAGAGCTCCTGTCCCCTTCCCCAGCAGGGCTGAAAGGTTCCCTGTCTGGAATTGCATAACCAGAATGCAGCACAGCCTTGGAAAACCACAACTGCCTGGTGCTGAGCTCGCTGGCAGATTCCACCCATAAATTAGCTGAGGTTGTGGAGGCTTCAGGAATAACTTTTTATTCCCCACATGCTCCCCTATTATGCTCGGTAATGCACAACACAACACCCGCGCTGACAAGCACCAGAGGGGAAAGGAATAAAAGCAGCAGTGGGGAAGTAGCAAAATGAGAAAAAAAAAACCAACCAAACTGTTCAGCATTCTTTAATGAGATCCTTCTGGTCTCTGGCTGAAGCTTCTAAGAGCAAGGCAGAGAAATTCCACATAATTACAATAAAAATCCCCCAATATAAACTTGATCAACTCTGTTTTTAAGGGTACAATGGACTGTTCCTTTCGTGAGTGACTGTGATGTCAACGAGTAACTGAGTAACAGATCTCATCTTTTTTTTATCACATTTCAATTTGAAACTTGGAATTAAATTTGTTTTGTTTGGAATAAACACAGCCTTACTCCTGTTTGCTCTTTCCTGTTGCTTCAAGAAGAGGAATTCTCACCTGAGCACAACTTCGACTGCCAACGGCGTCGTCTGGCGAGTGAGAAATGTGCATTTTGAAGCAAAAAAAACATGAAAAGGAGACCAAAGAGAAGACTGATCCTGGCTGTACCTTGATAACCTTGTCCCCAAGCCACGGAGCAGGAACTTTGTGCTCCAAAGGACGAGTCAGCAGAGGAGCTGGCGGTGCAAACCCTGACCAGAATCTGTCATGAGCGACCCTGAGCCTGCTGGGCCATTTCTGCCCGAAAACACCAATTTTTGGAGCTGCAGCCCCTGGCTCAGGGCTCTGCTCTGCTCTCCCCTCCCGTGGGACCTGCTGGTCCTGAACCTGGGCCAGGATCTGTGCTCAATAAAATATCAACTGCTCTGGAGGAAAAGGGAGTTATTCCAGGGGAGGCAAGGCAGGATAAATTCACCTCTCCCTGCTGCAGGACAACATCCCAACCCTGGAGCTGCACCACCTAAAACCCTCGTCCTTCCCCTCTCCCTGTCCCCTGGACAGCAGTCACACTCACAGCACTTTTTATCTCTTTTTAACAGCAATATAAAATTTTTATCTCTTCCTCTGTAGCGACATAAACAGGGAAAGCAAAACACAACTGCCCTTGGGAGAGCTCGGCTGGCCTGGCCCTGTTTGTTTGCTAAAACTCCCTTTTTATGGCACCTGCATTATCCCTGTGAAATATCACCGGTGCTGGTGGCAATAAACGCCTCCTCCTGCCGGGCCAGCAGCTGGGAGCCATTAAGGGACAGCGACAGGGACAGGGTGGCAGCGCTGGAGGCAGAGGCACGCAGCAATTGCTGCCTTTAATATTCATTAGTGCAAAACTGAGGCTCATCAAGGCATTTTTCAGTGCCTTCTGACAGGCCTGATGCATGTGGAATGGATGGATGCTGTTTGGGGATGCTGAAGCTGCAGGTAGGGCTGGGATGACCAAACCCTGCAGAGCCCCGATCCCAGCGGGGAAAATGAGCAGTGAGGTTTAGCCTAGCGCTGACAGTTGCTAAAATGATAATTACAGGAAACAAAAATCCCACTGCCTCTCGGAGGAACATATGATTCAGCCACATTGAGCTGGTTTGGGGGAAAACACCGGCTGGTGGGGTCCTGTTCCCAAAAACACTCACATCAGACGGGTGGCACCCCAGCCTGCCCAGTCCAGCAGCTCCCAGTCGCTCCCAGAGCCTCCCAGCCTCAGGGAGCTCTGCTCATCCCCTGAACCCCAAACCTGCCTCAGCCAGCCAGGTGAGTTCAGAGCTCCCAGACAGAGCCAGTGAGGCCATGGAATAACAATTAGTGGGATAACAATTAACGGGATAATGACTCCGAGCCCCCAGCTCGCCCCAGCAAAGACAATAATCACATTTTGGGAAAGCCAAGTGGCTCCCTGCAGGGTTTGGACTAATGACACCGTAATTTACTGGGACCTCCACGTTTCCCATTTCATTCCGTTCATGAATTTCCAAATTGCACCGGAATTGTGTTGTTTGCACTTTTAATCTTGTAAAAAAACTCTCTGGCAGCCACACACATTCCATGGGGGAGGATTCCTAATTTATGTAAAGTATTACAGAAAATGATCTATATGACAGTTTGGTATAAAATGCTAAATGCAAGTCATTACTCACTGAAGATAATTTGAGAGTATTGTGTCAGGGGAGACATTAGATTGCAGAGGATAAAAAGTTGGAATAGGTATTCACATATTTATCCATATTTGCATAATCAACTGCAGGAGATGCTGGGGGTTCTCCTGGGCCCAACTAAAGCTCAGTGAGCTCAACAACAGTTGGGAAACTTTCTATTCTTTTCCAAACTATCCGCACAACACCTGGTTTGGGGTTTTTTTTGTTTTCCAAAGACAGCAATAGTTCCCATCCCAGAAAAATGCCCATTCCTGGATTCTGGTGCTGCTTGGCACCAGTCAGAGCTGGTCCTGGCTGGGCTGGCTGGGGGGTGGAGGCACTGCCTGGGCATTTTGGTACCTGCTCAGAGAAAAAATGTATTTATTTATTTATTTATTTGCTGCTCCAGTTCTGCAGTGGGAGCATTTATCTCTCATTCTCTCATGGGGAAAGGGGGTCCCACATCTTCCAAGCAATGGAAGAATGCAATAGACTAAAAAATATTCCTGTATCCCTGACTATCCATGGAATTCGGGGCTGATGCCATGCTGACACAACCCAGGCACTCTGCTGAAGTGTCTGTGCAGCTCCAAGCTGCATTCCTCTGCCAGCTGGAAACTTCAGCCTGCTCCTCTTCAAGGAAGAGCTATTGATTTTGTACTCCAGAGAGCGATGCTCCAAATTACAGCTGTCCCACTGGAAATGATTCCTTTCTTCCCCCTCAGACTCGCACAGCAGCCAGAGTGCATTAAGTGCATTCCAGAGCAATTCCATCCCCAGCTGCAGAGCTGGATTTACACCAGGGAACATCAGCATTTAACCCAGACAGCTCCTAATGAGGTACCTGCAAGCAGCAGCCCCACCTCAGCAGCTTTGGGGCAATTTCCCCGGAATTAATGACCTGTCAGAGCTGCAGGAACTCACCCACAGCCCTTCTCCCAGCCCTGCTCACCAGAACTCTGTGCCTGCCTGGCTCTTCCCTCTTCCCTGACTCTGCTGATTGCAGCTTCCCCAGCCTGGAGGTTTTCCCTCCCTGCAGAGTTTGTGCTCAGAGTCTGTGTTTGCATCATTCCCTCCCTGCTGAGGCCCCTGAGCCACCTGGGCTGCTGCAGATCCCTCTGCCAGGAGGGTTTGATCCTCCTGTTCTCCTGTTCCCGATTATCCCAGATCCACACTAACCCTCTCCCAGACAGACCAGCAGCTCCCACTGCCAGGACTCAAACAAACCCGTTCAGCTCGAGGTGCAGAGCTCTGGCTGTGGCACGTTGCTGTCCCTGCTTCTCTATTCTCATCCTGACATCTAGGACCTGAAATTGGGCTGGGAAGGGTCCAAGGGCATCACCCCTGTGTCTGAGGACAGCAGGAATGTCCAGACGGGAGCACAGACCCCTGCAGGCACTGCAGCTGTGCCTCCCCACACGGGGACCCTGGGGAGGGGACAAGTTTGGTGTCCCAGCGCCGAGTGTGGGGTGGGAGAGACACCCTGAGCTCAACCATCAGCAGCACAGAGAGACACTGGAGAAATCCCTGAATGGAAGGCACTTCCTCCAGAAAGCCAGGAAAGGGACAAACCCCGCAGTGAGCAGAGCAGCCTGTGTCCCTCCCCAGCCCAGCACAGCCTGCAGCACTCGCGGCCTCAACAGGAATCATTCCCAGCCATCCACACCTCATCCCTGCCCTGCCAGCCTGCCCTGGCCTCTCCCAGGCCCAGCTCCATGCGCTGCTTTTTCCATGCCGTACCAGGGTTATTTTAATTAAACAAGGAAGCAGCAGCACTGCCTTGGCTATGGTGGAGCAACTTGCAGCTCCTCCCTGCCCTGGCTGAGGGGATGAGGTGCAGCTCCAGCTCTGTTTTCCTCGGCTGAGCCTGCTGGGATGGCAATTCAGGCACCAGATGGGAGATTAAAGCCTCATCATCCCAGCCCAGCCTCGGTGTGTGGCTGTGGGACTCAGCATCAGCTGCTGGGGATGTGGGATTGCAGTGAGGGGAGATCTGCACGAGGAACAGCCAGAGCTCTAGGACTGGGGAGCTGGAAAACACGGTCAGCCCTGAGCTAATTCTGCACCCTCCGTGCTGTAAGAGGGTGGCTTTGGAGCTTTTCCAGCAGGATTTGCACTGCCACTCTTATGCCTGTTAGTTTGCAGCTCCAGGAATCCCAGCCTGGCTCTCCCTGCTCCCTCCAGCAGCAGACACGAAGCTCCTGCTCCTCTTGTCCCTCACTCACTCACACACACCCTCCCTGGCAGTGAATTCTGAAGGAACACGACAGAAGAGTTGGTTAAATGCTGTATGAAAGAGTCACTGTAAATTAAAAATTAAAAAGTATTCAACAGCTCCAGAAAGAGTTCAAGCCCATCTGTTACTATAAATTACCTTTTGTTCCTTTATCTTAATGGAACCATATGCCACGGGCTGGGAGCTGACAGCTGAGTGTTCCTCTCTCCTTATCTCTTGTTTGGGATCCACAGAGCTTTTATCACAACCACACACACTGTGGTTCCCTGCAAGGCTGGGGCAGCAGCCTCGGGATGATTCCCAGACAAGGGTGTGAGTCAGGACAACCCGGATACACCGATTCCCTGCAGCTCCCTTGGTTTGCTGGGGGTTTCTGTAATTTACAACAAATAATTCCATTAATCCACAGCGATTAAAGTTCATTTGGAGTCTCTGCAACGCATCTGAAGTTTCTGTAACATCCTGCAGTAACCCTTGTGCTCAGCTCCCTGTGCTTTGTGGAGCTCCGACAGCTCACCAGGACCAGGCAGTGTTTTCCCGAGGAACTGAGCCGTGAGAAATAAAAATTCCCACTGGATGGGTGGGAAGAGCACACACCTGACCCAGCTGGTGCACCTGGAGAGGCACAGGTGGGAAAATCTCGCCCAGCAGCCTCTGCACTGAACAGACAAACTGCAGGATTTGGGCACAGGCAGGTTCCAAAGGAATGCCAGCATCCACCTCAGCTCGGACTCCAGCCAAGCCCAGAGCCACACACCAGCCTGCCACAGCGTGGACTTAAAAAATGGTATCTAAAAACTTTAAAAATAAGCCCCAGGGGGTTGATAAACTCCCTGTTTTGCTCATTTGGTAATTAAAATCCCAGTCAGGAGCTCTTAGGAGACAAAGATGGGCTTAGTCCAAACTGATCCCAGCACTTTTCTCCTTAAGGATGAACTTCAATCCTCGCAGTGCTAAAGCCTGGAAATGAAGGATTGATAAGGACAGCAAAGCACATCTCCCTCCCTCCTTAATCCCTCCATGAGGGTTTATCTTGTCACAGCCCAGTCTGCATGATCTCAAACAGCCCCGTCACAGACTTCTGAAATCTGCTGGAATTGGGAAATGCCCTCTCAGTGACTTTGCCACTCACTGTCCCCTCACCACCACAGCCAGTCATCGCTCCTGTCCTATTTTCAGTCATTATTTAACCTCAAAATATGACATTTTCCAGCTTTAATGGCACCAAAAAATGTTACAGGAATAAATTTAAAAAACCACTTAAAGTGCACCCAACCTCAAACTCCCAAACCAACCCCTCTCATTCAAAAAAACCCAAACCACCAACCCCCCCAACACCTCAGAAAAGCCTTTTCATCCCTCAGCCTGGCCAATCCTAGGGAACACCCTTCCTATTTCAGTTCCTGCTGCAGGTGAGCCCCAGGAATGAGAACTCCAGCTCTGACTGACACAAGATCTCCTCCCCAGAGCTCCAGTCCATCCTCGTTAGCTCCAACAGCAATTGCACATCTGCACACTCATGGACATGGTCCTGCCTCCCACAAGGTCAGGCTGGATGGAAAAACTGCCAGGGGAAGAACTCCCAGCAAGGCCTGGCCCTCGGAGGGCGGACGGAGAATTATTTGGAGGAATTATTTACCTGTTCACGCTCTAATCCGTGCTCAGGGTGAGAGTAAACACAGCTCCAGCTCGGCTCTGTTTGCGCTCATCAAAATCAAAACCTCCCCAAAGCCGCGACACACAACTTAAAAATAACCTGTCAGCTGTGGGGAGGAGGGAGCAGACAGGCTGAGGATGAGCTGAAGACACAAATCTTCCCTTCCAAGTGCTAATGTGACACCTGGAGCAGCCTGGCAGGGATGAGCAGGAGGCGTTTCTGGATAGCCCGGATTTCCGTGCTGCTACTCAGGAGAACAGGAGGAAGAGCTTTCCCCAGGCAGGTGGAGCCCCTGGGCGCTCGGGAGATGCCAGGGGAGCTCTGCAGAGGATTCCCTGAGCTCCCCGTGCCAGCAGAGCTGCCACTGAGCAGAGCAGCCAAAGGCACAGCCTCCTCCCCAAGCTCTCCTGAAAGGGAGATTTCAGCTCAACAGGAGGAAAAGGTTTTTAGGCGACGAGATCTGGGAGGTTTCTCTGGGGAATGGGAACATCCCATGTTTACAGGCGGGCTGGGCACCTTGGGAAGCGTTGTGGGAACAGCCCTGCCCCAGGTGGGACCCCAAAGTGCTGCTTTGCTGCCAAAAATCCCTCTGGGAACACCCAGAGCTGCACACCGTGAGGCAGCAGTGTCAAAGGCAGCCAGGAAGGGACAGCACCATTCACACCTCTCCTATTCATTAATTCATTAACAATTAATAATAACCTGCTTGTCCAGCAACATCAGGCAGGAAAAGGCAGCACTGAAGGGAAGGAGCAGGGGGAACTCTCTGTGTCCACCCTCGGTGTCATCTCCCACTACAGAAAGGATCAGCTCTCTCATTTTTTGAAAAATTTTACTATTAAAGTCTAAAATATATTCAAAGCACCAAATGACACCTTCACTAAATGTGCTTTTTCAGCCCCTAGCAAAGTTTAAAAATAAACTTTGCATCTGTTAGCATTCTATTTCTGCATAAAAGAGAGCAGAACAAATCCTTATAATTTTAAAGATAAAATACTCCACTGAAGATAATGCCACTGCACCACTGCTGGATAACTTCACAGCAGCCAAAGACTCCGTGTTGTAAACCCTTTTATGAGACTTTAGTGCTTGGAAATGAAATTGTAAATGGGGAAGTGCAGATTGCTTTGATTTAGAAAATTGTTGCCATTAAAGAGTTTACAAAGAGCCTGGTGCTGCGGCGCCGTTATCCCCCAGGTGTGGGGGAGAGCTCCCAACTCCTCGGCAGTGTCATTGATATTCCAGGGCTGCTCTCAGAGCAGCAGGAAAGATCCTCCCTGCTCCTGTGCATCACTCCCTGGGCACAGAGAGCTCACCTGGCACCAACAATATCAATAACCAGCAGCAGTGGTGCTGGGGAGGTTCAGTGAGCACAGTGCAGCTCCTGGTTTGTGGCTCAAAACCATCGCAGTGCTCAGGATGAACTGCTCAGCCCTGGCTCTGTGCTCAGCCCCTAGTGCTGCCTCACCCCACAGCCTCCAGCTGGGCATTTGCACCTCCCTGCAATCTCAGATCTGCTGCCCAAGCACTGAACTGCCTCTTCCTTTATGATTTGCTCTCCAGCTGAGCTCTGCCTGCCCAGCCTGGCAGCCAAGGATGCTTTGGGTTTTCTGCACCAAACCCTGCGAGTTCTTCTGCCTGGATCCCCACACACCTCGGAGCTCTGCTTGGGTCTGTTGGGATTTACCCTTCTCCTTCCCCTTCAGTCACACATGGCTCTGGCACCAGGGGACACCCCGGGGACAGTGCTGGGTACTCAGTGCTGGCAGTCACCAGCAGGGCAGGGGACAGCAGAGGATGCATGGAGAATCTGAGGGTAAAACCCTGGGAACTGGGACAGGGGAGAGGGGCAAGAGCATCACATCCACAGCCAGCCCCTGCCAAAATCCCATCCCAGGACATCAGCAGTAAAATATCACTTCACCCCACGGACCTGATGGCCCAGGAGAGACAGATTTCAGTTCTAGTCCAGTTAAAGATAAAAAGCTCCACTTGGAGCCTGTGGGTTGCTGGACTCTGCAGTCACTGAACCAGACTTCCCAAATCCCTTGTGCATGGAATGATCACCTTCAATTTGTTCTCTGCCTCTGGCCTGGACAACTTGCAGAGGGACAAAGGCAGCAAGAGCCACTCGAAAATCAAGAGGCACCTCAAGCAGACTCATCTCCTCACCACAAACAAGCCACTGCTCCGGGAGGCAAAGCCAAGCTTTGAGATGAGCTGCTACTGCTGAGGAAATCGCTGTTTCCTGAGAAACTCCTGACCCAGGTAAGATCCATTCCTGCAGGATGTATTCAGGAATCCAAATGCATCAAATAAGGACAGTTGATCTGCTATTTAAGTTGTTTTCCAGCCCATTTCTCACGGGCTGCAGTGCTGACTTGATAATTCACTTTCAGTGGGGGCAAAGGGAAGGAAAAGCTCCACTGCAGCCACAACAGAACACAAGGAAAGGGAAAACACCAAGGGAGGCAGGAGACAATAATGGTAGAAATGCAAATGCACAAGGTATTTCCAGAAAGGCTCCAGAGAAATAAAATCCCCAACAACTGGAGGAGATTGCCTCGGTGTGGAAAGAACAAACCCAGCTGCTTCCAAGGGCTTTGCCAGGAGCAAACCTGACCTGGTGAGCAGCAAAACAAAGACCTTTATCCCACTGTAACTCCTTGCAAGGAGACATCCTAAACACATCAGGGATTCCAGGTTGGGAGGGGAAGCCTCCTCCCCTCTGCACAGCCCCTGTCACCCCCAGAGCCACTGCAGGGATCCCTAGTGACAATTCCATCCTCGTTTGGCATCCCTGGATGGAAATTCCAGAGCCCTGCCCGGCTGAGGGGCTGAGCCTTCCACAACATTCCTGCTCTCCTGCCTGGACTGATCCCCGTCTCCTCTCCCCTCCATGCCCAGGTTCTCACCGGAATTCTGCTCCCATTTCACAGCCACAGGAACAGCTGGACTGTGATCCCAAGGAATAAACGGGATGGCAGCTTCATGGAGCCAGGTAAGGATATTAAACCCCACAGCATTTCACAGGCATTGGATCTTCACAGGTGAGTGCAAATCAACACTGCATGACTGAGAAAGTCTTGGTTTCCAACTCACTGTCCTACAGAGAGGGTCAGAGAGAGTTCCCACAGAATCTGGTCCCAACAGGAGCTGCTGGAGGTGAACAGCTCCTGACCAGATTGACAAAACTCCCAAAGCACTGACAGTGCCACAGCCATGGATTCTGCTCCTTCCCACCTCCACCCTTCCCAAATCCAGGTGGAATTGGGAAAAATGCAGTTTGTGATTCTCTCCCAGCCCTGCTCAGAGCCCAGCTGGCTCCAGGGATCACCCAGGGGAGCTGCAGGTAAAGCCAGGCTGGACTGCAAACACAAACCTCCACCAGGCTCATTTTATCAGCAAATTCTTTCCCACTGACTCTCTGATTTCTTCCTATTTGATCTTTTAATATTAAAGATGCTCTTGTGCTTCAAAGATGTAAAATCAAGGACTTTGTTTCCAGGCTTCTGACAAAGCTTCCCTGGCAGAGCTGTCAGGGGTTCAGACCAGGAGGAAATTTCAGTGCTTGAAGAGGATTGTTATTATTTTTTTAATCTCACCATCCATTAACAGAGCTCTAAACCCCAAATATTGATTGACTCCTGAAATATTATTGATGAAACCACTGTTTCATGCAATTTATTCTTACAGACATTATTCAGCTTTAAATTAGGTTCAATGATTACTTAAATTATTTAAAATTAAATTATTAGTTAAATTACAAGCAACGGTAATTTAAATTATTATGAATAAATAACAATTTAAGAGATCAACAAGTGTTTTAATTGGTTTTAATTTGTAAATGCCAGATATCCTCTCAGAGTAATGAGAAGAAAATGGATCCAGAGGTGAACTTTTCAGAACAGATGTGACCAGGGCAGCTTTTCACTGTTCTGAGGCTGCCCAGACTCAATTTCATCTTGAATTAAGTAATTGGCTCCTGGTGCAGATAAAAGGGGCCTGGACAAGCACTCCATTTCCCTTTTATCTTCTTTAAGGACAATAATTAGTTCTGCATTCAGAGCTGTACTCATCCCCCTCACTCCTCTCACATCGTCATTGCTTTGAATGGGACATGGAGAGAGAAGAAAAATAACAACAAATCCAAGAGTTCCAGGCCAGAGCAGGGCAGAAATTGGGACTTTGAGGTTGTGACCAACCCTGAGCTCAGCTAGGGAACAAAGGAGGATTTTACTGCTCAATAGTACCAAAATCAACCCAGCAAAGCTTCTGTTGGTAACCCAAACACAACGGAAACCTGAGAAATGCTCTATGAAAATACTGCCAGAAATCACCAAATTTCCCATTTCCGGAATGTTTTACTGCCAGAGCTCTCCTGAGGAGCTGACTGTGGATTCCTCAGGACTTCAGTAAATTCCTCCCAGCTTCACTAAACAGCAAACCCAGCACTGCCACCTGCATTTGCAAGAGCTGCAGAAACAGAACTGTGGCCAAGCAGCGCCCATAAAACATTTTAACTGAACACTAATTCCAACACAACCCTTGGCACCTCCCAGCCAGCTCTGAAATAGTGCTGGGAAAGGCAGATTTATCCCAGGCTGAGCAGTGCCACCCGCCAGGAAGATTTACCTGGGTCAGATTAATCAGGGCGCAGCTCATGCCTAAGGTCACTGCAAAAATCTGTAAAATCAACCCAAACTCGCTGCATTTTAGCCCAAAGCTGAACCCCCTGACAATGTTCCTTCTGTGGCCTTTTTTGCACTGATTAACTTTTGTGGATTATCTGAAAATGCCACTTGCACGCCGTTGAAAAGAGGAGAAAAAAGCCATGAGTGGAAAAAAAGAAAGGAGTTGAAGTGAGGAAAAAGAAAGGGAAGAAAAAGAAAGAGGATGGGAACACAACACAGGAGTTGTGACATTTCCATCCCCAGGATGGCCAAGGTGGCACTGAAGGGCTGGAAGGACACTTTTATCAGAGCTGGACAGCAGAGAAAACACTTAAAAATCAACCTGAAAGGAAAATCTCCAGGAGAAGAAAAAGGAGCAAAAAGAAGAAAAAGGAGCAAAAAGAAGAAAAAGGAGCAAACATTGCTGAGCAAACGGCCTGGGGAGGCAGAGGGAGCAGAGAGGAGATCCAACCACCTTGGTTCAGCCACTTCCAAAATACAAACCTCAAAAAGCTCCTCAGCATTGGCCGCTAGAAAGTCACTGCTACCACACCAAAAACGCCACAAACCCCCAAAACTCCCAAACAATCCCATCTCAGCACAGGGTGCACCCTGCAAAAACAGCCAGGACAGAAAATCTGATTCTGAGGATTGCAGAACTCTGGGAACAGGCAGTTCAATCAGGAACGTGGTTTGGAATTGCCCAAATGAGAATTCCTGAAGATTTTGCCCCACAAAGTTTCTGTCTGTGGCAGCAAACCAGCGCTGGCTGGAATTCACAGCACAGCACTGAGGTGTTTTACCTGCCTGGCTGGGAAAGGTTGGGCTCTGCTCACCCCAAAGCTCTTGGGGTTTGGTTTTTGGGGCTTTTTTGTTTTGTTTTGGTTTTTGTTTTGTTCTTTTTTTTTTTCCCCACGAAAGGGATGAAATTAGATTTGTGGGGCTAATTAATCAGAGGATGACTTGGGTTTCTGTCCCTGGGCAGTGCCTCCAGCCTTGAGGGTGTTAATTGTCTGCCCTGAGACAGAGCCCAGAAATCCATCCTGCAATCAATCAGCTGCGGATGGAAGGAACCTGCAGCAGATTTCATTTATTTATTTAATTGTTATTCTGAGGCTAGGTTAAAAAAAAACCCCAAAACAATAAACCCCTAACTCCATCACCTCCAGGTGAAGCAGCACTGTTGCGCCAATTACCTAAAGCCTAATTAACCACAGAGGATCGCTGTCTGTGCAGCATTCTGAAAATAAAGTTCTGCTTTTCGCCTGGCAAAGCCTCCTGGGGCTAACCAAACCTCCCTGTGGGTTCATCTCCACGGCCTGATCTGAGCCTGCAGCGGGGAATGAAGGGAGGAAAACAGGGATGCAAATCCCTGCAAGTTCAGCACTTCCACCGCAAATCGAGTGGGAAGAGTCCACTGCTCCATTTGTTGTGCTAATCCACCAGTTTTAGATAATATTCTGCTCAAATGCTCCCAATAAGTCCCTTTTGTTCCCAGCTGAGCCCGTGACATCAGCAGCTGCCAGGCCCAGCTCTCCAGGACTAATTGGTTCTCACCCAATCTAGAATAGAAAAGCTCCTGACATTCTCAGCTCCGACTTCAAGCAGGATTTAAAACATTAGTAAATAGGCCTGAGGAGTCACATGCTGCAGCTGTAATTTAGGAGAGGCTATTTCTGTAGTTTAATTTTAATGCAATTTAAGATATTAAACTAAAAATGGTCCCTTTGAGATGTGCTGCAACATCCCAGCTCCTCCGTCTGGAGGATAATGCGGGGAGGCTGCGTGCCAACATTTTATTATTTAAAAAGTCGTTCTCATTTAGGGTTTGATCTATTTTACCTTCCCTGACACAGATTAAGTTATTAGAAAATTAATGAAAACTGTCTGCAGGACGGCAGATTTTTATTTCTTTGGGCCTGGAAATGTCATTATCACCCCTGGGAGAGGAGAATCCTGGAGAGTGTCTGGTGCTGTAGGCAGAGCCAACACCCTGCCAGCCCAGGACAGTCCCTGCTGTCAAACAATGGAAACCATTCCAGAACAGTCCCTTCCCCCTGCTCACAGCAGGTAAAGGAACACTGGGGAGGCAGCGATTTCTGGGGCTGCAGCAGCACAGTCAGGTCTGGGGCACTTTGCCCTGCCAGTCCCAGGATTTCCCTGGATTTCAGGGGCTTTGGACAGCTGACCTTCTCAGGAGCAGAGGACTGCTTTTCCCCCCATCTCTCAAACACTGAACTCCTTTCCCAAGAGCTGGCAGTGAGCAGAGGGTCCTCATGCAGAGCCACGGGAAAAGGAGGGTTAGGGATGGAATGGATGCTTCTGGATTGGGAATTGATACTTCTGGATTGGGAATCGACGCTTTGCCCAAGGCAGCCACCCCAGTCTGCACCATTCCATTCCATTCCATTCCATTCCATTCCATTCCATTCCATCCCATCCTCCTCCAGCTCTGCCCTCCCACACCCCCTGTCTCCAGGGGATGTCTCAGAGAGCAGCTCAGCCCTAAATCCACTCCTTTCCAGGCAGGATGAACTCCCTGAACTGCAGTGGCATTTCCCATTGCTCAGCCCCAGCCCAGGGGTGGTGATAATGCCATTAAACACTTGTCAAGGCAGACGGGAGGGCAGGCAGCGACTCGAGGCTCCAAAAAGTGGATTTCATCCCTTTATGAAAAGCCAGAGAAGCCGTAAGACAAAGATATTCTTTGAAGTTCCCTTTCAGAGTGCAGACAGTGAGACAGGATATTTGTATTCCTGATAAGCAGGAATTTATGAGTTCCCAGCGATGCTGAGAGCTGCTCCAGGTTTGGAGGAGCAGCACTGGGTGTTTTATCTGCCAGGGCCAGGCTGACACAAAGAAGTGTCTGATAGCAACACTCCCAGGTGAAAGGCATCTGCTCAGGGCATCGATTCTGCTCGCCTTCAGGTGCAGAATTAATCCTGGCAAAATATTATTTATGTTTGACTCTCGGGGCTGAGATAAGTCAAAATAGAACAAAAGACACGTTGGGTCTGTTTACTAAAGAAACCCCTATTAATACCAGCCAGTTACTGTGTAATTTTGCAGGAGAGGAAAGGTCTTTGCAGAATAATCGTGTCTTAAAGAAATCTCACAACAATAATCCTCCAAAATCCTGCTCTGGAGATGTCTGAGCAGAGGCTTTGCAGCACTCAGAGAGCCTCGCTGAGAGAAGCTGGGAGCCAAATCCAAACTGGCCTGAAGGGTTTTGGGGCCAGGGGTGTCCCAGGGAGGGGACAGAATACCAAACTGTACCTGGGGTGACACTGAAACATCACCAGCAGCCTCTGCCTGCAGAGCAGAACTCGGGGAGTTAAAGCCCTGCTGGGTTGGCTCATGGCTGGATCACCCAGCCTCTCACAGTCACCTTGTCCCCTTTATTTCAGCCCCTCACTCCCTGCAGTGCCACCTCAGCAGGAGAGACTCCCCCAGCAGGAGAAGCCACGGGAGATTTGCTGATCTCCAGCAGAAAGCGTTTAATGACAGCGCAGAGGTCAGAATCTGTTTCCATAAACACAGGACATCACCTCAGCTCGTACCTGGAGCAGCCTCAGTCTTTATTAACAGCTGCCAGGGACAAACCTTCCACCCCTGCAGAGCCAGCAGAGCCTTTCCCCCAAATCAATCCAGCTCCACGCTCTGCTCAGCGCTGTTTGCTCTGCACTTTGAGGAGCTCAGCCAGACGGAGCTCTAAGGCAGAGCAAACACCTTTGTTTCCAAACAGATTAAAACCACCGAATGCAGCAGCTGGGGGCAGCTGCAGCACAATAAAGTGCTGCACTCGATTTTATTTCCACACCCTCATTCAGCCTCTAAGCAGTGCCCCTTTCCAAACTCAGACCAAACTAATCCCACAGAGGCAAGGGAAGAGAATCTGCCGCCTGAGCCGGGAGAAAAATCACTCCAAGACGGACAGAAACACAGGTAACAAATCATGAAACAACATTTCCACCTGGAGGCTTCTGGACGTCAACTGCATTTTGTTCAGAATATTGGAAATTCGAGGCTCGGAGATGCTCCTGGGAGCTGCAGGGAGTAACAAACACTCCGTGGTGCTGAACATGAGACAGAGCAAGAGTTAATGGAGACTTTCACAGAGCTTGGTGAAATCAGATAAACCTTGGTGAGAAACGCTGAGGTGTTCTGGAAGATTGCATCAGGTCTGCAACTCGTTCACAGGAAAAGAAGGGAGAAACATCACACTCACTAGCCCAAATTGAAGGTTTTTTCAGGTACCACATTAGTGACTCTGAGATTCAGTCAAAGCAGAGCAGGAATATTTAAATTGTAGTCAAAACTGGAACCATAACAATCTGCACAGAAATAGGCAAGTCAGGGAGCAAAGTTATCTTTGGGAGAAATCTGTTCTCCCTAATGGAATGATAATCCTTTCAGATTCATTGATGCTGACAGATTAAATACTCGAAATTGAGCTTTTATTTTGTTAGCTCATTTGACACAAAATAAGTCCCACAGTTTTAATATTGCAGTGGGAGGAGGAGGAGTTTTGCTGCTCCTGTGGCAATTAAAGGAATTCCTCTGGGAATTCAGCACGAGCTGTGGGGACAGGTGACAACTGGGAGGGACTCACCGGCTGCCACTTTTAACCACCATTTATTTATTTATTGGGAACTAAATTAATTCCACTCATCTAGGAACCTAATCTTTTCCTCTGTGATTAGGAAAAGCCCATAAAGCTGGACTGACAACAAGAGAGGATGTGGGAATAAATGTGTTTATTATAAATGACATACACAAGGCCTAATATAATATATTGTTCCTACTTGATGATGGTTCCAAAACCCCAACAAAAAGCAGAGTGGAACAACAGGCAGAGAAATCAGACAAACCTCCAGCATCTCTCACCTCCTGCACATCAGATATGGATTTATATCAAAGGTTGGAGTTAATTAATAGAAGTTGTTTGGCACTAAATAGCGTCAGCTAAGTCACTGGGCTCCACCAACATCCTGCAATAAAAGTCTCTTTATTAAAACAATTTTTGAATGGTTCAAAGTACCACAAAAAGGTGAGTGGGGAGGCAAAAGTGATGAAAACAACATTAATCACTCCTGGGCAGGTAAATTCAGGGTACTCAGGCTCCTCCATGGCATTGGCAGCTTTGAACTCCTGCTGCAGGATGCTCCAAAATGTGATTTATTGAGGGACATGAACCCTCCCTGCCCACAAACACTGCTGCCCTCAGCCAAGGCCACGTGGCACAACCAGACTATTAAAAATATAAATAGAAAATGAGCCATTTTTCGGTTTGAGCCAGATGAATGTGACCATCTGCTTCAGCAGCATCCCAAAGCACTGAAACAGCAGCCTCTGGTGTTAACATTCTGCTCCTTCCCTCAGCCTCCACCTTTCACCAGAACCAGGACTAAAAATACAGACAAGACACATCCAGTGGCCCTGAGGACTCCTTGGCTCAGTAATTTTCCATCTTAGCATAAATCTCATTATTTGTGTTTTCCTTCTGCTGTGAAAAGCCCCCCAGCTTCAGCCCTGACCTGCTGCAAACCCACCCTGGGACAAAATCCTTCCCTGGGAGGAGGAGATGGAAAACAGGGAAAGGTCCTTGCAGCCTGCAGAGACTCATCTCCATTCCCTGCATCCGGAGGCACAGGGATCAGGGATCACAGCTCACATGCCCAGCAGGCACAACTGGCCAAAATCCTGCCCAAAACGAGACCTTTCCAGAGAGATTCGTGCACGGGAGAGCAGCTGCACGCTGGGCTGTGCTCCCTTCGGCTCCAGCTCTCCATGGTTTGTGTGATCCGAGGAAAACTCGCTGCCATTCCGAGCTGCAGCATCCCCAGAGCCACAGCCTGCTCCCTGGGCAAGGCAGGAACTCCAGCAAATCAAAGCATTCCTCACAAGGATCAGTGCTAGAAAACAGACAAAACTGGAGCATCTTCATGGCCACAGTCAGACATTGCCACAGCCTCTGAATTCTCTCCCAAAGTCAGCAATAAATACAGAAAAAATTCAGGACTAAATAGTCCTCAACACAAGAGTTCCAAAGCAAGACAATCCCTGCATCCTGCACACAATCCTGCTCTTTGGAGTCCCCAAATTTCCCGTGGTTTTGAGAAAATAATCACTGTTTCAGACCCTGAGTGTCCCACCGGTGAAAGGACAGCACTGTCCCACCAGCCTGAGCCTGGCTCACCCTGCAGAGCTGGAATGGACCTTGCTCAGCTCCTAGAGCCACAGGGGAAGGAAGTTTATTTCCTGGGAAGTTCCAAAGTTAAATAATGTAAATATTGACGGAGAAGCCCACATGAGACACTGCAGGAGAGTGGGAGGATGGCTCCGAGCAGAGCATGTGGTTGTTATTTTAATGAACACTTTGTCCTAACGAGATAAAAATACAACATTATCATCTGGATGGAGCGATTCGAGCAAAGCCAGGAGAGATTCCAACAGCACCACGTCCTGCCTGGATCTGTGTTTATCCTGTGCCAAGCCCACACCCAGCTGGGGCATTGATAACAGAATACTTGGAGAGCAGACAAATCAGTGCAGTGACACCAGTGGGGCTGGCAGGGCAGAACTGACCCCACAGACACCTTCACTGTCCCACCTGCCACAGGCTGCGGGAGCAGCGGGACCGAGAGCACCAGGAATGACCCACATGGCTCTGGATGAGGACTTGGGGCACCCCAGAGCTTCCCTGTTAGCGCAGGGGACCTTGGAGCAGAGCTGGGGACAGCCAAGCACCTCCAGGAGTAACTGGGGCTCCTGCTCAGGGCTGGGGCAGCAATCTCTGGGAAAGCATGGGCAGAATCCTCAGGCACACAGTGAAATCCCAGCTCGTTTGTGATGAAATAATGGGGGTTTGTCTGATTTGCACATGAAATGCAAGACAAAAGGGACGATCTGGACACAGCTCACACTCCAGTCCTGTCCTCATCACCAGACTCATTGCTACATCAGTAGAAGTTGCTATTTTTACCCAAACCAAGCATTATTTCTCCAGAGCTGGGTTTGTCCTCTCGGTTCCTGCCGCTCAATCACACTGTAAACACGAAGCTCTCTGAGCAGCAGGTGATCAGTGCTTTTAATGTCAAAAAAGCAATTAAAACCCCACAAACCAACAGGAATGCTGAGAGATCTTTGCTCCAACAGCTCCCTGCCCACAGACCCACCCTGCTCCATGAGGTGGCTTCACAGGGCATTTTATCACCATAAAAGCAGCAGAGCTGTGCAGGAAGAGCCCTCTGAGGGAACAGGAAAATCCCCAAACAAGGCTTATTTAGCACCAAACACACTCGGATCTGTGAACACCATGGAAGACACAGCTCCAGGCTTCGGGATCAAGATGCAGCAGAATATTAATGCTCATGTTCACAGACATCTTTATTCAGAGATGTGCAACTCAAAATTAGTTTCGAGGCATCAATGAGATAATAAATATTAGTGACTCCCTTCTCCAATTACAATCCTGTCTGGGCAATTTTTTCTTGTAAAAACAAAAGCCCAGAGCTATCCATGTATATTCATTCCACTGGATTTAAAATGCGGTACCAGGGGTTTCTACAACCATTCCATTTTTCTTTAATCCCCGCTCAGAACAGAAACCTGAGCACAATCTGTCTCTGAGGCAGCTTTGAGACAACTTCATAAACTAAAATCTTACAGCTCCGGGGCTGTAGCTGAGGTTTAACTGCTCCAGCCAGCGCTGCCAGTGAACACCAGGCAGCACCAGCACCAAACTGCTCCAAAATCACTGCTCTGCCTCACAGAGATGCCCAAAAGCTGCTCTGACCTAGTCTATAACCTGACACGTCCAACCTGGTGAGTTTTAATTAAAGAGGTGAAATTTGCTACTTAGCAGCAGCTGAAGCATCCTCAGCTACTGGTCTGAAATTTCAGATCCTCACCACACCTGCCCCAGTGCAAGAGCTGCCAAAGGCTCCCAGGTGACACAGAAGGCACCGAGCACCTCACATCACTGATTTAGGCACACGTGCATCCTTGTGCAGGCACAGATTCTTCTTGATCAAAGTATTTGAAAAAAAAAAAGAAATAGTATTTTCCATTCTATTCTCATCACTTATTTCACTGTCCTATAAACTGGCGGGGTTGTTGGTTGGTCGGGTTTCCTTCCTCCCCAAAACAGCCCAAAGGGGCACACTGTGTCTGTTCCACAAAAGCCTCTCGGCTTTCCCCGTGCTGGAGCAGCAATTCGGTGAGAGCTCTGGGCAGCTGCGCTGAGGGAGACTCCAGGAGCTGTGGCGAGCTGACACAAGCCCATGGCTACCTGCGGATGGTTCCCATGGAGAGAGCAGAGCCCAGAAAGTCCATCCAAAGGGAAACGGAAGCACAGACACGGCGGGTGTGAGAAGAGAGAGCTCC
>VZRM01002597.1:188084-278989 GCA_013397955.1 Grantiella picta | reverse complement strand
AGGGAAGGGAAGGGAAGGGTGGGTTATTCAGCACTGCTTTGCTAATTTGGTATCAATATGAAATTTCATATGTTCAGATAATTTAAGCATTTGAGATTATAATAATTAAAATATCATCATTTCCTAAATGTTTGTGTTCAATGACTGCTCTGTCTAAAAGGAATCTAACTAAATACATATTTGTAGATGAGGTGTCAAGAAATGAAAATAGATGGCATTGTTCCTGGCTTACAATATACTTTTCTTCTTGTGAACGGCATGCAGCTGAGGTGTGTGTGTAAAATTTGACAGTTTACTCATAGTTAAAGAAGCCTTTGGACACTGCTCTCAGGAACATGATGTTATTTTTGGAGCTGCTCCGTGCAGGGCCAGGAAGGGCCAGGAGTTGGACTCAATGATCCTTGTGGGTCCCTTTCAACTCAGGATATTCTGTGATTCTAACTCAGGACACATGGATGAAAACATTAGTTCATTTCCATGTTTCATTGCAAATTAGTACCAGTTCTAGATTCAAGTTATGCCAGTTTATTTGTATGACTTATTCTCCTTGTGGCACTATCTCTCCCTGTCTGCGTTAGAGGACATGTGTCTCTTTCTGGATAAATGTTGAGTCCAGTGGGAGCATAAATCTAACATCTTGAGCAGATTCAGTGAAGGTGCAATCTTCAGGTGACCAGAGCATTCTCCAGACCATAAGGCAACAGTGGGGCCTTGCTTGGTGGAAGAGAAAGTAGGGAAAAGTTCTGCAGCTGAATGTCAGCAATGTAAATCTACTACCTGCCCTTCCTTGAACTTTCTGTGCATGTAAGTCATGGCTGCAATTGCTCTACATTTGCTCTTTTTCTTATCTTGGTTGGGAAGCATTGTTTCCACCCTAACCTAGAGTAACTTCCCAACCCACATCAAACCTGTCTACTTTATGCACTCAAGAAATATTAGGAACAGAAAAGACAAAATGTGGCAACATACATCAAGCTCATCAATTACCAACCAATTTTAAATATACCGAGCAAGTGTGACATGTTGATGCAAAAGGACCTTATACTTGGCATATGGTGAAGAGAAATGCAGGACTCAGCTGCAAATGTTAATGTGCAACACGGAAAACAAACTGTGGCTAGAAAATTATACCTGTCTCTTAAATGATAAATTCTCACCATCACTCAAAGCTAAAAGAAATTCCACATCATTGTCACTACAGTTCCCACATATATGACTTTTTTATCACCTTATCTAAGAGAAACTGTCATGTTAAATAGCAACATGAAACATCCAGATAGATTATCTAATTAAGTTTGTAACTGCAATATAAATGACAACATAGAAGGAAGAAATATGAGCTAAACCCCAGGGTTAATTGATGTTTAGAGTTCTAAGGTAACAGAGCTGGACTGCTCACTTCACAGGGTTGTTTTATCTTGCTGAGAGCTAGCAAAAGCTCTGTGCAGTACACTGTGTTCTGCACTGTCAGGTCAGATGTGAATATCCTGTTCATAAAAACCACTAGTGGAACTGTAATAATTTTTTGTCCTCAAAATTATAAGTGTTCAACAAACAGCAAGCATGATGTTTAAATCCCTTTTATCACTGCTTAACAGAATAGTCAGGAATCAGATAAGCATCAGAGCTGATAAGTAAGATAGATTATTGAAGTGAAGACTAAATTGCAAGCTTCGTTTGTTTTTGTATGGACATAGCAGGTCTTTCTTTTTTTTCTTTCACTAAGAAAAAAGAATTTACAAAAAAATTTAGAAGGTGCTGCGAACCTAATAACTAGACCTATACCAGCTCAGGTGCACTGGCAATTGGATGCATCAATGTGCTGCAATAGAACTTCTCTCTTCACTTTAACCAGGAATATATGTGATGAAAACATATTAGGCAACAACATCTGAAAAAATGTCTTGTAATCTCTTCATAGTGGGGAACTCTAGGTAAATAGTGCACAAAACACTTGTATATTTCTTTTAATAGTGCAACTGTTAAAGTAGGAATACTTCAGCCAGTTCTGTCCTTCACCTTGAGACTCTTCATCTTGGGGCAGAATGCTCTCACATCAGATCTCTGTCTTCACCTTTGGAAAAGTCATTCCTCTTGTTCATTGTTTTGACTATTTCATCAGCTCCAAGGAACATTCCTGTTTGTTGTGATATTTGAGAAGCTCAAGCCCAAACCTTTCTCACCTACAAAGCACTACATTCTGCATATTGATCCTGTTTTCTGCTTAACAACAGAGAACTATCTCAAAACAAACTGGTAAGCGGCTAAATAATAGCTTAATGCTGAAGGTTGAAAATGCTGTAAGTGTGTCATAACACAGTAATATTATTGCCTAGCAGTAAACAACAGAACTTAAAAGATGCTATAATTTTCTTCTCTTAATGCACCTTTAATCACAGTTTTATTGTACCTTCAGCATTTATTAAGGCAATAATGCAATAATTAATAATTTAAGCATGACTTTATTGTAAAAACTCTAATATTGGGTGTACTGCTACCAGAGCCATCTAGTTAAAAGGGAGCCTGGATCACTCACAGTACGAAGATCAATATGCACTATCCCCAAATTGTCATAGTAAAGTAACAAGTGATTTTCTATAGATAGGGCCAAATTAAACTCTCCATATTGCTCCAGACAACTTAGGAAGAACTTAAAATAGCTGTATCAGATTTGGAATTGGACCAAATGGTACTGTGGGCAGGTGTCACTATCTTTTTTTAAAGGGATTTATTCAGCTTCCCTAAAATTAATTTTAACAAATTCTGTTAATCTGCCATGTAGGTAGTATCTGCAAATTTGATAGATCAATCGCATTTTCTGATATTAGTAGAAAAGAAGACACTTCTCTCCACCGAAAAGTTTATAAGATTTCTGTGGAAAGCACCTTCTTCCTTTGTCAAGGCAATTGAAAGATTACTATAATAATACGTGATACTAGACTAGAGGCAAAGGATTACAAAGTGCATTCTCGACCCTCCTAGGCTACCCCTGAAGGTACTGCAGCATTCTGCATGGAAGAAACTGATGTTTTCATTTTAGTACTGATTAGACAGGGATCTGCACTGCAAACCAAACAGAAACCATCACACAAGCTGGCTGTGCCAACAAAACAAGGCAGAAGTGACTTGGCAGAAGTAGTACAGAAACATTTATTCTTCCACACTTCTTCCTTATTTCAGATGCAGGGGGAAAATTTGCATCATTCTCACCCATGTTGGAACATCAAAAATGTTGCATTAGGGGATCAATGACCCCCACAGACTCCAGTGCTGACCAGTGCAATAGGGATCCTCTGCAAAACCAGTTCTGCAACAAAGTAGCAAAATCCTTTTCCTGGTAGATACTACTATATTCCCTCTGGGACATCTTTCTCCATAATCGGAATACATGACCTCATAAACATTTCTAATTTTAGTTCCTTTTTTTTAAAATAAGTTTGGCCCTGACACACAAACCTGCTTTTTAAAGGAATGCACAGTATTCTAAAATTCCAATGCAGTACTTTCTAATCTTATCCAGGATTGAAAGAAGTAAGCTATCTAACCAGATTTCAGCTGTGTGCCTGATTTCTTCTGCAAGTTTCTTGTGACTGCAGTACATTCCCAAAGTCAGCAAGGATCCAGCAGTGAACAGCCCAACAATTGTGCAGATTGATTCTGGTAGCAGAATTTGCTTTTACATTGCAGGATAACTCGGATTGTTGCCAGCATTTCTCCAAATTTCAACCGGCTGTCTTCAAGGGTCAGCTAAGTCAAACACCCCAAACCACTTTTTTTTCCTATACCAACACATCTACTTTTTAACAAGGCCTGGTAAAGAGACATACTCTTTGTCATTTATGGATTTGCATGATAAATACACAGCTTTCTGAAAAACTTAGGTGCTTAAATCTGTGATGAGAAAATACAATCTGGAAAGACCCATTTATCTGCCAGGATATGCTGCACTGCATCTGTAACTAGGCAGATTTACAATCAAAAACACGTGCAAACTCATGGAGTTTCACTGGTAGAATGGAGAATTTCAAAAGCATCTTTAAATGGAATGAAAAAGGCAATTTCTATGAAAAAAACACTATAATTCTGTAGGTAAGAAATGAGGAGTTGGCTTAATTAAATCAGTCAACAGGACTGGAGTTAGTAGAAAACTTTGGGGTAGAGCATGCACTTACTGATGTAATTCTAACTAAGAAAGAAAATGTAAAATCAATACAGTCATTTCAATCTGTATTTACTTCAGAGAGGGGAAGCCAAGGACAGGATATGTCAATTACTGGGGTCCACTTAGAGAAAGCATGACAAAAAATAATTTAACATGACTGTCATGAAACAGAAGATCAAAGGATGATGATTTTACATTTTGACACATTTCTGTTTGGTTTATCTGCCCCTATTTACAAGTATAGTCGGGAAGCCGTTAAAGAATTCTGGTTTTGCTTTTTCATCATATTATTTAAGTGTTGCTGAATTATTTCAGAGAGGCTGCATTCTCCCTCTGTGCATGGTGATGAGGATTGACCCTGAATATTTGACATTTGCCTCTTAAGATTGATCCCATGCTTATCAATCAGAGGGGTCAGTCTCAGGAATACATCTTTCTGACAGATGTCAAGCATGGCAGGACAGTGAGGAAAGAAGCTGAACCTGATACATTATCGAGAACACTGAGAAAATGGAGAACAGTCTTGATGGCCCAGTGGATGGGACATGCTAACCTTCACCAGCACCTTCTGCTGGTGCTCCTCAGAAGTCCTAGTGCCAGGCTGAAAGCTCTTTGCACTTGACACAGATTCTTCCCCAAATGACACAGCAATGCTATTTGCACATTTGCGCAACTGTTTGGCTATGTTCAAACAAGTGAAGACAATGGAATTATAAGAAATTTTATAAGAGCTCATTTTGAGATGTTTAGGGGAGGAACCAAAGGTGTAAAAATGGAGAAGTCAGCATGCTTTGCAGAGGAACAAGCATGGAAACAGAAGGATAAATGGGGCAAGTGGTATGTTAGCTGTTCAGTACACTTGCCTGACCATGCCCTGTGTCTGATCACTGCAGTCTGTCCTGTGTTCTCATCAAACTCCATTTGTAACTGCTTTACAAGGTGAGGAACTCTATATTCTGATGCTGTTGGCATTTGCATGAGTGCAGATTCTTCTCTCCATGCTGTCCTGTGTGGCTGGTCATGTGCACATGTACATGTATTCCATGAAAGTGTGCCCATGTGTGTTCATGTATATGCTCAGCCTCACTGTGGCTGGACATAGGGACACACAGATAGGGTTACTGGATTTGAAAAGTTCTAATGTTTTAATTTGATAAGCAGCTAAAAAGAGCTTTACTCTTAAGAGCTTCTGTGTCTCTGGGATCATCACAGATTACTTAATGCAGGTACTGCTCAAGTTTAACTAAGATAGTTCTGGGAAAAAAACCCAAACCAAAATCAAAATAAAGGAGAGAGTGTTGTATGATACTTTCCCACTGAGAAAGAATATATGAATTATCCTGGCTTTCTAATAAATGTTAAATTGGCACATTAGCAATGCATTTCCCAGCAAGGAACCAAGCCTGCTTTATCAACAAATAGAAAAATTACTTCCTGTGAGGTTATATAGTTTTTTGCCTGTACAAGGTACAGTTTGTCATGGTACAGTGGTGACACCTTGTAGCACTGTGTGTCTTGGAGAAAAAAAAAAAATAGGAACTAAAGTTGAAGATTACTATTTTGCAAATACATTTTTGGGAGTTCTGTGCAAACTATGTGCATTGTCATCATCAGTGTCTTGCAATTTCAATAGGTAATCCTGTTCTTGTTACTCTTTGGGTCAAAATAATAAATTCAATAAAAGTGGAAAATTGCATGAAATTAATGTATTCTTGTGACAAAATAGTGATGAACACTGAAAGTCATTTATAAGACAAGCAAAAATCTGTTTTGTTCTGCTGCCTTATAAGGAGTAATCACAGCAAAGGATGAAATAGTTTAAACTGAAATATCAGAAAGAAAGGAGTTGCCTCTCTTCATAAAGCAAACACTTCATTGATCCCTTGAAATTGTATATCACAAAAGGAAAAGCTTGCAGTCTTGAAGAAAACAAGTCTCATTTAAATGGCTGCATGAGTGAGACCAAGTCCTTCAAAGGCTTTGTCTGTTTTAAAATTCTGTTGACACAACTTTGTTCGTACTGAGTCAGATATCTCAATACAGCAATGCCTGTAAAGTCTCAGAAAGAGGCAGTCATTGTAAGTAGAACTCCTTTGGCAGTGAGGTTTAGCAGTGACAGACTGATATTTCTTCCTTACATCAAGCCTTCAGCTGAAAATGCTGATAATTTCATGTAACTCAGGTGTTGTAGCATAGTATAAACGTATCTGCTGTATCCCAGTGAGGTGTTCTTCCAAGATAGCTATGGTGGAAATATAGATGCATCATAGAAGAAACAAGTCACATTCAAAGTCAGTACAAACATGGAAGAATTAACTCATTTCTTGATCCAGCCACAGACCCCACATGCTCTCCCAGCATAACACTCACATCATTAACAGTACACATGCCCATCTATCACTTCTAATTTATATTGAAAGAAATATTTCAGCAAGAAGGCATAGAAAATGCTATATATTTTTGACTTTTATTTGGGAATCAAGCAATTAAGTTTTGCACAGGTGGTTGAATTGCATATTTTCCTCATTTTTCTGGGTACACTCTGGAGTCTGATTTGCACAGGTGCAGAGTACACACAGCTGTAAGTGAAGTCAGTGAAAGCTGTTCTGTGGACACATGAAATGCTCTATAATTCTAAGTTGAATTGCATTTTTACATTGTAAAGTCATATATTGAACTACTTCACTGACTTTTTCAGGGATAAAGAAATTATGAGCCATAGACACACAACTGGAGTAAAATCTTTCATGAAAAATTGTTGAAATTTGACAAAATTATATGAAAGTGAAAAGTCAGTTTTGTATAACTGGGAAGTGTTAAGCATGCTTAAGAAAATGTGACATAGTCCCGGTCTGACTTATGATAACTGTTCTCAGAATCCTTATTGTTCATTATAAAACACTTTCTACTCACTAAAGAAAGTTTAGAATCAACTAACATAATCATACTTTCAATTCAAAATTAATGGCTGAGATGTTTTTCTTCCAAATATTAAAAGCACTTATAACATCAGAGAGGCTAATTGACTGTCAAATTTACATCAGTTAATGGCATTTTGCAGGTACTTATGTTAAAGAGATCCACATTCATTTTACTCCGTCCAACTCTTTGGGAGCCTTATATTCTCTGATAATAGAAATTGCATCAATTGAAGAGAAAATAATATAACCTTTTGTAAGATAAGAAGCAATCATCAGTAGGTTTAAATTATGTAATGGATTTTTAATTCTCATATTTAATTGCAATTTGTACTTATGAGCCTTCTTCAAAAGGTCAGCCATCGTCTTTGATAGTATGTCATCTGATCTGTGTAGCATCACCTTGCAAGCTGATTTATGCATGCTGTGAGATTTAAAAATATGGAATATGTTTTCACATAATGACATCATTTTAGTGTTGCTAGCCATTGATAAAGAGAATGGTTAGGGCATCACTTTGGGGAAAGAGGGAGTTAACAAAATTAACTCTTGTAAAGCAAACTACACAAGATCATTTTCTTTAGTTTACATTGTTACTCTACAGTCTGTGGAGAATTAATTAGTATGGAAACAGTATGGAAGAATGGAACAAAGAAGTGCGGAATCCAATAATCTGAATTTCACAACCCAAAATCCCAGTCTAAGCTCCCCTGAGGTTGTAACAGAAATTGAAGCTCTATTTTTGTATTAAATGGAATGTTGTTTATATTTTATGGATTAAACTCATGGCAGGCCTGGCAATCATAATGATCATAATGCCTGGTCTTACAGAAATTTTTCTCTTTGGTAAATTGCATGGTAAGCATTCTTCACACATTCTTCGAGACAATAGAAAGAAAAGAAAATAAGACAGGGAAATAAAGAATATCAGAACAAAAATAGGTGACCTAATTCAAATACAAATCAGTACCAGTGAAATGTAATAAAAGTATTTACAGTTGCTGTTGCAGTAGTACACAATGTTTTTATAGTGGCTCAAAATACCGAAAGGCATCTCTTATGTATCTCTGTCTGAAGGGAATTAAAGCTAAAAAAAGACACCTGTTTAGGCCCTTTTTGCATTCAAATATTCAAGGCCAGACTGGACCAAAAAGTTCAAGGCACACCCATTCATTACTTGTAGGTAAACCCAAAACTTTTATGCTGTGTGTAAGTATAATGGTTTGGGAGCACACATTTTACATAGGAATAGTGCTCTGCTGTTGTTTGGAATGGCATAAACTTTGATCAGATTTCATTGTAAATCAGAGAATCACCACCTATTTAATATTTCTTTTGGAGATAACAAAGTGAATTTGCCAATGAATGAAAAGCTGTTTGCTACTCTTTCTCATGTAATTCCTTTTTCTTTTTAAATTTGACCAAATTTCATGTCATTGAAGGTCAAATAATCACATAATCCATGTACCAAATTCAAGAGAGAGGAGGAAATACAGTGGGAAGGAAGAGAATATTTCCATTTGTTCACACATTCACTACACTGACATGAAATGAATGGTGGGTAGAAGTTTCTTCATTTTGGAAAATTTTTAAACTGGTCCCAAAAATATCTTCCAAAAATACCTTCACCAAAAGTGGTTTTGGTGTAGCCTGGGCTTTTCTTAAAAGGACATAGGGTATTATCATAACTTTGGGTAAAAATGTTTAAGCAAATATTTGAGCATATTGGAGTATTCGTAGAAAATACACATAAAAGAATTTAAAATCTTTGTTTCTTTCCTTACTTTTAGGGTTTTTTAAGATAGACTTAGTTAAAGTCAGGAAAATTCAGTAGAGTTTAAGTTAGCCAAGGCAAGAAGAAAGGCAATTTATAGTGCAGATATTGGGAACAGTAAATTATAGGATCCTCTTACCTCAATCGATTTTCAGTTGATTTAGCAGTAGAAAAGTTATCCTTCAAATGGAATCTAAAGGTACCGAGTTCTTAATTTCACTTTATTTTCTGCTCACTTATGATCTCTGACAAGTAACAGAGTTGGGGGACTACACCCACTTTAGGAAAAATTCCCATTGAGTTTATTTTAGCAGGTGTGGGTTTGGTGCTGAATCATGTCATAACCCTTCTGGAATTCAGGAAGTCTAAGGATTATTTTACTTTAAAAAGTAGAGGTGGAAAATAGTCCTTCTGTCTTTCTCCACCTTCTGCTTCTACCTCTGCATGTCTAATTTGAAGTAGCTGGGTTTTGGCCCCCATATCCAGTGCTACCAAGGCCTGATTAATAACACGGACAGCAGAGAGCTGCAACCTCTTCCTCATGGAGATATTCGATCTCCATACACAGCCCAGGCTTCTAATTATTTTTGGAAAGAAGTAATATTTGCAGCTCTGGAGCCTTCCACCATTGCCTAGGGTGAGGGTGGAAGAGCAATGACCTCTGTAAACTTGTAGACATGGCTAATGGAAAGGAAAAACGACTAAAGAAGAATGTAGTTTCCCTGAATTCCTCCTTCCTCAAACACCATGGTGTGGAGCCACAAAGAGCAGTCACATTCTTCCTAGTTGTGATGAGTAAATCAGGTGTGTCTGAGCTGCTTGAAAGCTTCTCAGCTTTCAAGTGATGATACAGCTTTCAAGATGAGTGATACTGGCTCTGCTGCTCTGTTCTAGACCTGCATCAGCTTTCTGTTCCCACAGGCACTGTTTTGGCCCATGGCTTAGGACTTTCTATGTGCTAATTCCATGTCTGAGATTGAGGACAGAGATAAATTCTTCATCTTTTCTTGTACTCTTCTGCAACCAAAAGCATCTTAAGAGTCACTTGGGCAGAAGCAGCACACATAATGTAAGATGGGGTGCAAAGCAGGTGCCAAAAAACCTTCAAAAACAAAGTTTGAGTAATGGAACATCAGTAGATCATTGTCTTAAATCTAAAATGCAAGAAGTTATATGAAGTGAAAATCTAAGGAATAACATCCTTTTTTTTTTTTCAAAAGTAGTTGAACAGTGGATTCTGTTAACAAAGAAATTATTGAGACCGAAAATGTGACAAGATAACAAAAAAGTTGCAAAATTGCAATAAAAAATATCTGAAGTTTGTGTAATTAATATGAAGAAATTTTGGAGAGGACATTAAACATAGCACTATACTCTGCAACCACTCTGAAGCAAGTGGTAATCTATATAAATGTCTTAGGAGTTGTCCTGCATTTTACTTTTGTGGGATTGGTTACTTCATTTTTGGAAATGTGAATATGGTGTCAATTGTTACGAGTCTTCATTGTGGACTTTTCTAGGACTTAGGTGTTCTCTTTTTGCTCCCCTTTTTGAGAGTCTGTAATGTTTACTTTGGTGTTTTTAAGCAATTAGGAGACAGGTACTGTTACTCTCAGTAAGTGCTACTACTTTTCGAAGTTTGGAGAAAAGGACCCAGAGGGCGATGGAACTAATGGGAAGGAGAGTTGGAGCTTATCTTGTTCGCTATCACTCAATAGTCCTGAATTCATCTTTTATGCATATTAACATCTGCTCTTCTCTCTTTAGAAAATGTTGATACTCTGACACACATTTGAGTGATAAACTGAATGTTTCTTCAAGTGTAAACATTATGTTAAATTGCTTAAAAAAGACTACTCTTCAAATGGTTTTGACTCTTTAATATTTGAAGATGCTACAGAAGAAAAAGAAAAAACAACAAACCAACCAAAAAAACGAACGCTCAACACTCTCACTGTAAGCATTCACTGGGCAGTTTTTCAAATTAATGTAGTTTAACTATTACATTAACTTAATGGCTATTTTCCCCTACTTTAACCATGTTAAATGTGCCGGCAATAATGAGCTTCTAATGCTGTCTCTTTCAAGTCTCAGAGGCATCTTTAGAGCTCTGCTTATCTCCTGGATCATAAAGCTGCATAATTTAGTATTCAAACAATTAATTAAAACTGAAACACTTGGAATTACCATAAAATTAATCAGAAAAAAAATCTTAGCATGCCCATTCTGTTTATCTCTATTTAGTAAATTTGAAAGTGTAAGATGAATAAAACTTTACAATATTCTCTTTTCTACTTATGAATCAGCTGCTATAAGCATAAATATATCTAAAAATATAATAGACATTTTCAAAACCTTTTGCAAAAATAGTTTCTTGTGGCTATTAAACTAAGATGATTCTTTCAAAGAAACGATTTTTTTAGATTTTTCCATACCATTAACTTAAATAGAAACACCTTTAAAATAAATGGTCATTTCTAACCTATTTCCAGATTTGCAATACACAGAGGTAGCTGATGCATGTAATCAGAACTGCTGCCCTATTAAGTGGCCAAATTCTAATAATTGTGCAACTCACAGCACTGTATCACTGAACATTTTTATCTATGGCTGCACTTAAACTGTTTTGTTTTCTATGTTGTGCTTTTAAGTGCTACAAGTGTCCCTTGTAGGCTGGAATATTGCTAACAAAGGAAGCAAGTTATAAGAAGAAATTGGATTTAGCTCTTGCCCGTATGATCAGTAAGACCTATATCTAATAAAAGGCTGAGGTGCCTAATGTAGTAGAGTAGTAGAGCCACCAAATGACAATTGTAAGACCCAGATTTAGGCCCCTAGTGCCATCACAATTTCCTGGGGACAGCTAGTTAACAAAGTAACTTCTCTCATCTTATTTGAGATCCCTTTATCTGATCTCATGTCCACCTATAGTCAAGATTGTTGTGGGATGCAACTGATCTAATCTCTTTTTAGGAATTTTATAGCTAACTATATGTGTTAGGAACATCATTAAGGAAGATTATAGCTAACTATATGTGGTGAAATGAATCTCTGTCCAGCAACCTTTTCTCTCCATTGGGAGAGCTGCTTAGTTACCAGGACACATAGGGATACAAATTAAATCCAGTCCCTGTCCCTCAGATAAGCTATGTTACTCAAGACAACAGCAGATCTGTCCACTCTAAATCTGGGTCTCAATTTTAATTTTCTGACTTTTTTTCCTAAAGAATTGAGTGGGATTTTTTAATATTGTTTTCTAATTTATTTCTTGTCTTTTTTTTCCAGTACTTGTTTCAAATATCACAAGGAATCCTGAGCCACGCTTTTGCAGCTGAATGTCTTCCTAACACTAAGCTGCAAAATACTACTTTTCCTTGTATTTTGGATGTGTGGTTCCTTCTCTCTGTTGCATTCTTTGTTGTGACTTTCACAGACATGACGTGGGATGCTTCTTGCCTAGCCTAAACTATTCTTCTGGGAAGAGATGGGCACTTCATAGTGCACTTTGGCCACATAAAATTTTAGTATCTGACCTAAGATAAACATCAGTTGTTCCTCTTCCGTCCTGCTTATCTTAGTGCTACTGAGCTCCAAGATATTTTTCAAAAATATTAATTGCTAATATAAAGACAATCATTTTAGAGCTCATGTCTACTAGTTCCCCTAAAACTTTTGAAAGTGTTAATTTTTGAGGTTTTTAATTTCCCGTAAAGAAATCTAGCAAAACTCTTTCATGATGGATGCCATCTGAAACTTTATATTTGCTGAAGCTTAGTGGTTTCCATGTGATCAGACAGCTCCTGTGTCATCAAGCTGTGCTCTCCAGATTAGGATGTGTCACCCATGATTCACTGTGGGTCTCCCCTACTCAAAATGTTGTTGTGCATAACTCTTCAGCTTGTGGTGCATTGCTAAAAGTGAGATCATGAGGACATCTACTCCAGCTAACAACTTGAAGGCAGCTTCATCTCACACATGTTGTGTTTAAACCGGCATTTTGGTGGAGAACAGAACTGAAGTTTTGAAGTTCATCTCTCTGTTGCATCCACACGCTGGTTTGGGTCAGAGAAAGGTTTCAATGCACATAAGGTAGACTCCTTCCAGAGGTCAGAACTCTGTTCCAGGTGTGCAGAGTTCTGCACTGCCACTGTTCTGTTCTTTAGGTAGCTTAACAAAATGTGCAGTAGAGACATTTGGGATGTGTGGGACCTGATGAAATCCAGTAAAATTCTCCAGCCACATACAGTGGGGGTGTGAGGTCTTGAGTAACAACTGCTTTGATCTATTAATCTCCTTTTTCTGCATCAAGCTACTTGCTTATATAGACAAAGCCATAGGGAAATCTCAATAACAAATGAAAACCAAACATGATATTTCAATTTGGTGCAAGAATACAAAGCAAAAACTTCATTGCTTTATAGGTTCTTGCAGTGCCCCCATGGTTATCATGTGAGAGCAGATTCCAGAAACGCATTAAACACTCTAACTAATTTCAGCCATGACTTATCCATTCTCTGTCATTTTCTCCTTAGGCAAAGAACCGTACATGCAGTTCTTTGTTTTGACTTTGTTTTTAGTTAGTTAATTTATTTTACTTTATTTTATTCTTGTGCCAAATTATGTATGTATTGGAGTAAACACTGAAGAAAAAATATTTTTGGTTTTGGAAAAGAAGAATCAAACTTTTGATGGACTTTAGCTCCTGTGGAAACTTTTGGCACTTTTTTTCCTAATCAGAAAAATTTTAACAATTAAAATCAGGTATTTAAAATACTTTAATTCTGTGGAAATCTGGATGCCTTTGCCTTTTGTTCCTATCCAGGACAAAGAAGAAATACTGGAATGTGTAATGGGGTTGAAATTGTAATTTGCATTCCTCTTTAGTAACCAAAAAATATTGTTTATGTAATTCACTTGCTCTTTTCTGTTCAGCACTAATACTCCTCAAGTCCTTTGCCTTAAGCTTATTTATACAGATAGAAAGTTAGAGATAATGAGAAAAAAACGCAAAAATCAAAGTGAAAAATAGGTTCTTTTCTTAATGTAGAGATTTAGATCATGGGTGAGGAGAGCGACAAGCAGCAGTTCACCCACATCAGGCACCTTTTTTTTTCTTTATGAATACATTATATTGCCATGAAAAATTGTGAACCTCATTTCTTTCTTTGTCTTACAGACACACAATTAAAATGAAGCTTTACATTCAAACAATACAGAGGAAGAAACATAGCTAGAAACTGCAAATGAAAAACAAAGCAAAATCATGAAAGCAAATGAAGTTTTTCTTATTTTTTTTACACATAAGCAAAACTTACATACTGCCAACTTGTCAGTATGGCAAGTGTCCTGGGTCTTAAATATCTGATTACATAAAACTTTGTGGTTCCTCTAAAATTGCTATTCCTATCTGAAGGATGTGGTTCCTCTTGACATCCTTAGCTTTTCTTCTAATTAAAAAAAGAAAAAAAATGAAGATACAATTCACTTGAATGCAACAACCTTTACAATTAGTATTTAACTGTCCATAAAAAGTACTGATTCCCTTAATGAACCTGCTGCTACCATTGTTTACTACCTCGAAATTAAGGAGGAAGAAAGAACCAATCACTAAGCAAATCTCATGTCATTGTTTATCTACCTCTATAGTCCAATTACCACTTCTAATTACATATAATAAATCAGTGCCAATATCTGAAAAAAAAAGTTTATTGAATGGAACAAGATGAAATAGATGATACCTCCATGCTCAAACTGTAAAATGGATCGAATGTAATTCCTCACAAAAAGTTATATTATAAAGTTTACATTTAATTCAACCAAATGTCACACTCTAAAATGTGCAGACCATCAAAATATTTCTTAATGAGGGAAATTAATCAGTTGTCCAGATATTCATGCTTGATTTAGAAAAATTAAAACATGAGGCAGAAAGCAGTTAAAGAGAACTTGCTAAATGCACTAAATTCATGTGTTTTTAAGAGAATGTTTAACGTGTATGATGACTAAATTACTTGCACTTTTCTAAGGGGAGGTCTTCATCACAGGTTTCACAACTTTGTTTTTTGGAAACATAAGTCAAGTTCATTTCACAATTCCTCCCAGGTACCAGATTTAAACAGTTGAGTAGGGCAAATGTAAAGCAACACAAGAGCAATTTGGGATTTAAGATTTTTTTTTTCTCCTCCCGTATATTTTTTAATTAGAAAATGTTAACTGCTAGGAGTTAAAAGTGTCCATCACAAAAAATTCCTATTTCATTTTCTCATACCTATACATTTCAAAATTGCTGGATTGATCCACTTTGGCTCATCATTGCCAGGACATTGCAATCACAAGTTGATCCTGTGGGGCCATGGGACAAAGGAGCTGTGGGTCACAGCTGGGGGAACAAGCAAGTTCCTCAGTGGCACAGATGCAGTCCCACCATGCCTCAGCAGAGAAAGTCCAGGGATAGAAACCAGGGCCATGCAGCAGGAGCAACCAGGAACCAGCAGTACAGCCGATGACTAAAAGAACAGAGTTTAGGTTTGCCCTTAGAAAGAAATTCTTTACTGTGAGGGTGGTGAGGCACTGGAACAGGCTGCCCAGATGAATCATGAATGCCCCACCCCTGGAAGCGTTCAAGGCCAAGCTGGATGGAGCCCTGAACAGGCTGCTCTAGTGGAAGGTGTCCCTGCCCATGGCAGAGGGTTGGAAAGAGGATTTTTAATAGCCCATGAAACCACTCTATGCTTCCATGACAGTTCAGGACCAAGGACAAGAAGGGATGTAAAAGCAGGGTGAAGGTCAGGGTGAGGTTGGTGCAACACCAGACAATACAACCCCTCAACCCTTCCCCATAGCAAGGTGCAGGTCCTGGGCTTGCATTCAGCCCCAAGTGCAGGTGGAGAGCCGGAGGAGCTCTCTCCCTGTGCCCTGACTGCAGCCTGACCCAAGGTCACACACGGCTCAAAGCTGACCTCCAGCACCAGCAGATAAAGCCCTTGGTGGGGAGACACTGTTGAAGAAGCTCATTAAGGACGATGAGGGTTACAGTTGATCAGGGCAATTGGAGATTTTTGGTCTGCTCAAGACAGTAAATAAATCAAGAAATGCTTCAATCTTTGACTGAAATGAATACGCTTTTGAAATATAATCAAACATGCAGCTGAAAAATGTAAAACGATGTTTAGACATGAAAAATAAAAAAAGACAAATTGTTTGATATACTTGGCTGAATGTTATGTTTTGAATTTTTAATTAGCTTTTTAATATTTTGAGTTTTCCTTAATGGTCGAAATGGGTACTCTTTGGGTGTGGGGTTTTGTGTTTGGTTTTTTTTTCACTCGCTCTCTCTCTAACAAAATCCTGATAAAACTATGTGTATTTTTATCTCATCAGGATAATTACACAGAAAATTATGGATATGAATATTTTTATAGAATTGTTTTTTTCTGACAGTTGATATGAGCATATTCAATAATTCAATTTCTATCAAACGTTACAGGTAGCTTTGCTGTGAGTCATGAACTGGAATGCTGACTCTGACTTTCAGTTAATTGCCACACTTATAATTATAGACTGGGTAATATAGTTATGAACTGCATTCTCACCTACAGCTCCTTTGTGGCTGTAATAACTGTAGAGGGATTTTTTTCTCTTTAAACGGGATTTTTCAATGCAGTTTCAAAGCCTCTATAGACAAATCTGCAATACAGTAACACTTACAACCAAGATAAATAGGTATTTGGAAGAACAGTGAGTTTGTATTTATAAATATATATATATTTATTTCTGACCTTTTCAAGGTAAACCTAAACAATTTTCATCAAATGAAAACTATGAAAATTGTTCTGTATTTTGATTTTTTTAAAACCACAAAGAGAATACTAAGAAATGTGAGCAAAATTTAATTCTGATAACTTGGTTTACTGCATATTTACAACACAAAAATTTACTTTTGTGCTTTTGAATATTATGACTTTGTCTTACTTTTCATGTGTTCATTAATATATACATCTTTACTGCTTTGATAACATCGTGTTTAAATCTGAAACTCAGAGAGTAAAATTGGTAAGCTTTTTACTGGTTAGCATACAATAAAGTAGTATTTCTGTTCAAATGTAAATTAGCTTAATTTTGATGCTCCCTTTATTGATAATAGCCATGTAGCACTAAACTTGAAGAATAATGACTACATTAAAATCACTTTTTTTTTAATGTGAGGCAAATTCCTTACATTTTGAAACTCATGAAAATTCAACAAACAGAATTTCTCCAGTATTTATGCTTTCAGGCCATGCATTTGAAATAAATTTATTTAATTTTCTGGTGGCTTTCAATTCTTTGCTCAAGGTAGTGTTTTTTAAGCAATTAATAGACATGAAAAATATTTTACCAGTTTGTCTCAGAATTTAGGCTATAGTCAGCACTGAAGCTTCTGTTTCGGAATGGGTGAGAATGATTTTCCAAGTAATTAGAATTCTTCAGGTGAGCACAAGCATACATTCTTCTCTGGGAATCATGTGTTTCAACCTAATGCAATTCAAGAACAGAGATCCCAAATTGCCATTGAACCAAAGTTCCCCATTTTAGCCTGTAGTATACTATAATTTTTATCATATTATAAAAATTACTAATAAATAGGAGAGTTATGGGATATTAGGATCCATTCCAAATACTGTTCATTGTACTTTGACAGAGAGGATAGCAAGAGAAATGAGCCTTCTTTATTCTGTATTAATCTAATGAGTCATATAATTTATCTAAAACAGAACAGCAAGTTCTTTAAAGCTGTGTCAATGGCTCTGCTAGGTTTAGTTTGGTATTTCTGATTGGTAAGGACTGGATAAGCAATAATACAGACTAGAGAAATTTAAGACTGATTCACGGAACCGATCCTCCTCTTTGAGTCTCATCTCTCCTGGGTAAGAGCAGAGAAGGTCTGCCCATGCCCTGGGCACTGTTACAGTCCTTGTTATCTATTCCTAACAGGCAAATATATTTATTAACTCTAGGAGTTGCGCCTATATGGAAGGGTTTTCTATTGTTTGTGAGGTTTTATGCCCACTCAATGCAAAGCTGGATAAGAAAGGCAAAAAAAAGTCGCTATAAAAAGCAAATTGCTACAGGTTTTCTAAATATCACAAAGCAAAACAAGTAGCTGAAGTCCAAACAGACAAATTTATCTGGGTTGTCAAAATAGAGCTATTATGTGTTGCAAGGACATCTATATATAGTGGCAAGGACCGCATCCTTTTTCTGTCACTACAATTACACTTAGCATTCTTCCTGAGGGAAAACTGTGTTAAATTTGGGATTAGTGTGAAGGGAGGTCTAGCTGACAAACTGTTTATGCATACTTTCATATAGCATAGATACTTATGGAACATCCATTAGCTGACAGTGAAACAGAGCTCAGTAAATAGCATATTTTGCTTTGTGGCAGGGGAGGCGGAGAGGGAATAGCAGGGCAGAAGTGAAGGTTTTCCAGCTTCCTCATGCCATGTATTGGCTCAGCTCTCAGATGTTTTCAATCTACCTGATGAGCTCTGGAGGACATTTCCTTTCCCAACACCTGTGTCTCAGAGAGTGGTACTACATTCAAAGAAAAGTTACCCATATCTCAGACTTCTCTTGCAAGACCTTAAAAACCCTGTCTCTGCAACTCACACAGTCCTCCACTGATTTATACTGTTCTCTGCTACTCCATCTCCAGACCCAAGGCTTCAGTGTTTGTTACAGGGTGAAAAGAAATGAGGTTTCAAAATCCCTGCTTTTTCAGTTCCCACAGCTTAGAGTACTAATGGAAGCAGATTGAAAAAAATCTTAATTGCTGTGGTTCAAAAACTTTAAAAATAGATTATTATGGTGAGGCAAAAGTGCCAGGAAGTTGATAACCTACACTCTAAGTCTCAACCCAGCGTGAATCAAAATGACATTTATGAAGTCTTGGAAAATGGCAACTGTAATGAAAATGTCTACTGACCCCTGACTAATAGCGTCAGCAACCCAGCAGTGCTTAATTATTAAAATCAACACATGTCCTGTACTGACAGCCCAGTGTTTTGAACAGCGCAGTTCTTCTGAAGAGGTGGAAACAATAAATACTAGTGGCAAACTTCCCTTTTTTGTTCATTGCTCTCTGTTTCTGCTGATTCCCTTCCACAGCAGAGTTAGAAAGGTTGGCATGACTATGCTTTCCAGGAGTTTGTTAGGCTGTAAACTGCAACTGGCTGGTCATAGCTGAGGAGGACACCTTCATCTCTGGGCCACAGGGTGGCTGCATGGCCAGGTCCAGAGAGCGGTGGTGAATGGAGTTGCATCCAGCTGGCAGACAGCTCCAGTGGTGCTCCCAGGGCTCAGTGCTGGGTCCAGCTCTGTTGAACTGTTTGAGGTTCACAAGGCCAAGTGCTGGGTCCTGCACTAGGGACACAACAACCTCGGGCAGTGCCACAGGCTGGGTACAGAGTGGCTGGAAAGCTGCCTGGTGGAAAAGGACCTCGAGGTGCTGGTTGAGAGTGACTGAACATTAGCCATCTGTGGCCAGGTGGCCAAGAAGGCCAATGGCACCTGGCGTGTATCAGCAATAATGTGGCCAGCAGGACCAGGGCAGTGATTGCTCCCATATACTCAGCACTGGTGAGGCCACACCTCAAATCCATGTTCAGATTTGGGCCTCTCACTGCAAAGAAAGACATTGAGGTGCTGGAGTGCATCCAGAGAAGGGCAATGAAGCTGGGGAAGGGTCTGGAACACAAGTTTGATGTGGAGTGCCTGAAAAAGCTGGGAGTATGTAGCCTGGAGAAAAGGAGGCTGGGAAGAGATCCTATTGCTCTCTACAACCACCTGAAAGGAAAGGAGGTTGTAGCCAGGTGGCAGTTGGCCTCTTCTTCCAGGTAACTAGAGCTGGGGTGAGACACCATAATCCAGGGGAGGTTATGTTGGACATTTGGAAAGATTTGTTCACAGCAAGAGTGATTAGACATTAGAACCCGCTGCACAGGGAGGTGGTGGAGTCACCGCCCCTGGAGGTTTTAAGGAAAGCCTGGATATGGCACTAAATGCTATGGCCTATTTGACAGAGTGGTGTAAGGTCACAGGTTGGACTCGATGATTTCAGAGGTCTTTTCCAACCTAATTGATTCTGTGATTCTGTAGTGAGGTGGCAACCCTCCAGCATTTGCTGAGATGAATGTGTAAGTGCTGGATCTCATGTGAGAGCTAGAGCTGCGTGCAGTTGTCTAGACCAGAGTCCATCCAGAAAGCACCAAAGCAGTTGCACTTGGGCATTCATTAGTAATGGGGAAACTCCTCTGTCTTGACCAAGAGATGAGACCAGCTGGGTCAGTGTCCCCTAAATCAGGAGACACCCTCCAGGGCAAGTGGATAAGGGGAGACCACCCTAACTTCAGTTCTTCACTACAGGTATTCCCACTGCTTTTCACTTCTCTTTTAGGTTCCAGTCCTCAAAAACTGAGTGACAGGCTTAAATTCAATGTATTAATTGTCCTAGTGAGGTTGATGAAAATTCAAACGAAATTAAAATTTCTGGCAAATGAAATGCCAGCTCCATTCGCCCCTTATTTTGTTACGACATGCCTTCCTCATGACAGTAATTTGAGGATGAAACCTGTTTTGTCACTAACCCTCCTGCAGGCTGTTTGTCTTTGATGGAAACCCAGCAGGGGTCCACACGGATCATCCAGCAGCACTTGGTGGTGGTGATCAAAAATCTGGGCTTGGTGATCAAAAATCTCATTGCTGCGATTCTCAGTTCTGCAGAGAACAATTATCTTGTGGTACTGATGCAATTCTTGAAACATACACTCTTTAAAGTGCCTTTTTGGAATTGCAAAAGTCTTCTTGGAGAAGAGGACTTTAAAGCCCAAATCACCTAGAAGTTTCCAAAAATGTCATCATAGATTTAGGAAAATGCTAGTAAACCACTCTTCTCTCTTTGTTTCTCTTGTAAAGTAAAAGATTCAAAATAAAACTCCCTGGTAATTTTGCCAGTAAGGTTTTGAGTGTTTTTCTGCATTTAGAATTTAAATAAGTAAAAAAAATCAATATGAAACATAATAGCAATCAATTTTCTGATATAAGGAAAATGCATTCATTTATTATGCCTTTAAAGTGTTTAAACTTATTTGTTGGCAAAGAAAATCAGAAATATGCGGTATCAGGTATGACAGAATATATTTTGAGAAATATTGTAACTATTATAAAATGGAAGATTAATTGTTATAGCAGCTCACAGATGCTTTTCTATGCTACCTGTACTCAAAGCAGGGTAATGCACTGAACTTTCATTTAGTTCTGTCTTTACCCATTGGAGCACAGTGTGGCTTTTCAGCAGTTGGATTTTTTGGTGAGGTGAAGACTCTAGTGGTGACTTCTGTTTTAATAAAGCTTGTGCTTCTATTTTTAAACTTATGCTCAATCTAATGCCATAATCTGCATTCCCTATAGATGGAAATAAAGCAGTATTGCAATGAATATCACTATCAAAGTCTATCAATTCCAGCATGAAAGGTCATACAATACTCTTCTATCTAGAGAAATACATAAAAAATGAAAGGAAAACATTTTACCTTGCTTTAGCATTCTTAATATGGTATTGGTAACCTGTCTGGAACAGCAACAGAGTAGAGACCAAGTATCTCCCCTCTAATTTTGTTTTAAGTATTAAAAGGCACAAAACACAGAGAGCTTAATTTACTTGTTTTGTAATTCCTCTGACTTCAGTGTTTGACTCTACTGCTGAATTTGGCCCATTTAGGAAGCTTTGTGGTTTGTTACCGTAGAGCTGAATCTCCTTTCTTAAACATTCTCCTGCAGCTGACATGCATACTAAGCAATACAGCTGCAGCCATCTGTAAAAGCTTGGAATTAATTTTCCTCTTTATTGCTACAGCTTATATCATTCCACCTTTCTCTTTATAATACAGAAAAATTCTCATTCCTTGAGAAGCCATTGCAGTTAGTTTCTTTCCTTTTATTATTACTTGTCAGTAAAGTAATCAATGCAACTGTTATCATCTATACATACACAAACTACAGTATGAACATTGTCAGAAAAAATTTACTGAAATGGTAAGTTAAATCAAGACATAAACCAAATTTTTTTGGTTTGCTGATGAAAATCTGAGCCACAAAAATAAGAATAAAAGAGGCAGAACATTACGAATGAGTATGTGGAGTAAAGGGATCAATAAGAAAAACAAATCAAGGAAATTGAAAACTACTATATAGAATAAGCAGAGTCTTCAGGAAAAATGCATCTTTTTTCTTATCCTGTTATTTTTTAAAATGTATATGGGATGACTGGGCAAAACTTATCTTTTCAAAGGAAAAAGTCACAGATGGGAAACATTTATGTTAAAGAAAGCTGTGAAAAGATGAAGAAAATGTAAGATATTTTTTTGTTTGTTTTTTTAAATCCTGACTTAGGGCTAACATATCCACGATGAAAGTAGCACTTCCTCTGGATTTAAAAATAAGGATAGCACTAGAACAGGGAAGGGGTGTAGGTTTACAGCTAAAAGCTCTTTCTGAATCAAGTATTAATTTTTATTGAACTTGTTTTAGTGTAATGACTGAGTGGAGGAACCGTGTTCAGATCAAGTTGCATTTTGGCAATCACCTTCATGGCACAACTGAATTCCATGGGAAACTCTTCCCCACATATATATATATATGTACACATGTATATGTATCAATGCATATATGTATGTATGTATCGTCCAATATCTATTTTACAGGGAGACAGATGAATGTCAGTTATTTGATTGATGCCATGTTCTCCTTATCCTCTGACACCCTTAAACCTTCTACTCAGCAGAAGTGAGAGGAACAACAATAATTAGGACTGAGCTTGATGATGATTGCTATTTATCTTAGCTGTTCCTACTCCTTTGGTCTTCATAGCCTCATTGACCATACTTTGCTACATAAGCCTTATGGGTACAGGGTATGGCTCTGCATATTTTTAAGCTCTTTGCCTAGCATTCTGGCATCACTGAATCCCATTATTTTAGGTGAATAATTCTTGCATGCCATGGTTTAGGGAGGCTTGGACTAGAATTACTCCTGAAATGAGCAGAATTGTATCTAAAATGTGAGTGTTACTGTGCTGCTTATGAATGAGTCCTAAGTGAGCTCACACATGAAGTCTTTAGCAAAGGAGGGAACTGAGTCAACTCTTTTCATCCTATTTCTCTTCCTCATCTCCATTTCCACAGACACTTCCTTGCAACCTCATGCAGGCTGCTCAGCAGTACACAGGCACTGCTCCTCTCCATTGCTGCACACACACCATTAAGTGAGCATTCCTTTTCTGTGCACAGACCTGAAAGAAGGCACTTTCTGGAACAAAACCTATTTCCTTATCCAATTTCAACTTCATAGTAGTTTAGTGTTAAATATTTTAACTTAAGTATGCTGGAAGAAAGAAATATTTCCTTGGGGTAGTGTTTCAAAATCAAGTCTAAACTGTTCTTTCGGTATTATGTGGAGAAGCATTATTCTCATTTCATGCCCTACCTAACGTTTTTTACACAACCAAGAGTGAGTGAATTACTGGTGACTACATTTTCTGAAGCAAATACATCTGCTGCTTGATGCAGTGGATAATAATGAAACTATTGAACAGGTTTGCACCTTGTCCTTCAAAGGAGAATGAAAACCATCTCTAGATTCTAACATTGAAATATCTCAGAGTGTTTCCAGTGAAAAAAATGGTCATTCTTTTTACATAATCGAGTCATATTACAAATGAAATCTCCCCAAGTGCTGACATTTGAAATTAAATATTGCTTCATTAAAGTTCTCATCATTATATATGTTACCACACACACTGCACCCACGGTGGTGCAGTAAGACTGTTTGTGGAGGCAGGGGAAAATGTTATGAAAGTGTTTGATAAATTGGACCAGGAGAAAAGCAAACCAGCCTGCTGAACAAGCCTAATATACTCCAGTGCTTCTAAGAAATACCTGCAGATGGTGGTTGGCACAAGTGAGGCACTGGGGTTTGGGTCTCAAGACAAAGGAAATCAGAAACTGATTACCAGACACTTTTCCCCAAAGAATATATATCAACCTATTCCTCAGCTTCACACTAGGTTTTTCCATGCTGATTGCTGACTTTAGCAGTGCATTCCATTGTTTTAGATATCACAAAACTAAAAGATATTTAATTCCCTCGTTATTCAGCTGAAGCAATAAGAGGCACTTGTATCTCACAGTTCAAGCTGGTAATTATTCCCTCTCAATTTCTGCTTGTCCCATGGGGGTAAGCAACCCTATCATCTCCCCTTTTGCGAACGTGCCCTTCTGCTCTTCTCGTGCCCATCACATTTTTTTTCTGAAATTGTCTCATATTGCCTCAAATTTAACATAATCAAGAGAAACTCGGAGCAGTTGTCTGCAGTGAGTATTTAGCCTGAGGTGGTTGCATCTGTTCCAGATCTGGAGCAGGCCTTGTAAGCTTGCAAGCTTTTTTGTTCCCTACCAGCTGTATCAGTTGGTCTAATAAAGATTATTGCAGTTCCCTACAAATATAACATCATTTATGCACTTAGACAATCTTGGCAGCAACAGAGCTACTCATCAGTAGATGTACACATAAATATGTGGAAAATTTGATGATTCACACAGACACAAGTATATATGTAGCTGAAGCATTTTCAACAATGGATCAAACTAGAAAAAAGTCATTAATTTGGAGTTCAAATTTTTTGCTTCATTTTCTGATTGAATACAATTTATTTAATATATGATTTTAATTTATTTCGGGCTGGTTTTATTCCTTTGAGGTAAAACTAGATAAAGTCTCCAAAAACTTTAACTGCTTTGAGGAAAAAAGTATCAATGCTTCAAAATTAAATGTGTCGGTAATGGTTTATGCCTGAAGCTGTCTGATGAACGTTGTCCAAATTAGCTTATTTGAACTAGGATTTTCAAAAGAAACAAAACCTAGTTGCAGTCTAACAAAGACTTTTGGCAAACTTTCTGATGCTAAGAGAAAACAGAACTTCTGCTGATGTGTGTATAAAAGATGTTATAAAAAAGGTAGGGAAATTGCAAAATCTTATCATCAAAACAATTTCTGGTTTGTAAGATGGGATTTTCCTGCTTCAGTACCCACCAGCTGAGCTTGAATGCAAGCTTTCTTTAAGGAAATATACCTTGGTTTCCATTTTGTCAACACTGAGGGTGATTTTCTGCCATTGGCTTACAGCTGGAATTTTTTCTAATATTTTGTAACTTCATCCTAAAATAAAGAGTTATCAAAGAAGTAAATGTTAGCTTCTGGTGGTTTTATGTACAGCTGCTACAAAATCTGTACTCTTCAGTACTCAGTGTGTAAAACTATCTATCAATATTTTCATGTGAATTATTGTGTCACATATACAGCCACAACAAAATGCATTTAAGAAGTGTGCGGTTGGAGAAAAACTGGTTGCTGAGATCAGAGAAGTCTGTTGTTAGACTGAAGTTTAGTAATGAGGATATATCAGTGAAGAGCAATGACATTTGACACTAATTTTTTCAAGGAAAGGACTTTTATTGAGCAGGATTGTAGTCAGAGTCTCAATTAAAATTCTTTGTCCTAGTTAAATAGCAGACATGAATGACAGCCAATTCCCCCCAGACGTAGAAGATATATTCAGCCAGTTGTGTCACTGTGTTTCTTCCTATCTGTTTTTTCTGACCAAGCAAGCTTATACTCCTCATACAGCCCTCAATTATTATACATAGTTTACAGTAATAAGCTTGTGATTGAACAAACAATCGTGAAAATATCTAATAGTTGTTTTTTAACAGCTTAGAACTCTTTGGAAAATAGAAAAAGTACATACTGCTCTCATTCTCCTTTAGTGTCAGAGAAGCTATGAGCAAAACAATGACTGGATACCTGGCACTCCAGAGAAAGCAAGTAAGAGTATGAAGAGTAATGTATTTATTTAAATATTTGTATTACATTATATTGTCATTTTTCAGGACATCCCAGAAAGTCAGGTATGTGTGTTTGTGGTGGTTCAAAGGCAAGTAGAATTTACAATAGGGCATATGAAGTACTTCCAGATAAACACCACAGTACACATTTGGTAATTATTAGAAGTATCCTTGAGTGAACTAAGATACTCTGTTTTCAAAATATACTGTTGGCATACAAGAGGTAGCTGAGCAAGGTGCTTGGCTTCTGGCACTGGTCTCATCATAGTATCATGAAACTTCATCTATTTTGTCTATTTTTGCATCGACTAGACTAAACTAGGCTAGAATATTTCAGGTGGAAGCGCCTACAAAGATCTTCTACTCCAACTGCCCAACCACTTCAAGGCTGAGTAAAATTTAAAGCCTTTAATCAAGGACATTGTCCAAGTGCCTCTTAATCATTGACAGACTTCAGGCATTCACCACCTCTCAAGTAAGCCTGTCCCAGTGTTTGAGCACCCTCTTGGTGAGGAAATGCTTCCTGATATCCAACCTAAACATCCTCTGGCATAGCTTTGAGCCATTCCCATATGGGAACCACTGGATCCCAGGGAGAAGATTGGCACACCTCCCTTCCCACCTCCCTGCCTCAGGAAACTGCAGAGAGCAATGAGGTCACCCCACAGCCTCCTTTTCTCCAAACTAGACATTCCAGGGTCCTCAGCCACTCCTCACAGGACATTCCTCCCAGCCTTTTCACCAGCTCTGTTGGCCTTCCCCGGATGCATTCAGAGCCCTGAACACCCTTTATGAATTGTGGGCTCCAGCAGAGTGCACAGCACTCCAGGTGAGGCCACAGCAGCCCTGAGCACAGCAGGACACTCCCCTGTTTTCCCGGCTGGTTGTGCTGTGTTTGATGCACCCCAGGATGGGGTTTGCCCTCGGGGCTGCCAAGGCCATTGCAGGCTGACACTGAGCTGCTGTCAGCCAGCACCCCCAGACCCTTCCTGCAGGGCTGCTCTCCAGCTGCTCCTCTCCCCATTTGTACTTATGCCTGGTGTTACTCTGTCCATTCCAGATACAGAATTTGGCATTTGGTCTGGTCAAATTTCATGCCGTTGGTGTGACTGGTTGATGCATTACTTTATTTGTATGCAATGATGCATTGATGCATGCCTTTGATTTGATGTGAGGCACCTCAATAATGTAAAGGCAAATGTTTAGACAAAACATTTGTGGCTGGCCGATCACTCTCCTGGCTGCCTTACATACTGCACATTGTAGGTTCAAACCAGCAACCTTGACCAGCAGTACAGAACATGCATAGAGAAGCCAGCGGGAATGAAGTGTTAGACCTCTGCAAACAATGCCTGCCAAGTGTGGTGCCAAGTGAGCACATAATGATGTGGCCCAATATGGGCCCAAAATAAACATGCCATCTGACACTGAATGTATGGTTCCACAGTGAGCCCCAGGCTCACAGCACACACAGGTCTAAATCACTGCAGGAACTCTTAAGCAGACCTCCATTCAGACTGTGACTGACACTGTTCAGCTGAGAGTTGTGACTGTGTTATGAGAGAGACAGTTCTTTCTCTTTGGTTGGCAAATTTTTCATGGGAGTGCTGTTACAGAGGGACTATCTGGATGTAATTTTGAAAGGATCTAAAATGACAAATTAGAAAGTGGAAAGAAGTCTGATGACTTGACATTAATTTCTATAAGCATTTGAATGAACAGACCATAGTGTGAGATTAGAAAACTTCCCAGGAAATATCATTCACAGTTTTCTCTGTAGTGTGTAGCACATTTATACCTTTATTTAATAGTACAGACAAAGTTAAATTAAATTGAAAATGTTTTCTTTCCTCTTGAGAGAACAAAGTTAAATACAATTATACTAATCTTTTAAGGCCAAGAATGAACATCGTACCCACTAAAGGTGATTGTTTTGCATTACAGAAAAGGTCAGGCTTAGCTTCAAAAAGCATCAGCTGCCTGTGTTTTTCATCAATGAAAAATATCTTTAAGTTAAAAAAATTTAGGATCTAATTCTCAGACTCACAAACCTCATCTGGGTTTCATGAGAGTGCTTGTGCCTGATACATACTTTTAGCAAGATCATACTGGATTGATAAGGAAAGCAAGAGAAACACTTTCTAGACACCTGAAGAGAAATGGGTTTTGGAAAGCAATACTACAAAATATCACTGTCTTTCTAGAGAATTTTTTTTCAGTCTATCACACATCATAAAGGAACTAGTGTTTACAGAAAAAAGAAAGCATTTTCTTTTTGCTGAATGTGTGTAACCTTCACCTGGCCTTATCAGACTGAGCACTTTTTAGCTGGATCTCTTGAGTTGCCTGGAAATCAAGATGTAAAAGTAGGCAGCAGTAGATTTTGTTGTTTGGAAACTTAACGATGAAGATATTTTCCCTTTGGATGTTGTCCTTTCTGGAATATTATTGGCCATGGAGCTTCAAGCTGCCACACAGAGCCACTTAATTCATGCTTCCCTGATGTCTGCAGCCCTATCCTGATGCCCTGGATGACAACAAGGATTTCAGGCAGGACCAGGCCTCTTGTAGAGGGGTCTTGTGTGGGGTTTCCACATGTGATAACACTGCTTCTGCCTGTAACTGGGAATATTTGCCATGGTATGTAAGACAGAGGACTACCTAGACTATGAAGTGTTGCACAGGGGTGACATTGTTTTATAGTGTAGATCAGTGTGAGATGTGAACTCCATGGTGCAAAGCATCAAAATTGCTAGTTAAAGGGAAAGAGGAAAAGGGTACTATAAGAGCCAATTTTTCCCTAAATTTCTTCTTCTAGTGGTACTCTCAAGGTTAAGAGCTGGCCTCTCCAGTACAGGGGATGCTATAGCAGTACACAGTATTTGGTGACTTCTACTGTCTCTCTTCCACAAGCAATGTGAAATGTCATAGTGCAGGTTAATTACACTGCCTTTGCAATTAGCCCCGCTCTTCTAAGAGACGGGGGTTTCAGTTTTCTGGAATTTTGTGCTTTTCATTTGTAACAAATGCAACAGAGAAGCAGCACATCATTATGGGTGGAAACATGCACAGAGGTGTCAGTAGCTGTAGAAGATCAGTCTTCTGCTAAATGAAAAATGCCAGTACACTGATTCATATTTGCTGGCTCTAATTTCTCTTGCTTCTTGATTTTAAAAGATTTTGCTTTGTTAGAATATTTTTTGGTTTTAAAATTTTAAGATATTATGTTTATTTTAGATACAAAACAAAGTGTATTTCACTTTAAGGAGAATATGAGGCAACAAAAAAGTGTTTCCTGTAGTCCTGCAGCTCTGATGGTCTTCTGGCATGACATTTTATTCAGCACTGCATAACTGCAGCTAGCATAGAAGTGTCTGAATTCAAATTTATGGAATTGCACAGGTACAAAACCAAATCACTCTAGTGATTAATTAAACCCACTGAATTACAATGAAAGCCAAATCTAGGACTCTGGAAAGGACTTTTGTTCAGGGATGCTGGCAGAAACACATTTAAAGTAAAGATAGGTTTCATCAAATAAGTGACTTACTTGAATTGATTGTGTCACACCCACAAAGGAGAAAGCACTTTACGTTTCAAGTTATCAGTGGCAATGCTCATAAATTAAAGACCCAGACTGAAATATACTTCTATCCCTACTGACTCAAGTACTCTGTTCCTTATGACATGTTATATGACAATGTTCTGAATATTACATTCAGTGCTGCCAAGCAAGGGATAAATTCACCCAAGCTGTTAATCTTTACTATAAGTTTTGGACAGCATTTTGTTGGTGGGTTTGTGTTGGGGTTTTTTTTTTTCCTTTGGTTTTGGTTTTTTGGGTTTTTTTTTTGGATCTGTGTTTGTTTTTGTTTTGTTGTTGTTGGGGGTTTTGTTTTTAGTTGTTTGGGGTTTTTTTACCAGGTCTCTGCAATATTTATATTTTCTTTCTGCTAACAACAGGAAATTATTACCTTCTACCATTTCTATTTTATTCACTGAAAACTGACACTTCCTTCTGTTTTAGCATCAGTTCATTGTGAGAATTCTTTGTCATGCTTTAATTAACCTGGCATGATGATCTCAGTACAGTCCCAAATAAAATTAACATCAAACACTCATATGGAATTGTTCTATGAAATAGCTTGGGTGATGAACAGATACCATATGGTAGTCTTTAAAAATAAAACCTGCCAAGTAGCATATTTAATGTGACTATCCTGGCATACTCATAAGGACTGTAAAAATCAAAAATAATTCTGAGCACTGCTCACTTCAAAGGATCACAAAATATTTTATACAAACTATCTATCTTTCTGAAATCAGCTCACCTACCACTTAAAGCAGCCAATTCTGCAGTGAAATGCAGCAGCTATTGCAGTAAAGCACAGCAAATTGGAACAGCAATTTTAGGGCAGGTAATGAAGACAAATGCTGTATCTTGTTTAAACTGCAGGGGCAGAAGGTAATTACCCAAATTTGGAGCCAGCTGAGATACCAGACCTAACACCTCTCTTGCAGAAAAGTGTCAGTCATGATTTCATAGCTGGGTAAAATTAAATAGCATATGAGCAAGGGCTGGTATTTAACACTGATCAGGTAAACAAGTTTAATTCTGGGGGAGAAGAGTTTCTCCTCACATTTATGTGTGCAATAAAATCAGTCATGTGTTTGCTGTGCCACATTGCTGGTTAGATGAGAATTTAGAATTGATTTTATGGGTATAATCTAAAGTCCACTGAAATCGGTAGAAAAACATTGGTTGGCTCTGGATCAGGTCTTCTTTCAGGTCTGGTTTGTTAGAGAGGGGAATTGTACTTTGGTTTATTACCTTATCACAGTGTGTTCTATATCAAAATATGGCAATGGTAGATTTGCAAGAGCAAAATAACCAATCAAGACAGGAATTTCTTTTAATGCTAGTCATCACAGTATCCCAGCATCTTGCTGCACCAGCTGTTTGGCTGGATTATTCCAAGTGGTTTTGTGGATGCTTCTGACTAATGTGCACAGCTCTCTGCAATGCATGAACTGTTAGGCTCACAAGATCCAACTTACAATGGTTTACACCCTTTCAAACTTCAGTAAAGACAGAGAGAAGTGATTAATCCTCTGTAGAGTTTGAATTACCCTTCGGAGTTGGTACTTTTTAAAGATTCCTAAGTTACAATACAGATGTATTTAGTATTCTATTACCATAAGCTGTGGGCCATTAGCTGTTATCTCCTGCTGTGACTCACCCCTGACAACTGTTAATGAACCATCAAGAACCAACTGCATGACTCATCATGGAAATATATCATCCTATTGTGAGATGCTCCGCCCAGGAGGGAGGAGCCAAGCATTCCCACCTGGATATAACCTAGGCTTGGATCTGCCCGAGTTAGCCTTGTCTACTGGGTTCTCAGAGGACAAGAGCTATTACTGGACCTTCAGCTGGAGACCAGACCTTCCACAGGATCACTGCTTTAACTGAGCTACTTCACTTGGACTGCTACCACCACCCTAACAGGGTGTCAGGTTGTATCTGACTTTGTCAGTGCTTTGCCTTGTATTATTTCACGTATTTTTAATTTTTCCTATTAAATTTTTAAACCTGACTTGTGATCTCCCACTGGTTTGTTCTCAAACTAATACAAAAGACAAAGGAAGGAGCCACCATTGTCCACTGTCCTAAGTCAGCTGTTCAGTTAACAGCCTGGTGTTCCAGAGAGGAACTCTGTTCCACTGTCCTCAGATCTCTCAACAATATATTAATTGGTCTAAAGTTGGACTCAATGATCTTGGAGGTATTTTCCAACCTAAATAATTCTGTGAAAAAAATTCATTCCCTTCACCATACTTTACAATGTAAGAAACTTTGGCATTATCTAACCAGTTTTGCTTGCATTGCCAAACACTATGGTAACTTTACAACTACTTTTTAAAGTTTTTCAACATTTCACACATGTCTTCTATTATGGTCAAAAAATGTACAATGGCCTTCTTCCTTTCTGCAAATATTCTCACCTATTTAGTTTTTTCTTTAAATATGCTTACCTTATTGAAAAGATTAAAAAAAAAAAAAAGCTTTACCATTATAAATATAGCTTTTATAGCATGGTATAGTCCACTTTTTTTACAAACTTTTTTAATTGGTGCAGCCAATTTCCTGACTGGCTTTGAAAATGAAAAGCAGGAGCAAAATTTGGTGGCAATTTATGATTATTTTCTATCTTAAATCACCTCTGAATACAACTTTGATGCCTCAAAGGAAAAAAGATGGTAAAAATAATCTCAGTGAATTACCCTAATAATTACAATTGTCCTCCTAAAGGAGAATATCCAACCAGTAAGGGGGGAAAAAATCTCCTTGTGTTCCCTGAGGTTAGCCTCATTAAAGTTGCTTTCCTGATTATTCAGGATTTCTGTAAGTACTTTCAACTTAAACATTTGAAGATCTCTGTAGCTGTCAAGAGTCTGAAAACTTTACTGATGCTCACCCCCATGGAGAACTTAAGTGTTTTCCTTCTTTTCAAATTCAAATGGTATTTCGTAGCCAGACAGGATTCACCTTTAGCCATTTCCTTCTTTTATTTCAAAATCCAAGATACATAGACTGACACACACATCTTCACAGAGTCTCACTAAAACCAAGGGGCTATGCTGATGTGGTGTTTCACTTGCAAGGAATTAGATCAGAATTTATCCATTTCTGTCTTTAACTGCTCCCATTTATATGCCATCGGTAATGCCAGAGCACGTATCTTTTTGCCTCCCTGTTCTAAATGTCATCTCTTTAAGCATGACTGCACTAAGATTTCTGGTCTAATTCTGTCTCCGATACAAAGGTAAGTGCAATGCAAAGACCACCCCTCTGAGGGCAGTATTTGGCTTTTGCATTAATTAGGGAAGCTGATAGCAGTGTTATTTCATTCCCTAACTCTTGGCAAAGATTTTAATAATTTAAACACACACATTTTCAAAATACATGGCAAGTAGGATCCTCAGGCAGGAGGATAAGAGTGACGGTGAATACCACATCACGTTGCTAAAAAAGTAAGGTTTTGGGTCTTAGCTTAGTCCTGTTTGACTTTTTTTTAGAGTAAATGACTTTACTTTCAACCCTTGATAATGTCCAGGACAGACAACTGCCAACTTCTAATTTATGTCTGTGGTTACATTCTAAGAATAACTTTTCAGGAGTTGTCCACACTTTGTCCCTTCTAAACAGTATTACAAGTTTACCCTGCATCTTAGTAGTTTGAAAGTGCATGGGTTTGTCTTCTAACAAAGAGGTCTGGAATGAAAGTCTGATAGGAGCTAGGATGCATTAGGTAGGGCTCTTCCCTAGTCTGAAGCCTATAACATCCATAGTCTTTGAAAAGCAGAATTTTAGCCTCAACCTCTTTGGATGAATAGGCAAAAATATTCCTATTAATCAGCAACTTCCTTTCTTGTGCAAATTTGGGAACTTGAATATTTAATGTCTGTGAAAGATTTGAAATGTACTTTTTTCAAAACATAACAATAGAAGAAAGGATCAGGTGTAGTGAAGATGCCCAGGGATTCTATCACCCCTATTAATGTCACCTAATTGATATGTATTCCAGATAGCATGATGTGGGTTTTGCTTTACATTTCCCCATTTGGTTTTGCTTTATGTTTCCCCAAAGCAAGCAGATTTCCCATTGTCCATTACCCTTGACCCAAACAGCAGGACTGTGAAGCAAACCAGGTTTTGGCAACATTTGGTTGAAATGTGTAGGTCAGATGTTTAAGCTTTGAACCTGCTGCAGCTTTTCAGCTCCATATCTTCACTGTGCATACTTGTCTCAGTAAATATTCCACCCCAGTGTAAGTGAAATATCTTCATACTTGTATTTTTGTAGTAGATAAAAGAAGGGGGGGAAAGCCCAGATATATGGTGGCAAAGAACTGAGAGTGTAGCTAAGCAGGCTTGCTAAAGGAAAATGTGAAACAAACAGCCTGAAGGACAAATACAGCTTGTATCTAGGCAGGAAAGGGAAACACATGGTCATAAAGAAAACAAAATGAAAGTTCTTTCAGTCTTGTTCTTTACCTAACTATATCTAATCATGCTTTGGTTTGTTTTACAGAGTGACAAATTAATTCCATGTTATTTCAAGTGCTGGCTTTTTGCCATTTTTATATTTACTTCATAGGAACTTGTATCTGTGACTAGAAATATAGTTACCCAGTTGCGCCTTATTTTTAACTAGCTTTAAAGTGATAATGAATATGCTAACATATTCTAAGATTCCCTAGTTCTGATTTTCAGCCTTAGCATAAGTACAACCAGAAAAAAAACCCCAAAAAACATATAGAGCTGCTTACACTTCTTTGTAACTGGTGTAATTCTAATAGAAATTACATCTGGCATAATAAACTTTAAAAGCTTGGGTAAGATGGTTGATGATTTACAGATCAGCACATACTGATCTAAACGAGGACTGGCACAGCCCAGCCTGATTTGTGGTGAGCTGGTTCTGGCAGCAGTGCTCTGCAGGCACCCATTCAGGCAGCTGAAGCTGAACACAGATTAGATTTGGCTAAACACAGCCCTGCTGCAGCAGCACTGGTTTAGAACCTGTGGGGTTTCCATGTCAAATGTATCTTCAAAAGAATATCCTCTGAAAAGTTCAAAGAATGGCCCAAGAAAACTTGGGTCAGAACTTTTGAATTGCACAGGGAGAAACATAGCTTCTCAGTGATACCTCAAAGGAAGTTTTTGCATAGGTTTTCTGTATGTTTGTCAAAAGGATCTTTTAAACATGTTCTCTAAGAGAGCTCAGGGACCTTGACAATCAGGCGAACTCAACATGCTTTCACCTCACAAAGCCTAGCAACCACAACTGCAAGCTAGAGCATGGCTTTCAGGGGACTTTTCCTGAGTGGCTTCCAGTGAGGATGGCACTGGAAGTGCCAGCCCCTTTCATGTCTGCTTCTGGGGACAGAAGAAAAGGGCACTGGAAAATGAAGTTAACAATGGCCTCCTCCCCTGTGAAGGTCTTGTGAGCTTTCATAAAAAATCAGGCCAACAAAAGCTGTCATCCTTGGAGGACTGTGCCAGCCTGGTCATGGTCTGATTTTTATACAAGAAAATTATGTTCACGGGTTGCAAATAACTCTGAAACTGTGCAAACATCAACAAACAGTTTATTTGTCATTGGGGATTTTTAACAAATAAGTGTTTTTTAAACGGTTGTAAATTTTCTGGCTCATAATACTAAATATTTAAATTGGTTGATGGAATTATTTTTCATGTTTACTTTTTTGGATAGCTAATAGACATCTAGAGAAGGAAGAAGTTAAAAAGAAACCTCTTTTTGTTTCCATTAATTTTCTGAAAATTCTATCCCAGTGTATAAAAGACCAATGGACTCCAGCTCTCTCAGAAAAAGGCCAAATTACAGGTTCATCTGCATAAATAATATGCATATTCATTATAGTAATATAAAAATAATGCATTTTTACACGTTACATATTACAGTTATATTACAGAAATAAAAATACACATACATGTTTTATCTATGTAATATGAAATTCATTATCTAAATTTGAACATGAATTAGATCATTAATAATAACCTATAGTAATAAATAAACAATATGCATATATTCTTTGTACAAATCCGGGAAATATAAATCTATTTACTGGTTAGAAAATCTAACCTTTTTCATAAAAATATTTTTCAGTTAAGAAAAATTCAGACAAGGAGATAGGCCCACAGGGAACAGAGATGAAACACAGTCAAAATATGACTCCAGTGATAAACAGCAGCAGCTGATCAGAATTGAAATATTTTCATTTTCTAAGCAAACATTTTATCTGGAGATTTTTATTTTTTTTTACCTGCACCTTACCAACACACACTCTTTTCTGTGATAAATAGGAAACTGTTGCATGAAGCCACTTAACAGCATTTCAAACTTCCCTCTGAAAATCAGGTTAAATGACAAATTGCATAGTGTTCTTAATGGATCAGAACATATGGGGTGGTGCAGGCTTGTTGGGAGGGAATGAGTCTGTGGTTTTGGTCTTTGAATTTGTAATTAGTCATAGAAAACACAGAGAACAGAAGGAGGAGGAAAACTTATCTTGTTGGACTGGGCATCTGCAAAGCATCTTGAATATTGGTTGTGTTGTGAAAAGGATCTTACATGAAGTATTTCTACATGTGGGTCTTTTGGATGAGTAACAGTTATCAAAAGCCCCATGTCCACCTGAAGTAAGTGTGAAAGATAATTCTTCTTTAAACCACCAGTGATGAAACATCATCATCAACAAGAAAATAAGAGTCTTCTATCCCAATCAAACACAAGTGTAAGTCTTATGTTCTTTAAATAAAAAAAAAAATGGAAATATATAGTGTTATTTCTTATCTGCTTGGATAAAAGAACACATGCCTTTATATGTCAGAACATCACAGAGTAAATAAAAATTCACTGCAATCGCATAGGACCTGTAAATGCATTGTCAGCTTTGAAAAATTAAGACAAAAGAGACACAAATCATTGCAAAGTTGAAATTCCTATGCAGCATTCTCATATTCATTTATAAGCAAACAAAACATTAAATTTACAACAGTGACATGTATATGCTTTAATTCAGAAAATGTTTTTGTAGTACCTTTTAATAAATATCCAATCAAATATTGAAACCACATGGAGATTGCTGATGTATTTATATACCAAATTTTTTTGTGCAGCACAATGGAAAATAAAAATGATGAAAAAGTATTTACTTAAACATCCATTTGCAGGAGGGTGGGGTCTTTAGTGTTCATAGTAAAAGTTTGCTTATTTTTTAAATTTTCATATATAAAACTGTTTGTCGCTAAATGAATTGCAAGGAAGCTGTAACTAAAATGATAATGAAGAGCTTTCAATCAATCTGAATAGAAATTAAATGTTCTATTGACACGCCTCTGAAAGAAGAAGAAATTGTGTTGGAACCCTTTTGCACACCTAAGAAATCATCTACTGAAGAATTTAATATGTTTATATTAGTGAGATAGGCTCAGCACTGTCCTTAGCAAGCAGTAACAGTTCCACATCAGTAACCCTCAGGACAAGAGGTTATAGGTGAATGGCACCAGGACAGGCTATGGGGAAGCATTGGTGATCCCACATGCTTCTGCCTGTGATCAAGGCAGTGTCCTTTCCAGTTGGTTTTCCCTTTCCATCATTGCTGTCTGCACACAAGCCTTTTTAGAGCCCTTCAACGCACCTCTGGCTTTCCCAGGATGATGTTCCTTGGAAGAGATGGACTATCTGTGCATGTGAAAAATGTGCACTGTTAACTGATAACTCCAAGCTGTTATGTTGATTGTTTCTGCAGCACTTCAACATGCAGTACTTGCTGGCCAAATGCCCCAAGTTCTTGGTGACACACTGGGGACAGTGAGGATTTCTGGTTATGTGGGGGATACTGATAAAAGTTTTGATACTGCTGCAGAAGATGCAAAAACAAAAAAAAAATACAAAGGGGTGCTGGATGACTACCTGAGCAGTGGGACCTATCAGAAAGAAGAGAGATATCTAATAGCCTTACACCTGAAAAGCTTTTTGTACAGTTTCAGCTTCTCCTGGCAGCTCAGTTCTCAGAAAATATTTTCCCATCTTTTTCAATACCTTTTTCATATGGAATGCATCACTGGGTCCCAAGTGTAATCTTTAAATCTGCCAGTTCATAATCTTGATAATTCAGAATAACAGCTTATCACAAGTTGTGAGAGAATTAAACCTAAAAATTCTGCTGCTATTACACCAACTTGTCACAGTAAATGGAATGATGGATTTCAGTGCACTTTCTTGATAGAAACTTAAATACATAAAATTGGTATCAATTATCTCTGTTTGACACCATCGTATTAATCTTCTTCCTGACTACCGAAATAGGCCATCCTAGACAAGTTACACCTTTGTAGTCCTTTCAAGTACATGTATTGTGCAAGAGCTTTCATTAACATTATCATGCCCCTTGAGCCCATTCTCAATAACTCAATACCACCCAATTACTGACATAAAAGTCTGTCACTTTATTTACAACTCAGGAGAGTCTGGAAAGGCAGTATTAGATGTGCATAATGGAAAAAATCTCATGTCTAAATTAGTAGGAATGTTGAACTGACCTTGTGGACATACAATTCTTTCAAACTATTCATATACCTGTATTTTACCATTAAAGACTCTAATTACTGCTTTCTTTTTTTTCGCTTTTTGAGACATAAAAATTTTCTGCTCACTGGATATGAAAAGTAACACTTATCGTTCACAGGCCTAACAATATTCTTCGTAAAGGTTTCTCTGCCCTTCCATTAATTTGAGGAGATCCACCCCGTTTCCTTTGAAATGTCAAAGGAAAATTAAACGAAAACCTTTCCAGTTCCCATTTACAAGATGTCCACTTACTTCACAATTTGGCTAAGACACGCACTTGCTTGGTATGTAAAGTAAGTCTCTCAGGGAGCACAAGCAGCTGAATTAATTACATTTTTATCTGTTTCAGATCAATAGGTAATATTTAGATTGAATAAGCCAATTCTTAGTTATAACCATGGAGCTACATGAAATGTAAANATGGCTCAGAGGGAACAACAGATAATAATGATAAATGGGAGAATATGTTACAAAAAAAGAAACCCTGAATGAATACAGAAATTTAGTAGAGTACTCTTTTAAAGGTAGAAATTATTTCAGCAATACTCACCATTCTGACAGAGTTGAATATGAGTTGCTAAAAACTCTGTATAGAAAGACCATATTTCATATTTTGACCTAAAAGACCTTTATTTATCCAGGAGAACTGTTATCTCCATAATCACTTGCTCCATTTATTACTTATCTCCAGTCAAAACTATTAAACTTTCTTTGTCTTTTCCCATATCCTGTCCCCTCTAATACTGTAATTTGCAGAGCAAAAATAACTCATACTTTGCATAATATAATGAGTCAAAAGGTTGTAGGTTTTGGGATGTCACTGTGTTAATTTTCTTCCCACTCCAGGATCAAGCCTCGTGTAACATTCAAAGATACAAAAATTATACAAACTCCACCACACTAGTTGAGCTCTGGGCATGTGTAGTTCCTCTTTACTTTCCAGCAGATCTAACAGTGTCTCATTTCTATTTTGAGTCTCAATGTTTAATAATCCATTTTATCTTCAGATTGCTTGAACACTTGGATGAACACGCTCTGGTATGCTCATGCTGTGGTATCCAGTAAGACATTTATTACCCATCCCAAATAGGATTTCCTAATGTTTTCCTCCTTTTTGTGACAATGCATGTGGAAGACTTGGTATATTATCATTTAAAGTGGTCTTCTTTACTCAAGTCACAACTAAGAAACACTTTCTTTTCTTTTGCTGTTTTGCCCACCATAGGGAGCTGTATCCTCTAGTTTGACTAAGACAACGGGATTCCTCCTGCTCATCACTTTCACATTCCTAGCTCAATAAACCTTCAGGTTTAATCCAAACCTCAGTAAAGTTGAAGTTTAAGTGAACTTAGGCTTCTTAAATATCTCCCATTCTTCTTTCTTTTGAAGTAGGGAAAGGAAGAAAATTGGTCTTAACTAATGACAGGTTAATTAATTTGTAACTCAGAATATGTAGGGGGTGTGGCTTATATATTTTGTTTCCTTTTCAGCTGTCTTTTTTTTTTCCCTCAACTGCTTTTGTGTTCTTTATGCTTCATCAGCTTTACAGTTAAATTGCTAATAACAAGCATCTTCCCTTTAAATAGTGTACTGGGCCATTCAAGCATTTGCCAATAAAAACCCCAATAAATCGAAAGGAATCACCCTGGCAAAAAAAAAGGCATCTAGAATAAAACCACTGTGCAAGCAGGTTGCCAGTCTAATGTCCCCTCATTCACTATAATCCTTCACGCCTGACCTGTTAGCCAGCTGCTCATCTATCACAGGATATGTTTATCCAGCTGTTAGCTGGACGGTTTGTCCACAAGGATCAGGTGAGAGACAGTATCAAAAGCTTTACTGAAATCCAGAAAGATTACATCAGCTGGCTTCCCTTGATCAGCTGGGTGGGTTACCTTGTCATAAAAGGAGCCAGGTTTGACAAGCAGGACTTTCCTCTCATGAAGCCATACTGACTGTGACCATTGACTGTATTGTCTTTCAGTTGTCTTTCAACACCTCTCAGAACAATCTCCTCCATAACTTTACCAGGCACTGAAGTGAGACTGACAGGCAGTTTCTGAGGTCCTCCTTTTTGCCCTTCTTGGAAACTGGGACAGTATTCACCAGCTTCCAGTCAGCTGTGCCCTTTTCAGATTCTTAAGACCACTCAAAAATCAGCAAGAGGTTTTGCAATATCAGCCAGGTCTTTGAGGATTCTCAGATAGATTTGGAGGGATCAAGCTGGAGCAGTAGATTCTGCGCAGTTTTGGGGTTGACAGGCAGCTGATCATTCTCACAGTCATGGTCATCCAGCTCAGGGCACTGAGTGCCCCTTGGTTCATCATCTGTGTTGAAGACAGAGGCAAAGAATGCATTAAACACCTCTGCCTTGTCATTGTCCCTGTCTGTGAGGTGACCGTCCTCATCCTGTAATGAACAGATGTCATTTTTAAACTGCCTATTCCCACAGTCCATGTGGGAATGCAGGTGCCTTGATCACTTTCTGCATCCATAACCTTATTCCACAGAACATACAAGAATATGCATTTCCTAGAATTTATATCAAAGCCATGGTCTAGCCCAGAAGAACTGCTGGGCTCAGTGTGCTGGTGCAGAGGGAAGATGTGAAGTCTTATGACATTGGTCAGATAAATGATCTAAGGGTCCTTTTGGCCTCAGCCTTTATGAGTCTATTATATCACACTCTTCACAATCATTGACCTAAAATATGTGAGTGCCCTACCACTGATAGATGTACTGAATGTTTTTATAACCTTGCACAAAGCATTTTGACTGCTGAAAATTTGTGATTTTATTCCCTGTTAGTTCTGTTTCCATCAAATCAACTTTGGTTTGATAAAACAGATCCATTTATTTTGAAGGTCACTCCTTCATAAGCAGTGATTAGTGGAATCTTTTCTGCAGTTAATCCTTCAAAGACCTTTATTTACTATTTTCTTGACTTTGCGTCTTCAAAACTATTTATTAGTTTGTTCATTTAAAAGCACAGAACCAAGTCCTTCTGTCCTTAATGCAGAAGAGCTATCAAAAGATTGAGCTCTTTTAGACTTCAGATTTTGGTACTGAGATTACTTCTTCCCCAGTAACCATTAAATCTGTAAATATATTCTTGTCGAATGGTAACCTGCATAGAAAAGAAAAACCATCCTGCTCTAGCTACTTTTAGTTCACACCTAAAAAGGTTAATTGTAAAAAATGTTATTAACTTGACAGTTGACTGCTCTTGCGTGGCAAATATAGTTGAATTGGCTTTTATCTTTCCAGCTCATTGCAGCACGATCACCATATCTGTCAATGCAGTAGGTTTTAATACTGGATAAACAAAGTACAGAGGGGTTAATCTCAGTATTTATGTAATACCTTATAATACATTCAGCGAAGAATCCTCAGAGCAAGAAAGCTCCTTCTCGTTTACTTAATAAAAGGATGCATGAAAATATGTTCTTACAGTTTTGCTCAGGTATTGACATTGCAGATAATGCATGACAACAAGAACATTCTCTGTATTACACGTGATTTGAAAGTGATTCTAATTAATTTTTAATGATTTTAAGAATTAAAATAACTCTTCTGCCCTTGCAGACTCTTGTGACTAACTGCAAAGATTTTGTTTCCCTGGACAGGCCACCTACATCGAGGCTTATATTCCTGGGGTAAAGGCAGCTAACCACTTACATGGGACAGATGGTGGGACAGGATCCCTGCAGGTGCAGATATCAGGCAGGAATAAATCAGGAACTGTGCATCAGGGCTAAAGCTGTCTCCATTCCCTGTGTCCCTGCAACAAGCACTTTCGGAGATGGAAGTACAACTTAACGAATCCCAGTTTAGTCCTGGCCTCTTCTGGGACAGAATCCCTAAATGAATCTCTCTTTATGCTAGGCCTGAGATAATGCCACAAGCCATCCCACAGATGTGACATAACTGATTGCTTTCATTTAAAAATACATATAACTCCACTTATTCCCTTCCAGATCATTTAGATACTCAAATTACCAAGCTTTTAGTGCCAGAAATTCAGTGAAAGTAGCACAAAGTCTATGTTGCAATAAACGTTAGTATTTAAAAGAGCTTAATAAAATGAACTTAATCTCAGAAGTGTTTCTTGCATTTTAATGTGTAAATTTTAATGATTTCATCCTGAATTAGCAGAACTTGTTAAAAATGTTTGATTGTTATTTAGAACAGAGTGGGATGTGTGGACACTCTCAAGCACATTCAGCTTGATACTATAGTCCTTTCCAGGATGAACTGAAGATGTTTTACAACTATTAGTCCCTTACAGATGTGTAAATACAAAAGTGAATACTTTGCTATTCAGAACAGCAGATTTTTCAGCAGCCAACAAAAGTGAAAAATCACCACAGAAGATGAGGAAACCTCCAGCCCCAATGTATCTGCCTTAAATAAAATTGTTTTCCTCATGCAGTTCTGGTAAAAGAAAAATGTGGGTTACAGTTGTTCTTCCTCTAGCAGCACTTTAGTTTTCCTCTCCAAAACAATTACCTTCAATGACTGTATGAAAAACAGGAGTTGTTTGGAGTTTTTGTCTATTTTTTGGTTGTTTTTTTCAGCAGGTACAAATCCAATGTTTAGACCCCTGTGTTATTAAGAACAGTAGTTCTTAATGAGTAAGGAGGTATGGGGTGGTGAGTGATATGCAGGATGAACCTCCCTGAGACACAATCCAAAACTTCAACCACCTGTTTCAACCCAACCCTGAGCAGGGACAGACAGATTTCTGTTGATCAGAGCCTCATCCATTCAAGTCCTCAGTATCTCTAAGGATCTCCTCATAAACAGAGCCAATCTAAGACCAATGACACCACTACAAATCTGTTTCTTAGACTCTGTGTTTCTATTTCTTACAACATTCACTGCATTTTCCCTGCTAAAGTGACAGCTGGAGCCTGGGGATTGCTGGAGCAGGGTGAAATGGGCAAGAGAGGCAGCTGGTGTAACTGCTAGTGAAGAGAGCCTGCCTCTGGTGTGAAGCTGTGTCTGCAGAGAGTGTCAGGTGACAAGGACAGAGCTACTCAGGAACAGCCTCCACACCCTCCTCTCTGAGCTCACCACCTTTTGTCTCTGAGCTGTTCCAGTTTGTCCATTAGCATGGAGTTCATTTCCCTTGACACTGCTGCCCCAATGCCCTGGTATCCTGCTCAGAAATGAGAGACCTTTATGCACATAGGCATTACTGTGTGCAGCCTTGGGTGCCACAAAGTAAAAATGTAAAGCTCTTAGAGACGTTACAAAGAAGGACCATGAATATGGTGAAACCATATAAGGAGCAGATGAGATCTCCTAGCCTGTTCAACCTGAAGAAGATGAGAATCAGGGAAGACCTCATCACAATCTACAGCTTCCTCATGAGGTGAAGTGGAGGAGTTGATGCCAATCTCTTCTCTAGTGACCAGTGACAGGACTTAAGGGAATGGCACTGAAATTTTTCAGGGGAGGTTTGGGTTGCATACTACAAAAAGGTTCTTCACCCAGAGGGTGGGTGGGCACTGGAACGGCTCCCCATGGATGTGGTCACAGCACGAAGCATTCCAGAGTTCCAGAAGTATTTGGACAATGCTCTCAGGCACATGGTGTGACTCTAGGGGATGGTGCTGTGCAGGGCCAGGAGCTGGACTTTGATGATCCTTGTAGGTTCCTTCCAACTCAGGATATTCTGGGATTCGATGATTATCCTCTGAAATATATTTGCACAATATTTTTCCCCCGTCATTGAGGGGCAAGAGGGGGCAAAATAGATTTCTTTTGTGCATGTCATGTTCTGCCTCCTCCTGTCATCAGATTCTTTCCACTCCGTACCTCCCAGATGACTATTTCTGAGTCTGTGATTTTGTTTAATAACTTTGAAAGTACATAGAGACATTTTGAAATATACAAGCTTCAAACTGCAATTTATGAAAACACATCCTTCTGATGACCACTTTTTGATTTTGAGTAGTCAAGAACAACATAAGTTTGGTACTTCTGGGTGTTTTTTGTGTTTTTGTTTGGTTGGTTTGATTTTTTTTTTATTTTGCTTGTTTTTTTGTTTTTTGGGTTGTTTTGTTGGTTTTTGTTTTGAACATAGAATTCTCTGGGTGTTTGTTGCATTTTTGTCCAGATTCTTAGCTAAGAATCCAATATTTTCCATATTGCTTTCATTGGTCAACTATATCTGACAGCTTCAGGAGAGACAAAAGTAATTTAGATCTATTTCCCCCAAATTTTTCCATGCCTTACTATCTGCAGCTTTAAATTTACCACCTTTTTAAGGGTCTGGTCCTTGGAGGCCCCAGAGAGACATTCAGGTCATTCACTGAAGAGATGCAATAATCTGTTGTCAAATTTCTTATTGAAAATCCATGCAGGGCTCAGCAGAATATTATACTTCAGAGGATAGTTATGTCATGCTCCAGTGGTGGTGGGAGAGATGCAAGGAAGCAGGCAATGAAGCTGGCAATGAAGCTATCAAAATGGCAATCCTTCTCTGTCTTCCAGCCTCCTTAGGAAAGGCTGAGTAAAACTGGTTTTATTCCAAAAGCAGATGCAGCCAGCCCCTGGTAATCTGTGCAGTTCCTAATCAAACATGGCTGGGAGCAGAGGTGGGAGTTAATCCCCAAGGGCTACAGCAGCAGAGGAGGTGCTGAGGGCTCTGCAAGCTTGTGGGCGCTGCACACCCTCTGAACACGCCATTTATTGGCAATCTGAAATGAGTTTGGATGAATACAAAGCCTTTGTGTCTCTTTATCAGTTCTGTGCCTCAGACTTTGTGCTAATGTAAAAATGTAAATCCCCAGCAATTAACAGATGTTTCTACATTAGTAGAGCTCCCAAGGTTCTGCTATCTTCACTTGTCTTTAAACATTTTATTAGAAATTTGACACAAGTGATGTTCTAATTAAAGTCCATTTCCTTGAATTAAGTACTACCATATACTGCACAGTGGATTTATTTTTTCAGTACTGCCTTCAATGTCGAGCTTGCTTACAGAAAGTATTACAAATAGTGTTATTTTCATACAGAGAATCATCATTGACATGGTGCTTAGGCTGCATTTCTGAAGCTTGTTGATTGTTGGTTTCTCTTAAAATCAGGTAAATCTCAGTGGACCTCATTTAGATATCAGTGGTGTGTGTCCAGATTTGCTTCTCACTTTTCATAGAGAAGTTATGGTCATTTATGAGGACAGATACTGAAACCTGCTGCTGGGGATGAAAAGATAATTTGTGATAAAATGAAACTAAAAAGCATCTTGTATCTTGGATGTCAACAGAAAAAGAAAATATTTACTTGAGTTATGCATTGTTCTATGGAAGGAAAAACAAAATTACTTGAATGATTTAAAAAGGAACATCTTGCTTTTGAAAATGTCTTGAGGGCTAAAGAAAATATTTTTTATGTTGTAACTTTCTGTAATCTGAACTACATTAGAAGAGGATGAGAGTCATTCTTGACTGGATTTGTAATTAAAAAAATTTAGGTGTGAACTTGCTAGTCATACAACTGTGGGATGCAATTTTTTTTCAGAAAAGCATTCTCTATACATTTTAGTGAATTTGAAGCTTTGCTCTATGTGGGAAAGGACTTCCTGAGCTTGTTAGATGTAAATAATTTAAAGTGGTAAAAAAAAGTATCCCATTTTATAAACCATTTAAGTAATAGTAACAGCCCTTGAGATCCATAGCTCATGGCTGCTAATCCAGACCTAAAGATACTCAGTTATTCAGTAAACAAATTGTAAAGACAATATAATAATGGTTTATATCTCTTATTAGATTTAGCTATAATTCATCTCAAAGCTCCTCTATAATGAGAATACTGTGTGTTTTTTCAGGTAATATGTTTCACAACAAAGAGTCTCAATAGTCCACCAGGCACTTATACATTGTGCACTGAGCTCTAAACAGATGCCAGATACTGCAAAATACCATTGTGATACAGTGCCTCAAATTGGTTTTGGCTCAAACAAAATTTTGGGGTTTTAGTTCATCACTATGAATGTCTGAGACACTTACAAAATCATTATCTTCATTGTGTTGTGGAGTGTATTAGTTTGAAAACAAACCAGTGGGAGATCACAAGTCAGAATTATAATTTAATAGGAAAATTAAAAACAAATGCAATAATACAAGAAAAAACACTGACAGAGTCAGATACAACCTGACACCCTGTTAGCCAGGGTGGTGGTAGCAGTCCAGGTGAAGTAGTTCAGTTGAAGCAGTGATCCTGTGGAAGGTCTGGTCTCCACCTGAAGGTCCAGTGGTAGCTCTTGTCCTCTGGGAAGCCAGGAGACAGGAGCTGCTTGTGCAGTCCAATGCCCAGGTTATATCCAGGTGGGAATGCTTGGCTTCTCCCTCCTGGGCGGAGCATCTCACAATAGGATGAGATAATTCCATGAGTCATGTGGTTGGTTCTTGATAGCTCATTAACAGTTATCAGGGGTGAGTCACAGCAGGAGATAACAACCAGTGCCCCACCTGCTTTAACAGCTTGTGGAGCTGGTAATAGAACACATCTGTATTGCAACCTAGGACAAGGAGATTGCAGTGGGCTATGATGTGGTAAGAGCTATGTTTCCGCAGCATTTTAATAGTCAAATTGTGAAGTCAGGCTAGGAATTAAGCATAGAGATAATGCCATGGAAGCTCTCTGCTGTGTAGTTTACTTCCCTACTGGGGTGATCAAATTAAGCATATTGTATCAAGTCTGGTAGATATAGATCTGCTCGATTTCAAGTTCCTTATAGGTGTTCCTGTGCAGTGAGTTGAGGTCCCTACATGTGCCACATCTCTGATGTATGATGCAGTCTTCCCCATGGACAAAACACTGCTAAGTGTTAGGTCCTTCTAGTATAGTAGGAGTTCATTTATGTATTCTGCAAAAAATTACAGGGAGGTCTTGGATAACTCTTCTGGCTCAGTGCTTTGGTATTGTAATCACTTTAATTATGGGAGGTTCCTTGAACCCAGCTTCACCCACAGTAGTGGGTTACCTACATCTGGACTTATTCATGGGTGAAGAGTTGTTTTTCTTTTCAGTTTGCTGGAATTTCAATAACTGTGTGAATAGTACAAGGCATTCAGTCTTCCTTTGCACACAAGCATTAGTTCAGAGCACTGCCTTGAGTGATTGAGTTCTAAATTTTTGGACTAAATACCCTAACTTATGTTAACTAAAATATTCTATCATATTTTGTTTCACTTTAGATACAAATATGAGTGAAGAGTTTGTAACAGTCAAAAGTGTGAAGGGTTTGCCTCCTTGTTTTAAAATCCCTGTTAAAATCTGAATATTGAATAATTAAATACTGCTGGACAAGTTCTTATTTAACTTATCCTACCCCAACAGATGGACTATGTGACTGCTTTAACCATTCTTTCTTTATTGTGATGTACTACCTAATTTGAGGGATTCTCTTTGTTTATATCCTCATGGGATCCTTATAGTTTTCTTTTAACAGAAAAGTGAACCTTTGAGCTTCTAAAATGAAGGTCCTCTGGGATGTAAAACACATCTTGTGTGAATTTTGAATAACTTATATGATTTGGGAAAAAAAGTGCTAAAAATTTCTGTAGCTAAATCTTAAGCAGATAAAAAATTGCTGTATTATTTCTTGTTGAGCATTTGTTCTTTACTTGCATCCATTTTCTTCATGAGTAGCTGAGCTTCTGCAAATATGTTTTCTTTCAGGTTAGCTATTATTACTTAGCACATTGATTTTCTGAAGATGAATGTTGGTTTCAGTACACAGATTTCTGTACTTGGCGTTTTCTCTAACATCATCTGTAACACTGAATGATGAATGACATTTCATTATATCAGTATTCTATTTTACCACGTTTGTTTATCCAAAGGAGTTGAAATATTGGACATCTGAAATGCTGCTAAGAGTGGAGAACCTCTAAATATGTTTATTCTGTACTCTACCACCATGATATTAATGATGTATTCTGCCTCAGAAAAATCAAGAGGCTCATGTGATTTTTTTTGCAGAACATTAAAACAAAGAATAAGATATTGGCTCAACCACATTCATCACGAGCTTGGGTGTTAGCTAAAATGAGTGTGATTTCAATCCAAAGGAGGAGAAGGGGGGATGAGTGGATGGGATGGAATGCAGAGACTTTCTGTCAGTCCCTGCTGTGACCCAGAGCCATGGGCCCTCAGCAGGACAGCAGACTGTGAGGGACAATCTAATCCACAGCTCCTCGTGTTGCAGTGGCTGATTGAATATTTGATGTGCTAGGAGAGAAAACAAGCTCCCTTCTTTTACCAGGGAGAAGCCATGCTGAGGAGCTTCAGTTTGTTGATCATTACATTATAGTGCCTTGGAGATGATGAGCTGCTTTGAGATGCAGCAAAGACACCAACTTCCTCATTTGGATTACAACTAATTTCCCAATTTTTCTTAAATTCTACATGAATTTTGTCACCTTTAATCCTACTCTGAAATGTGAAATCATGAAAATTATGAAGCAGTAGTTAAAATTCTCCACATTAAATTTTTTAAGGAGGGCAGAGCTTGATTTCCTAAAAAATTTAAGTGTTGCCAAAGACCTGGACAACATTGTAAGAAGGCAAAGAACAATTATTTTGTGGGTGATAAAGGGTTTCTTGCTGTAACTGTTGTCTGTGTTTTATGCTTTGCAAAGTCCAAAGATAAGGCTAAATGTCTCCTGTTATTAGATATTTTTGCCTACATGTCTTGTCAATCACGATGATTTAACATGCTCAGAATGCAACCTTACACAAGTTATTTTATTTTAAATTGTTATCTGAGTACAGACAATATGAGGGTGTCCACACTGGCTTAGATTATTTTAATTTAGAAGGTTACTTCTCATTGTAATGACTGTGGATACAATCAGACAATTCAGAAAGCTTCATATTCTTATCTGCCTGGTAATTCCTAGACCATTCTTCTCCTCACAGTTATTTCTTAATTGCGTTGAAAACTAAAGCTGGATGAACAACTGGTGGGGTTTTTTGTTTTGTTCTGTTTTAATGGAAGGTATTTTTAAATTTATGTAGATGTAATTCTCTAAGAAATATTTTTCACCAGCCTTGATTGCTTTGAACTTTTGAGCCTTATTTGTATAGCAGTTTTGTTTTAATAGAGTTTGTATATTTGCTGAAATGTTTAGGTAAACCACCACTGAAACTAATACCTGTAAGTGTCTAGTGCAGAACATATATAAAAGAGTTAAGGTCTGTTATGATATAAGGCACCAAACAATAGTAGCTTCCCTCCAAAACACATGTTATTGCTGAAAATGCAGAAATTAATAGATTTTGCCTGGCTGAGAGAGGAGTAACAGACCATTCCAATGTATTGGGTAGCATCAAAACTAAATTTCTAGTATGTAGACTTAACATTCTGCTTTTTTACTCCTTAAGTCAAAGTCTTCTATTAAACTTCAGCTGTTACAAACAAAAATAAATACAGACACAAGAGAATAATTCACCCCAGATTTCTGTGCTATAGACTCACAGGCTAAGAAGAACAAGGAGGTCAGACCAGAAACAATGTTTTCTTTAGATATTTTGACCAAAAATTAAATTACTTGGATTTAACACAATGCCCTGGCACTAACCTTTCCACTAAAGTTGCTTGAAGCTTCCCTGTTACAGGATAAAACCCCTGGCATGACTGTGACCAGTTCTCTTCTGGCACGTGAAAATCTTCCCAAGGGAAGAAAAGTCTGTCACCAAGTCATGGCCAGCTGGTTGTGTCTGGCCCAGAGGGAGAGAGGTAATGGTGTGGCTCTCTGGTGGAGAAGGACAGAAAATGACTAAATGAAGTCCCATCTCAGGGTGTCAGACATCAGAGATCTGATATCTCTAAATGTGTAATGGTCAGAGTAAAAATCCTGAGTCCTAGACCCAGACAGTCATTTGGCTGGAAGATTTTTGTTAAAATTTACACTGAAATTTTAACATTAACATTCTCAACGTCTTCTCTTGAGAAATTTTAACTTTTTCATACTACTACATAGTGATTTTTTTCATTATGATATTCTAGACTGTTTTAATATACATTTTCACTCCCATCCATACAACTCACTCGAAAATATATTTGGCTGGCCAGTTAGCAGTGTAAGCAAAAAAATGTGCAGAAGGAATATCCTCATACTCATAACAGGTCATGAACATACCTATTAAAAACAACATTGACAGGTCATAAAGTGCTGTTTAGAAATAATATGCAATTAAAAGTGGACATCTTAATATTTTCCCATCCTTTTCTCTTTCTATGTGAGTTTGTTTAGTAAATGAGAAATGTAGAGGCACAACCAGCCCACATAGCCAGTAACATAGCTGTGTGCCTGCCCAGTTGCTCTTGTGAACACATTCAACCCATTTCAGCAGCTTGCACACCAGGGTGATGGCAGCAACTCACCTCCCTTCACCTATCACAGATAAGGGTATTTGATTCTTGTTTAACGTGGAAGTTTGTTGAGGTAATTTCTGCAAATTATTAAATTTTGTATGGTTTTTGACTGCAGCCTAAATATATTCAGTTTTCTTACTACAAGAAAGCAAACTGGAATGAATCAGAAAGAACATACTGGTTTCCTGACATACTGAAAATATTACTGGAAAAACACATTATACATGTATTACAACTCAGAGTCAATTTGATCTTTATTAGAACTACTCTAACCTCAGAAGTCACAGAAAACAGAGTTCTGCTGGAAAGAAATTTTTTTACACAGCAAAACAGACAGCTTTTGTACTATCTGTCAGCAATGATGGCAGCAGAAGCAGTGCTTAAACATGGCAAATGCAGAGTGTTGCTGCACCAAGAGGCAGTTCTAACACCACCCGTGTGAAGTGTGATTGTGCAGGTATGGTTGCACCATGCCAGCCTTTACAGCCATCTCAGTATGGCTGTTATTATACAGGCAAGTTTATAGTTGGAACTGAAGGAGTAGTGGGAGAAAATTTATTTTATTTGGTTGTTTGTGACCCTCTCAAGACCTTTTTTCATGAATACTGAAGTGCTCAACCTAGTGTCAATACTCAGAACAGGAAAATTTTACAGCCCAATATGTAGAACATTTTTGAATAATTAATTTGAAAGAATTGTTCCTAATTTATTGTTCTAACTTAACCTAAAAAAGGTTAAAAAAAAACCCAAACAAGTTGCCCTCTAAGGAAACAGAAAACCATAGTTGTACTTACTGTACCTGATGCAGTGTAACAATATATTCCACAGGGCAAACCTTCACACTTCTGTCTTTCCATGGTCTTCAGACTGAGATTTTTCAAAAGTGACTTGGAGTCTGGATCTCAGACTGTCATGAACTGCTGAAATAAGCCAGAAAATTTCCTAATTGTGAATAATTAATTTGTTCCATGCTTCTACTGCCATCAGATATTGCTTCCCCCTTCCTCTCCTGCTTCAATTTTCTATAATGAACAGAAGTGGATAAAGTCAAAGCCTACTTATCTATACGTGGTGACTACAGAGGGAATTTCTCTGAGTTCATGCCTTGAATTTAATCTCTCCACTCTTGGCTCATAGCTTGATGCTCAGACACTCCTGTATGACACTCTGAGACTGCTTTTCCTTCACACTATTACCACAGCAGGATAAAGGCCTACAGTATTTCATTTCTTGTTACAGTTGTTTATTTTTATTACACTGAGCACAGAAGCCTCGACTGTGCAAAGGCACATGTATCTTGTTATATGACCACATGTGAAAGATAATCTCTTTGTCAAAGAACTTGGGCCATAAAGTAAGATGGAAACAGCAAGTGAAAAGGAAATAAAAGTGACATACCCAAGGTCAAAAATGTTCCTGTAGACCTCACTGTTTCTCTTCTTGAGTCTTATCTAAGACAATTATATAAAACCTGGAATATTGTGTGCAGCACATTACTGTTGCTATACTACAATTACTTCCAAAATAGTGGATGTTACTACTCACACAGTAATGAAACATTCTCTCAGAGAGACTAATGAGGATGTGTATGAAACATCTGCTGCTTGCCTTCCATTAGATAAAACACTTCTGAAAATGGGGAAATCCCTGTTAGTCAAAGTGAAATAGGATTATAACAACAATGATCGTCTATGAACTAGAAGCCAAAAGCCAGCGTGGTAGACAAGTCCAATGCAATTTTAAACATTAGTCACTGAAAAGACGCAGAAAAATCTGCTCCATCAAAGACTCCAAGGTTAAAGGAGGCTGTCTGTCATAAAAGATGGACTTGATACAAGGTTGATTTCCATTGTAAATGGAATATATTCTACCCTTCTTATTGGAGACAACTTGGCTGCATCTTCATGCAGAATTTCCCAAAAGCTCACCGAAACTAACTGTGGACTATAGTTTCAGGCAGTGTTAGACACTACCTACCAAAGACTCAGAGAAAAGAAAACTATACTGCTGAATGAAAGTGGAGCCAGACAGCTGCCCCTGTCCAGCAGACCCATGAGTTAACATGGTTTGGGTAGTGCCTGTGGCCAGTGATGTGCAAAGAAGGGTGAGAGCAGCACTCTGGGCAGCTCTGATGAGCAGCACCCCTTTGCAGAGGCACTGGATAGACAGCACCTTTGGCAGGAGCTTGGTTCAGGGTCTGAATTTGTGTCCAGAACCTGTCACAGGATTTCTGCTCCTAATAAAACGTATTGTTGTTCCATTGATGTTTATTTTCTCCTAAATACTTCCTCTCTATTTTCTCCTAGAATAAATATAGGAATGTTTTTGCTGAAATAACCTGTGAAGTTTAACTATATCAATGAGATTCATATCAGCTAACTGATCCTCACATAAGAGTTTATACCTCTGAGATACTTTGGAAAAGGTCTGGAACATTAATTTGGCAATGTTTGTTTGTTTGTTTTATTGTAATAAATACCCAAACAGCATATTTTATTTTTATGAAATCCACTAATTTTGAACATTTCTTTTAAACTCTCTCTAAAAATAGTGTTAGCATTGAAATTGCATCTTTCAGCAGCTTTCTGATTAGTTCTCTACTTTATTCAACAATTATTACTGAAATGGCTGTGATCTTAGGAACTCTTATTCCTGTCTGACATTCTTTCCTTGTGACTAATAATTTTTCAGACTGTTTTAATTGCAGGGTGTAGGAGGTATTTTTTATAACTGCTAAGCATTAGAAAGGGACATGCTCTGCAGATCATTAAATGTGCTACCAGGAATAAGCATTCTTTTGAGACCAATGACATTTGTCAAAATTAGTCAATGTGTTTGTTGAGGGCAAGAGGCCATCTCCAGGAAATGTCTCCTAATAATTGCTGGCATGGTAAGTGCTGTTAATTATTTAACATGATATGGAGACCATAGATCTTCTCAGGAGAAATGGATTCCTTGTTTCTTTTATTTACAAACAGGATGCATTAAAAACCCTGAGTTAATTGTTTTTTAAACAAACCCAGACTGAGATTTTTTTTTCGGTAGCCTGCAAGCATTGCTATAGAGGAGACAAGGTAAAGACATCAAAATATTATGCATATTTCATGGCTTCCTATCAGAACATAAAGTGATGTAAAATAAAGTTCTTAAAAGATTTGAACATCTATGCTCAACTCAAACTAGGCCAACATCACTGTGAACTTTCAGTCATTCACTAATGAGACTACCTATAAAACCTAGGCCAGAGCTGCTGCTTTGCAATGCTCTCTTGTAAAATTTTGCTTTCATTGCATCTGATTTTGGCAAAGCAAAGGCTCATGCTCTCCATGAGTGCCCCAAGCCCCAGGTGACAAGAGCATGTCAGGCGTGATCAGGGGTCTGACAACCTATGAGCAAAGATTGAAGGAATTGGGACTTGTAGCCTAAAGAAAAGAAGATTGAAGAAGGGACACAGTAACAACTTTGCTAGGTAAAAGATATCCCTGGAGAGAGATACCTCTGTATGTCCACGGTGGATAGACAAGAAATAATGGGATAACGTTACATAAAGCAAGGTTCTCTTCACTAAATAAACAAATTATTTATAAAATCCCAAACCAACCAATCAACCAAAAACAAATAAAAAAAAAACCCCAATCAAAGCAATGCACTGTAATGAAGTGTGTCTAGTGTAATGTCTAGTGTAATTTGAACTATCGCTTCTTAGAGGTAATTTAGACATAATGGTTTTTGCCTTAAGGGATGTGACTTCATCAAGCTCTATTACAGACCTTTTTTGCAAGATATTTATCGAGTAAATCCACCTGGGAACAAAAGTAGCCTTTCCCAATGAAAATTTAATCCAACCAGGTCTGATTCTAGTAGAAAGCTTCATTTTTGTGACTTTTGGAGGATTTTGTTGTTGGGTTTTTTTTTGGGGGGGGGTGTTTTTGTTTAGTTGTTTTTTGATTGTTTGGTTTTGTTTGATTGTTTCTTGGGGATTTGGTTGGTTGGTTTCTGGGGTATTGCTGCCGTTGTTGTTTTCGTTCAGAGTAATCCTCGTAACCAACTGAAGACTTTTGTCCTTGGAAGGGTCCAACCCACTCTGATCATCAGGAAGGGGTTTGGCATTACTGACCATTACCGGAGGTGAGCAGCGCAGTTTTCTAGCATCGCGTGCTTAGGGAATCCCACCTTGGTTCACCCCAGAACCGCCCGCATCACACCATGCCGGAGCACGTTGTTTGGCAACATTCCCGCCTCAATTTGGGTAAATTCAGAGCAGCTATGCTGGTTCAGAGCAGCAGTGCTGGTTCCTGCTGCCCCGGCCGGGAGCGGCGGTGCCGGGTGCAGTACCCGGGCGCGGGGCTAGATGGCGCTGAACCCGCGCGGAGCTGAGCCCATGCGGCTGCCGCTCGGCTGGGAGAGATTTTGGGAAAGGAAAATCTGGGGATGCTCACTGCCCGTCCTGCCTCCGCCGTCACCTCCGGGGGAAAGAACACCTCAGCTTCCTTGGGTACCGAAAGAATGTTTTATTCAGACTTGCCACACATTACTAAGCTCGCATGTTTTATGCATTTTTACGGTGTTTTCTATTTACAGCAAGGCTGGCTAAATAGATTTTGATGAGGTTACAATTTACCAAAAGCTGGCATTTTGGAAGACTAAAACCCCAGAGAAATGTTAAAATACTTTATTTCAACGTTTCCAGAGAGTACTTATTTTCTTTTTTTTTGGTCTTTTTTACAAAGACCATATTTACTTAAAAACTTCTACTTGCTTATTTGCCTAAGGTTTACTTGACTGGAGAAGGGAGATATAAAGTAAATAATATCTAAAAGTGTAAAGTGAGCAGTACACCAAAAATGGATCTGAATGGCTGAGATAAAATGAAAAAGGGTTGTTTTATACTTTTCCTGGTTTTACAAAAATTAATTGCAAATAATGTAATTAGGGTAACACATATTATGTGGAATATATTATAAATCAAAACTCATTTTCCCTTGGTTTTGGTTTCATGCAATGAATATGTTCCTTACTTTCACAGTTACAATAACTGCAACTTCCAACACATTTTGGTGTGGTTTAAGTTAATCCTTTGGTGTCTGCTGAGAGTTTTTTTAGAGAGACCAATGTAAGTTTTAAGACCTATTGAAAAGAAAAATTGTTTTGTCAAGAGGATATATTAAAAAGTCTTAGAAAGCCTATGAAAAATAAAATGTAATACATTTCCTACGGGAAAATTTGCAGTGTCAGATAATAGGTAGGAGTACTCAAGGGGTAAAATTTATTCTTAGATGAATAAATCAAGTATTTACAATTAGAATATGAGAATTTTTCTCAGAGTCATTAGCTATTGTTTGTATATTATGTAATTTTGAAAACTACTTAAAATTGCAAAAAGCTGAAACCTTATTTGTTTGATGGCAATAAATGCTTGAATGACAATGCTTGTCTGAGTAGTTTGAGGAAATTTAACAATAATTAAGGTTTCAATTAGGAAAACAACAAGATTGGCCATAATTCTGTGGAGACAAGCTGTAACAACCTTCCTTGTAGGTCAGATTCAATTAACTTACAGCCAAAAGAGCATGAAACCCCGCTGTGATTTAAGAAGCCAAAAGTATGACCAAGTTTCATTCATAAAAGAAATTGACCACACTGTTTCCATCATCAGCATTATGAGATAGCATCAGTTGTTTTCTGAACCCTTTATCAATTAATTGTTCCATTTTTTCAGGCATAGAACCAGATGGTCACTTTGCTCATATCTGAATGCCTCATGCACCACTGAAATTATCGTTCCTGTCCCTCTGTGATGTGGAGCATGTGTCAAAGACGAGACAATCTAAATAGCCACAACACAAAAATTGCTCAGAGAAATTCATACGATGGATGAACACTTAGTGATATGAGACTTTATCTTGGCCTGGTGTTTCCTGTGGCCATGACATCTGAGAGGGCACAGTTAAATTCTGCTCATGCTGGGACCTGACCAAGCACCAGTTATCAATGGTTACCATGGTTCCAAGTCCAAACAAGGCTAACAAAGTCACATTGGGTTAGGTTGGAATTGAATTGCATGGCAGCAGCAAGTCTTTGCCTGACATACAGCAGATGTGTCTTTTAACAAGAAGGGTTTTAATCCCTTTGTGGTTAATGAATTCTGTATTCAGTTGTGGTCGTATTTTGTTTATTGTGTCATGAAATGTGACAGCTCCCACAAGAGTCAAAATATTCCAGTAAGGTCAATGCAAACTTTTCCTCATCTGTTTTATCATCACTTCAGCCAAGACACAGTGCTCAGATCAGTAGAGAAGACTTTAAAATGAATCTTGATTATTTAAAAATTTTTATAACAAAATAATTCTCAACTTTTAACTCTGGAAAATCCATGTTGTTTTTATTTGCTCTGTTCCTACTAAAAAGGCATGTTACTTCTATATTATATATTTGAGAAAACACAGCATGTTCACCTGAGCATCTCAACACCCCTCAATCCCTGGTTCTGTCATGCTTTGTCCCTCTTGATGTGAGTTTTCATCTAAATCACTTTGCTATGCTGATTGGATAACCTCTCCTGAAACAATCACTTAAGCCACACTTGCCAAAGCCCTTGGTAGAAAAGGATCCCAGTGTGGACTTCTGTGTCACTGACTAATTACAGAGTTTATGTAAGGAATTTATATGCTGTGATAAGCAAAGACCCAGTAGAACAAGGACTAGGACATGGCAATGAGAGCCTTTTTGAAAAGGCTACATAATGGCTTTTGATATTTACTGTTTCACAAAGTTTTCCATGAACCCTGGATCTATTTGAAAAGTAAGAGTTTTCATGATATAAGTTATTATAAAAATATCCATTTTCAGAGTATCATGCATAGGTAGAAAGGAGAAAAATTCTCTTTTCGACATCTGTAAAACTAAAAAATAGCTCCAGTGATAAAATGTGCCATAGGTAAATAAAAGTCCAAAATTAAGAAAAAATTCCCAGGTTAATGTATATATGTCAGAAGTCAAGCTAGGTTACATATCACAGAGTTTTCCAGTGATGCTGCCCTTCATAGACTGTGAGAAATCTTGTGGTTTTGTTTAGGTTTTGGGTTTTTGTGGGGTTGCTCTGTGTGTGTGCCATTTCCACTACTGGTGCACTGCAGATGCGTAAGTAGTAATCAAGATCTCTACAAGTTTAACTTTCATTACACAAGTTGATGCCTGGATCACAGACATTGACACATCCTTCTTGAAAAATTTCACATAGAATTGAAAACTTCTCATCTCATTCCTTTTCCAACAGGTATTTTATCCCCACATTAAACTTGAAATTTTTAAAAGAAGATATTTGCTTGGTAAAGTTTTAGATGCTTTCTGTAGCAGGAAATAATAGTGCTTTTAAGATGCAGTGAGCTGTCTGCAGAGCACATACACAGTCTACCCGAAAAGCATAATATTAAAGCAGTAAAATGCCTCATTTCAGAGCTAAATCTATCAAGGTTTGCAGAAATAATGTTAGAAAGTCCTTCACTGGTAGGAAATGTAATCACCTCTGAAAATGTGAACCCCCAGAAATGCTGAGACTCTGGAATTTCAAACCTTGATTGCAAACTCTTTATGAACAAGACCCATTATCTTCTGTACTTATAAAGTGAGCTCAATGTCTTGCATTTGCTTGCAAGGTTGCCACTTGCATGCTGTCAGGGAAAGGAGGTTCATGAGAGGAGGAACATGAGAGTTCAGCTCCAAGCTGTACCAGAGAAAGCTGTAAAAACTCACAGCTTATTTACATTAAAATATTTTTGGAGTAAGATATGCAAACAACGGTAAAATATGAAGAAAGGAAATGGTGAGCAGAAGGTGAGCAGTATGTTTGGGAGCTGTGAAAGAACTGAAGGAATGCCAGGCTTGAATTAGTTTCTTATTCACTACATTTCCTAGCTTAAGAATAGAATAGAAGTACAAACCACATACACCTTTTTGAAAAAGAATACCTTGGAAAGTAAAATTAAAGCAATTATTCGGAGCAGGAAACACTAATGTCTGGGAAATAGTAAGAGGAACTATTCCACAGAAAAAGGAGAACATCCCACAGATGACCTTGGAATTGTGTGGAGGCCAGAATGGGATGGGTGACTGGGAGAGAGAGGATTGGAAAGGGGAAGGACTTGCTACTTTTCTCCTACAGTGTAAAGAATGTTACACACATGCAAAGTGCTCTCTTCAAAGGGTCAGTCTTTGGCAAGGTTAAATCTTGGAAGGTGTTAAGATTCTTGCAGCTTCTGTTGGCTGCACAGTAGCTGGGCATGCTGCAGCCCTTTTTTTCTTTTGCAGCTGGTCTCTGGAGTACGATGAAAAAAACCCCAAAATCACACCAAACAACATCGTAACAAAACAGGACAAATGTAAAACAGGAAAAATCTCTGAGCAGATATTGTATAACTCCTTCACAACTAGATGTTCTTTCTGTTCCCATCCTGTCCTGAACAAATCAAGCTCATCAATTAGGAAGTATCCTCAAAGAGTACTTGAATTTTACTCACTGCCATAGAAACCAAAGTCAAATTTTCTGTTTACCAGAGTTTGTGTTAGAGCTCCAGAAAGAAAAAAGGAAGAAAATCCTTCACCATATTAATCATCTTAGGGACCTCCTGGTTTTTAAGGACTTTCTTATAAAACATGTGGTTGAACTGAGACGTTCATAATTCAACGAGTAGTTTTAGTGAAATCAGAATGACTATTTTTAGAAATGCTTAGCAACTGGAGCAAGGGAAAATCTTCCCAAAAACAAATGGATTATCTTGTTCAGAAAAACACTGGTGGCTTTTCTATATATAAGAACCACAAGGGTCCTTAAGCAGAGACACAGAGGGATGCAAAGGCATTTTTAGAAATATATGCACATTTAGTAAATGGCTTTTTATCCGGGTATTGCCTGAATGAATGAATAGTTGAACTGTGCCACCACTCCTGATGCCCACAGGGTAGCAGGGAAGAGAGTTTGTCTTCTCAGAAGTGTTAGTTGTGGTGGAGGTCCAAGTGGCACTTTGCATGCCAAGTCAGGCCTATAAGGACATTCCTGCCCTTGAGTGACTTCCACATTCATCTCATGCCAGTGGAGCTGGTTTAGGAGAGAGCTGCTTGTGGAGAGTTCTGCCACCAGCACTTATCACAACTGAATGGATAAGAAGCCAACTGTCCTGCTCATTTGTGGTTTTCCCTAACACTTCTGAGTAGTCATGATATCCACAATTAAAATTTACACAACAGATCTGGCGGCAACATCAGGTATTTCAGATCTGGGTTCTTGTTCTGTGTTGGACCAAAAAGCAATGCTCTAAAAATGTTTCACAAGAGCAGAAGTGAGTTGAGATGTGTGGTGTGGGGGTTCCTCATTTCAATATGTTCCACTGCACAAGGCACTGAGCTGTGTGAGGGAGAACTAATTCATTCCCCATATGGAGTGCTCTTGTTCAAGTTAACTGATCACAAATACCCCAAAAAGAAAATCTAGGGTTTATAGAAAACTTCATATGGCTTACCCCTGGCCAAGGACACATGAGCAAGAATGTATGCAGGGTTTTCTGGAATTTGAAAATCTATTAAAAAAAAAAAAAAGCATAGAGTCTGATGAAAGTTTTCGAACCAAAATTCTTCTTCAAAACAAAATCTGCCCTTAAATGTTCCAGGTTTTGTTTCACTGGAACCACTCCTGTTCTGTTATTGGTGGTCGTGCAGGTGAAAGGCTTAAACCTTTTCTATTATAGAACAAATACACAGGATGCTCTCTTTTCTTAGTGCTTGGCTGACTGGAAGCTTTCCAGTTTCAGACTTAGCAAAAACATGTTAGTCAAATGAATTTCATCCAAAATAACCTAGTCAGCTTTAATAGCCATGAAATTTCTTTAATGTTTCCACTGTTCGTTATTGTTTGCAAGAAATGTATCTACATTTCAGCATATTTTAACTACATTTTTCAACATTTAATTCTTTTGGTTTGAAGCACGTAAAATTGATGGCAGTGCTGAAAACAATTCCCATTGATTCAAAGGTAATATGTAGTACCTGATCATTAAAATGTGAGCAGCAGCTAAAAGGGTGCCTACAAGATGAAATAGGAAATAAAACATGGACTTCATTTTTGAGTTGCTCATGGTTTTAATTATTATCTTTATGGAAGTCTTTTCAAATAGGATATTTGTTGCTTTGATATGATCACTACATATTAGATTTACTTTAAAAAACAGAAAAAAGAGTTTTCTTTTTAACGTGTGTCACAAAATATGTCATCAAGAAATAGCACTAGAGTTATTTGCCCTTCATATCCTGTTTTGCTGACTTCTGCTTTTCTCTAGCAATGCCTTATAACCAATTGTGGTTTTCTCAACTCCTTTATAAACAGATAAGGAAACATACTTACATTTTGAACTTCCTGGTAATAAGTTTTGTAATAAAATAAAGTTTGATTGGCCCATTTCAGGCATGTATTATAAATTAAATAATCTGTCTTGGTTCCATGTACAGGTTAAGGGTTCTGTATAAAATGTGTTATTTGTTGTATAAAAGAATTGTAGGCAGCTGACTGAAAAGACTTTAGAGCTCAATTTAGTCAAGTTTTCCTTGAAGATTTGACTTTGGAAATTAAGGATCCCGGCTGGGAAAGTGACTGAAATTCAGAGGGCTGAAAATGAAAATCTTTGAGCTCTCTGAAACAGTTCTCTGTTTTCTCAACCATAACAGCATGATGCTATTAAGCAGTGTCTTTGATCTGCAATAAGCATATCTAATTTGAATTCACTTGAAATTACTGCTAGTATCAGCTAAGTCTTTGTGCATCTTCCAGATTGCAGGAATATTATAATATAAAGAATAGCTTCAGCCCAATCAGGAATATTTGAATAATATGCTTCTTCTCTTCAGCAAATGTTGTGTGCTACAAATGACACCACTTCAGGACTACCCACTAAACCAAAAATGAAATCTGTCATTCACTCACCTGTTCTAGGCAAAAAAAAAAAAAAGCCAAACCAGTTTTAAGGACCCTATCTCCTGTGGTAAGAAATTTGCACAAAGCAAAATATTGTATCATTTAAATTTTCTCTGGAGGAAATGACGCAAATGTATTTTCCCATGAACATTTGCATATAAGTATAAGTTCATAATGACATTACCTTACCCAGTACACCCAGACTATCAGGATTATTTCAGGATAGTCATATCATCTTAGCAAGTGACATGGAAGAAAAAGAAGTAATTGATAGAAATTTCCATACCTTCCTACTGTTGTATCAAACAATCTTTAAAATTGTTTCAGATATGTGCCACACTCTTCAGTCAAAATCTATTTTCTCCTGTCTCTTTTCTCTCCAGTAAGGAGATTCTTACTGAGAATTTTGTTTCTTGATCTGCCATAATCCTCTCAGTCTCCTTTTTTCAAAGCAATTCTCTTCCATCTGTCACTGCATTATTGACCTGTTTCAAGCTTACTCTTGAAAACAGCATTGACTGCTGCTCATTTGCAAGAGACCCACATTGCAGTAAGGGTGAGAGCAGACTCAAGGCTAATACTCCACACAGTGGCAAGCATTAACTTCCTATTAGTTCCTGGTACACCTTTTTATACTCTTCCTGCATGTGCATAGCAGGTGCTTCTTATTACATTACAGTTGACCAGGAAACCTTTCACAGGTGCCTTCAGTCACACACGTCCACATTCTCTGCTTCATTGTCTAACAGTGTTGTTTATTTCACTTATTTAGGGGCACAGCTGTTACTTATTTATGTTTAGGTTGCTTGCAGCTTTTTCTTATCTTACCACCTGTGGGGCCTGATCCAAAGGCTGTGGCTGGTTAACCAAGGTCTTCTCAAGCTCTTCAAAAGACTTTGATTGGGTCCCAGGCCTTTTACCTCAGCAAAAGCAGTGCAGCAGAGCAGCTCCTGTTGATATAATCACTACAGCAGTTACCATACAGCAAGCAGTGACAGAGAGGTGACTGTGGTGGAACAGCTCCTGCAGGTCAGGAATGGAGAGGACTATCTGTGTGTGTACCTTCTTTACCTCTGTGAGAAAATTAAGGATGGACCTGCAGGACACTACAAAGCTTTGGTGGTGATCTTTGGACTTGACTGGGAAGTCAGATGCAAACAGCTCATGCGAACCCACCAAGTCAAATAGTACTGCAGAGTTTCCCGAAAAGTGGGTCTTTCCAGTTATTTATAATGCAGCAGGTTTATGCCACAGAGGGTCCCCGTTTATTAACTTCTTTAGTGAGCAGAAGACACTTGTAGTCACACCATCTGACAGGGACACAGGGTGAGTCTCCCCAAGATCAATCAATATTCCTATTCTGAAATCTACCTTGGAAACGGGCAATCTTTTCTTACAAGACAGAATATTATTTATAAGAGCTATTACGTGCCCAGTGTTGACAGGTATTCCATACTGATGTGAGTACTTGCCTGAAACATTCCTAGTATGTAGTATAAAATTATAAGAAGGTTTTTTAAAGACTAGTATAGTCCTGGTTGGAAACAGGGGATTTTGATTGTGAAAAGCTTTTCTACTCTGATGGAAGAAGAAATCAAATCTTCTCAGTTTCCTAAACATAATTTCATTAGAAAGATAAAAGAAGACTTTTTTGTGCAACCAGTTTTTATCCATATACAACCATTTTACAGTTCATTAGCTGACTAACCGAGCATCAAGGAGCAGTATATGTATTATTCAGAATTGGATATACCAGAATTGAGAACTTCCTTTAAAAACACAGAGAGAGAAATGGAGACAGGTGAGAAACAATGTCAAAAGAATTGCCGACTGTGGCTTCAGGCAGGGCTGGAAGCTACATAGATGCATTAAAAAATCATTGCTAGCTGACTAACAAGCCATGGGTCTTCAGAAGGACCCAGGAGGATTCCAAATTTTGGTACCCTAGAGAGACTGCTTAGTGATGGTAAATTTTTAGAGTATCCATGATAGAAAAAGGGAATAGGCTTTATTTTAGGAAAATTTGTAATCATTCTGTTCTCTCTTTTGTTCTTTTATTTTTTTTTTAAGAGACTTTCAACACAAAGATATGACATGCTAATTCTGCAAGGGCTGTGGGGAGTAGAGGAGAGAGGTAGGCTAAGTTTTGGTACCTAAGTTCTGGTTGTGGTTTGAGCTGATGTAAGATTTCATACTTATGAATAATAGAGTTTTCAATTTACTTACTGAATCCATGCTCAGATATTTTACATTGTTATTTCCCCTCAAAGTTCCTTTTTAGATGTTTTTTTACTATTTGTCTTTCACTGTGAGAAATCATGCCATCCTCTAGAGACAGCAGTAGCCCTTTCCCCTTTCTAGACCTGATCAAAGTCCTTCCTACAGCAGTCACTGTGCTTGAACACAGAAAAGGTCTGTGGTCATTCTTTCAATGCTCTTTCTCTTCTAAGACTCCTTGGAAACAAGTGCCTTCTATCTAGTGACTTTCCAGCAGGAGGATAGGGAAAGCAGAAAAAATACTGGGATAATGTATAACGCCCTTTCCTGTTGCTGTCAATATTCCTCAGGAAAAACAAACTCCAAGCAGCATATTCCACATATTTTATGGTGTAGGCCACCCATGACTGGAGCTAAGCAAATTTTCAGTGAATTTGTCTTACTATGGAGGTGGCAGGATTTTGGGGAAAGCTCAGTGATCCTCCTCAGCACAGTGAAAATGTGACTTCACAGCAAGACCTGTCCTTCACCATAGAATCCCCAAAAGATATTTCCAAGAAAAAATACTCTGATTTTCTCATAAGATTTGTTTCACCATAGAAGTATGGTCATCAGCAAGATGGAGATCATGGAATATCATTCTCAGTAATGAAGCTTGTAAAGTAATGGAAAGAAGTATGAATGATGTGTTTTTTCTAGATATCAGTCTTGGCAAAGTGTACTCTTTTTTATTTTCTGACACAAGAGGTATAGTGAGAAATACAAAATAGATTCTGCTGCCTGATTGGTGTTTTATAAAAGCAACAAGAGGTGAATAAATTCAGTTCCAGAGACGTGCAAATTGAGTTCACAGTGGAGATAAGAATATACCAGTCACCTATTAACTATGGTGCTCTGCTCCCAGTGAGGGCACAGACTGGCACAAATCATAGAATAATAAAAAATGTCTGAGTAGGTGTGCTGTAAAGCCAAAGGCCTTTTCCTGGTTAAATAGAGACCCAGAGTACAATTTGGCACAAACCCAACTTATGACATCTTAATTAGAGATCTGATTCTAGTTCTCTGTACTTAGAAGCTGCTCAAAGCATTTTACCTGACAGACAGGAGCTGCAGCACAGGGAAACAGTCTGAGGCATGTGAGGGTATGGAGCTGGATGAAGAGTTAACAGTGCCAGGTCTGTGGTAGAGTAGTTGATGTGGAAGCCAACACCAGCCCTCTGCCATCTCCTTTCCCTCATATTGCATCCTAACAGTTCTGGGGGATGCTTGACTCCATCCAGTCCCTCTTTCCTGTCACCTGCCTGCAGGCTCCAGCTTCCTCACAGCAATGCCCTTGCTGTGGCACTCACGACCGATAACTGCTCATTAGCAATAAGAATATTTGGGAAGAAAAATTAAAAAATAAAAATATATATATATTTTTTTTAAGTTCCATTGAAACAAACAGAATAAATGCTTTGCCAGAACTTCTTCACAAAAAGGAAAAAATGAATTATAAGAGAAATCAGGGACCTCAGGGGACCTGGGTAGAGTGAAGTTACATATATTTGTTGTCTACATTGCTGCTACAAATAGCTAAATCTGCAACAACCAACCTTCTGCAGCATTATGAATTAAAAAGGAGGAGGAAGAGAATCCCCAGCTGATGTTGTCAGCAAGACGAATCTACCTGTCCAATTGGAGACCTCTGTCATTTTTGCCAGAAAAGAACTGCAGGATGTGCTCAATAGAGATGTGGCTTGTAACACATGGAGCTGTGCTAAATAGTCCTCCATTGCACACAGGGTTCCAATATTTGTTTGAAATTGGTGGTGTTTCAATTTCAGACAAAATCTCAGGCCCCAAGGATAAGCTCTAAGATTTCCAGCAAGCTTAAATAATACATAATGAAACCACTCTCAAGCTACACAGCAGAGAACCAGCATACTATGCACTGTACACAATCTTTGCTTCATGATACTTGATGTAGGAAGATGTAAAATACAATCAATTCCCTCTTCTTAGACTGCAGAACCTCTGCAAGAAATGCATGGATCATCATATTCAACTTCATAGAGGTGAAGCTGAATTAAAGAAACAAATAAATAGCGACATTTTCACTGAAGAGAGAGAACAATTTTGGAGTGCAGAGGCTTCCTATACTGAGAACAAAAGGCAAACCCTTGTGTTCCTTCAATGTTTAATTCTCGACTCGGAAATATGTAATATAGCTGTTAATACATAACATTATACATACATGTTGTACATAAATAATGATTCAATGACATCCCTGCAGGGACTGAAGTAAGAGATCTCTGAGGCAAGAAAGAAGCAGTTCAATGAAGCTCCCATTTAATTATCCTCTCTGCTGGAGTCCCTCACAAAACTCAGACAAAGAAGTTCCTCCGCCTTGAATGACTTTCTTCCACCAGCAATGTCAAAACTTCTACCAGGCAGAAAAACATCTGTATGTGTAAGAGAGAAGTAAAATTTAGTGGAGAAATCACCTCCACGCTGTTATAAGTTAGAATTTTGACAACAGATGCATAGAAATAAAAAAATAAGAAATAAATAGTCAATATCTAGAAGGATCTTGATTCTTCAGGAGAAAAAAAAAGTGACTTTTGGTTTCTAAATATTGTTTATTCACTCTTTTTCCTATCCCATCTTCTATTTTTTATCTGAGTCTGGTTGAATGTATGACAATTGCAGCTCATGAAAAATGTGAGTTATTACAAGACCTACTTGTTGGAAGCATTAATTCTGCTTTTAAGTCAGAGACAAAATTCTTTTTTTTTTCTGATCCAGATGAGACTTACTTCAGCAAAGAATTATTTATATATAGTCCAGCAACTTTATTGGAAGAGAGAGGTTATTTATGAGTGGGTGACTTTGGTTAGAATGGAGATCTTTCACCTGTAGGTAAATGCTTCCCTCTAGTATATGCCTGAAAAATAACTGCAGAGACATCTCGCTCCTAAGACTTTTCCAGATACATTTTCATTTGCCAGCAGCAAGCACAAAGGCACTTTTGGGAAGGTGCTGTTACAAACGCTGGTGTAACTAACCTAAATCTACATAAAGGGTGTTTTGCTCTGGCATTAACCTTTCGGTGTCCCACGGGGGTGTGAGGGTCAGACATAAAATCACCCAAGGACCTCCACTTCAGCCCCTGTGATTAGATATGTGTCTGAGGGCTGCCAGAAACAAAGTGCAGCGAGGCTGTTCTCTGCAGAGACAGCAGGAGTTCAGCACCAGCCGTGTGATCATGGAGCTGTGATGAGCTCAGGAGCAGCAGACTGAGCCTGCAGCACACTCCAGCTGCTGCTATGCTGGTGGCATCAGAACTAAAGTCTGTATTTCTTTATGCATGCACATGTGCAATAGCTCAACCTGGAGAGATATTTCCAGTCAAGGAATATATTGGTGCTTAGCAATCACAGCAGTGAAGGGAGAGATTAGAAAGAGATCTGAAACTGGGTATTACACATTCAGGTGAGTGCTTTGAGGAGGATAAAAATCGTGGGCACAAATGTGACCTTTTCTTATGTGTGGCTCAAATGAGTCTGGAGAATACTCACTGAATGAATCCCTGGGGGACTTATCAAGAGTATCTGTCCCAATTCATAAGTATATGCAAGCTATAAATTGTTGCCAATTCTTCACTGCTTCACATGCACCCTGGCGCAAAAATGAAGATATAAAATGCCACTGGGTATCTTCAAGTTTAAGCAGGAAATAAACAAGATTTTTAAAGACGTCAAATGCACCTAAAATCAGGTTTCAATGTCCTAAGTAATAATTAGGCAAGCAAACCACTGTGCAGACATACATCTAAATAGTTAAAGCAGAGGCACTGCTCCTTTTAATATAGCATATGCCTGATGAAGCTGCCAGAATGAGACCTTTCAAAATTCGTTTAAAATGTTGCCAACAGGAGGGACCTAGAGTCTTTAGAGCACAACTAGCGATAGTGCAAGCTCTACCAGGCTGTCATTTGCTTTATTCTGGAGGCCCTGGTGGGAGAGCAAGGGACATGAACCCCCAAAGCAGCACAGGTGGGGATGTGAATGCACATGTCCTGGATCCAGGCTCTTCTGCAGAGGCCATGGCAAGGAGCTGACTCCTCACAAACAGGCACCCCTTCACATTTAGTGTGCAGGGCAGCTGTGTGCTCTCCTTGGGTTTTCTCCAGCTTATTTCCTGGATCTCCATGAGGGATGGTCCCTGTGCAGTGGGGATGTAAGTCTGCACGGAGAAAAGACAGAGCACAGTTTCATTATTTTCAGTCGTGTCACTCTTATCACACTCTCTGCCAGGTTTTCTGGTCTCTGAGTGACATCCAGCAGCTTGGACTAGTTTTACTCGTTCCAGCTAACACTAACACAATAATTTCTATGGTGCTACTGTGTATTTGAGCTGATGCAAGTGGCTGAAAATCAAGGCCTGGGGCTCGAGCCCTGGTGTGATTCCTGCCATGCCTCAGTAACACCCAGCAGTGTCCCCGAAGAGCTGCAGGTTGCAGGGCTGCCACACATGTTCTGTTCTTACCAATGGGAAATCCATTAACAGTGCTGTCAAAACACAGCCTGGCAGCAGGGAAAGGCCTGACATGGTAGCCACAACTAAGTGATTTATATTTATGAATGTGAAGCCTAGTAAAGAAATGGGAGTTTGTAAGATTAATGAAGTTTCCAAGCTCCCATGAGCTCCACAGGTAGGATAAATCTTGCTGTTGAATCACGGTAAAGTTTTAATTGACTAAATAGACGAATATATTTTATAGAAATGACCAATAACTTTGGAACAAAGCACCATATGGAGCACGCTGGGGAGGAAGATAAGCCTGTGCTGCCTATTCATTATTTATCTTTTTTATTATTTCTAAACTAAATATAGTGCTATAATAGAGCTAGATTATCATTGTGCTTTCCATATTCTCTTTACATTAAAAAATTAAAAGAAAACAATATAAAATAGTTTTAGATACAGTGCACTGGAAGAAAAAATAAAAACTCTTTTGTGAAGAAATTATGTTCATCCTGAAGAAGTGAATTTGCATGCTATGAATAGCAATCTTTCAGTAAGCCACCTAACAGACTTTGATAGAATTATAATTTATGATGTATTAATTGGACAAACCTATATTAATATTTTATCCCAGGCAAGGTTACCCTAAGCTTAGCAAAGTGATATATTTCAAACTTTATTTTCCTCCATTCCCAGGAAAAGAAGTCTTGTTTATATTGTCAGTTGAAGAATGGCTCCTAAGCAGTGAGTTTTCATAATACACTTCATTTCTTGGAGAATTTTAACTCCTCTACTTTAAAACATATTTGTTAACTATGCTTTCTCAGAGAAAATATTTACTATTACATCATTATCTGAAACAGCCTTTCAACTTGTATAATACAAGCATTCAGCTAAAAAACACACAGATTCTGCTTATAACCTTCTGGCAGTTTTATGAGAGATCAGTTTTGAAATTGTATTTGCAATTCTTACTAAATTTCCACTTATAATACTGGAGAAAACTAACCACACCATTACTAAAATTTATTTAGCAATTCATACACCACAGTAAATGTTACTTTTTGCACTCCAAAATGTTTATCATAAAGAGATGTACCTCAGTGTCTTTTATTAAGTATTGAAAAATGCCTTAGTTTCCTCTCATTTAAAAAAAAAAACATTTCTTGTTTGTTTAAGTCACAAAAATCCTTTACTTTCAAAATACCATTAATTAAAAAAAAAAACCAAACCAAACCATAAACAAAATCAAGGCGATTTTTTAAATACATACATAGCTCTGATAAAACAGGTAAGGAAAACTATGCAAAGTGTCCAACAGAATACATTAAAATGGGTTGTTATTATTCTTAAGTCCTGATAAAGATATAAGTAGTGTTCAAGTCAGTGTCTGCAATTTTCAAGAACCTGTTTCTATTCTAGAAACAGCCTGTGAAAAGCCTGTTGGCAATTAAGCCCATTGATGGTGTTCATAGGACACAAACCTTTTTCAAAGGGAATATATATCAGTCACAGACAAATTTTCCTTTTCCTATGGCTGCAAATGCAACTTAAGTATTCAGCCTTACCTACTGTGCATACTCAAAAATATAGAGCCAGACCCTGTGAGTATCATAAGGAAGGACTAAAAATATATTTTAAAGACCCACATACATTTTCAGATTTTGCATATGCCTTTTGGATTTTGACCTTTTACAAGTTACAGTTTCACTGTACCTCTGAGGGCAGAGAACTTACTGCAGTTACAAAGAGGCAGTTGCAATCACATGACTTCAGGAGCTTTGGATTTTAGAAAACCATCAAATATCTTTGCAGTGTAATTGGATTGATGGCAATGCCATCAGGATGGCAGAGAACATAAATAGAGGTATAAATAATAGGAATGACCTGGCTCTATTTTGGTCTTTTTTAGTTTAAAACTCCTCTAATATATCAGATCAGAGAGCTACTAGGCTCATGTGGATCTTCATCCCCTGGATTTGTTTCACCAACTCTCACTTCAGTAATATCCTAAAAATTTAAGCTTACATTGTACTGGCACAATAATAAAATCTTAATTATACTGTTTGTAATTTGAATTATTTATTTCTCCTTTCACTAATACCTGAGACAAAACAACTAATCCGTCAAAACCAAAACCAAAAAATCACAGATGAGTAATAAAGCCAGCTGTCTTCAATTTGCCCATTGTACTGTGAAATTGAACAAATGCAGCTTTTTGAAAGGGAGCTGTCTTCTGTGAAAAAAACCCATTGTATTAACATATTAAGTGCTCAGGAGTCACACAGAAAAGAGAGTCTGTCTTTTTCTCCTGATATCAAAGGTGTCCATCATGTTTACAAACACCAGTGGTGCACAGCCTCTTTCTGTAAGTGAGGAATTGATGAAAATACCTGACAACATTTAAGGTCCAGGGCATGATTTTCTTAAAAGTACACAATGAAGGTACTCAGTTTCTTTTGTGGTTTGTCACCCATAAAGTTTTAAAAGGGGATGGGTTGTTGTTCCTTTTATGTAGCTACATACTGTGTAAGGCTTTTACCTCTGGAAATTTACCTGCTTTCTGATGGCAGATTTTTCTCTCACATCTGTAGGAATCAAGTAACCCCCACAGATTTTATATCAGTGTTCACAGGGTGGATGAGAAGGAGCAGTCAAGTGCTAGGTTTTATGTCCCTTGTGTGTCATTTGTCTTCTAATCTAGTTCAGACAAATTAACAGAGGGCGTTTAACTAGGATTTAATGATGCTACATGAATTAAATCTCTGCCCCACTTCTGTTTTTTCTTCTCTCAAATCGTCATATCTTACTCTTTCTTTTTTTTTTTTTTTTTTTGAGTGTTAGCTATAAAATCAGCAGAAATGAAACAATTTTAGTTCTTCAGTTGTTAACGTGTCCTTCCCTGCTCTCCCTAAAGCTCAGGGTCAGAAAAGTTTCTCTAGGTTATGAAAAAAAAGTCCTATGCGGACTAAAGTGAGATCAGGAGATAGAAAATAGAGAGTGAAGACAGTGCCTGGCTAAACCCTTGGCCTCATTTCCAGGATGACCTGGTTTCAACACTTTGTTTACAGCTCATAGTAGGAGAAATCTGCTTATTCCCTGAATTTATGTGTTTGTATTCTTCAGTCAATGGGTTGGAAGATAGGGGCAGAAGACTTCATTCAAGCATGCTTTTAGCCTTTGGATTTGGGCAATGGAAAATCTAGGAAAAGTACCAGTCCATGGATCATACATTAGGGGATTGAAAAGCTCTATTTACCTAATAAACTTAATTGAGAAGAAATGAGTAGGGACTTCTCCAAATCCTCAGTTTATATATTTCATGTAGAGGAAATATTATGGCCCTCAGGATGTATTTATCTAGAGATAGCTAAATATCATTTTATGCTGTTGCTTACCTCTATTTTGTACAATAATTTCATTCAGTTCTTTGTAGTCTAAACCAATTTCCTCCACCACCGAATTTTATTATTTGCTGATTGTCTCTAGGTAGCTTAATTACTGGTAAGAGGATAATGAAGTAAACTTGGAGCCGATATTTAAGTAGAGTGGAACTACTCGAGTGTAATGAGCATTTTAAATTTGCCTTTTAGTACTTTATAAAGACCTATAACAAAATGCCTCCTTCCCTCCTGCCTTGCCTATTAAAAGGCTGTCAGGAGTTGGTACACTGCAATTAACACTGAGAGACAATGTGCCTGCCAGGAGGTGGGGAGTGGGCAGAGGGGAAGAGAGGCTTGCTGCTGGCTGGGCTCTTCTGGAGCTCCATTTGCATCATGTTCTCATAGCATCTTCACTGAAATATAAAAGCAAGAAAACTGGAGTCTTAAAAGGTCTCCTGGTGTTTCTTTTTTACCTCAAGAAGACCATTATGAGTTACTGTTGATGTCCTCAAACATTCTAGCAAAGTTCATTATTTTCCATCTACTTAAGTAATTTCCATAATTTCAATTATATCAGCCAGACTTCACTCTTTAAAGTTTTGTTTTTCTTGCTTGTTTTGCAAGTGGGCTTCAAACCAGAATTGACTTCATTCTCGTGACAAGAAAAGTCCCTGTACGCTCTCATGCATGGCCTGAGTGATGCCAGCCCCAGTAAGCAGGAATTGTCCAGGCAGCAGCATGCTCTTGCTCATGGCTGGGTTAAGGAGGCAGCACAAGTCAGAAGGGACTAGGTCACCCCAGTCTGAGTGTACATACAGGTTAGAGAGCAGAGAATTTAGCTCTGTGCTTTTAGCTGTGCTTTCCTCTTGCCAGCCAATTCAGAAAAGGAGTCCTGACCTCCTTACTTGACTGTATAACTCAAACGACTAAGTTGAAATTTGAGTGAGTTCTTCTCTTCTGCAATTTCTGTTCTTTGTGTTTGCATGGAGTGACTTAATCAGCTCGGGCCCAGTAGAGGATGGCAAATGTTGTTTCATTTCCAAGTAAAATAGAACTGTCAACCAAAGGTGTTGAAATAAACTCATTCACGGAATGGACCGAGAAACATTTGGGGTCCTTTGTGAGTTTAAATCCCACTGGAGAGAAGGACAATCCCTGTTACCCTTGCCATGTGGGGATATTCTGTGCACTGGTTAAAGCAGAGGAGGAGAAGAGTGCAGCCCTGCAGCCTTTGCCATTACTGTGAGGTTCAGGCAACCACAGATTTTGAGGGCAAGTTTCTGGCAGCTGATGGCTCATTGTGTCTCCCCAGCTCAGCCCAGACTCCGGAGCTGAACTGCCCCAGCAGCACCAGTGTCTCCTTGGCCTTTACTACCATGTAATTAGGCGGTTTGTCACCCAGCAATACTTGAAGCAGTTCTTCCCTTTCCCTAGAAGGAGTTGCAAGACTGATTTCTGCTAGAAAGCAAGATGACTAAAATGCAATGCTGCTGTGCTTAATGGATTTAACTTGTTGCCACTGGGCCTTTAAGAGACAGGTGCATGAGATGTGTGTGAGGCTGAATCTCACACCCACAGCAAAGGGACCATTAGCCCTGATTGTGCTGCTCAGCTGACTCCTGTGAAAACAAGGCCAAGCAGGATAATGTTGTCAACACCAGCTGAATCTTTGTCTGGTGAATCTTCTGAATTATGGTGCTATATACATCTAGAACATAATCAGTACGCACCATAAATGCCACAGCCATAAAAGCATACTTGGCTGAATCCTGTCATGGCATATCAGGCACAGAAAGTGTGCAGAATTCAACAAATCCTTGTCCCATGCTCCCCAAGAGTTAATTTAGCCTGTTATCTTTCTTGTCCTGTTAACATTTATTTGCACCTAATAAGGCATGAAGCCATTACTTGTGGTGTATGTCCTAACATTTAATCCCATGGTGTCATATTTTAATGGTATGGAAAGAATATCTAAATGGTTCTAATTCCCTAAGGATGTGGTTATCCAGTAATGATCATAACCCTTGAAGCTCCCTTATTACTTCTATTGAAATAAAATCCTTCATGACTCAAATACTACATATTTTTTAAATTGCATCAAAATGAATTTGATGGTTTAAAAGAACAGATTGCAAATTTAGTTCATACAAGACTGCCCATAAGTAAAACCTTGTAGAGCACTTTCACATACCAAATCCCCAAGCTATAGAAGGATAACACTTCAAACACTCAAGAAATGTTGCTGAGGGCATCACATCTTTATGGGACCCCTGAGGGGTCCATGGGGTCCAGACCAGTAAGTATGGTTTGAGGCTTCAGCCTTTTTAATGTATGCATGTGATCAGATGGAAATGAAGCTCCATTTGCCATCCTCTACTGGGCCTGAGCTGATTAAGTCACTCCATGCAACCCACAAAGAACAGAAATTGCAGAAGAGAATCTATCACTCAAGTTTCAGCTTGGTCTTTTGAGCTATATCTCACTGATAGCACAGACTAGAATTCAGTCTCCACTTCCACAGAAACACAAAATCATAAAGTAATAGAGTAGTTTGGTTGGAAGAGACCATAAATATCGTCTGGTTCCAAGCCCCCTGCTTGGATACGTTCCTCTAGACCAGATTGCTCAAACCTCCATGCAACCTGGCCTTGAACACTTCCAGGGATGGGGCATTCACAATTTCTCTGGGCAACCTGTGCCACTGTCTCACCACCCTCACAGTACAGAATTTCTTTCTAATATCTAAACTTAACCTACTCCTTTCAGTCTGAAGCCATTCCCCTTTGTTCTATCACTACACACCCTTGTAAAAAGTGTCTCTCCATATTTCTTGTAGCCTCCTTTAGGTACTGGAAGGCTGAAATTAGGTCTCCCTGAAGCCTTCTCTTCTCCAGGCTGAACAATCCAAATTCTCTCAGCCATTCCTCTTAGGATAGGTATTCTATCCCTAAAGAGGCTATAGCACCAGTCTCCCTACTTCTCTTCAGACAAGTTAATAATTCCTGCATCTTTCCCTGATTTCTCAGGTACTGTCCAACTCAATAGAATTATACAGACAATAGACAATCATGCAATTTAGCTGATCACTTCATTTATAGACCAATTTATACAACTGTCCTTAATCTGAAGTAAGTTTTCCATGCCTTTGTATAAGAAACTATCATCATTGTCCTCAGACTACCTTCCTCTAAAGTATATATATAATATATAGGAACTTAATAATTTCTAAATCTTGGAATTGATACGTCATATTATATATGCTCAAATTTTATAATGCTACTCCCTAGATTATATATTCATGACAAATCAGCTGGAGGCAAATTTTTAAGCATTTTGCTTTCCTTCAAACCTGCCCAAACCTTTTGGCCCCTCCCAAAGAAGGTGAAAACAGTGAGCAATCCACATTATTTCTGAAAATTGGTACATCTAGGAAAAGAGAGGGTGAGAAAAGGCTACTAATCAAATCTCTAAAATGTAGGCCACAGTATACGTATTAGACAGCAGTCCCTGGTTTTGCAAAAAGCTCCTGAATTTAAAATAGAAATCCTTGTAAATGAGAAAAGGTTGCTATTAAAAAAAGAATAACATTCTTGATTCTGCTATTAATTAAATAATGTGCCTTTTGATTTATATCTCACTCTGGTCACATTTCTAACTCTTCATTTTTATTAAGTAGTTACAGATTTCACTATATATCAACTCAAAGAGCATATTTATGCTGATCATGTTGGGCAAAATCTTTCTGCAGATTTTCCTCAAGTGACTGTTGTGACATTTCATAGTTCAGATGGATCACAACTGTGGGTTCAAAGCAAGCTGTGAAACACTTGAAGTAGTTTTCACTGCTTCACAAATCAATGCTGTCAAGAGCAAATCTTGACCTTTATGCAATTTTAATTAATTTAATAAAAACCTTTGGCATGGCAAGTAATTTAGAGACGTATGGAAAAAAGTTGGCTGTCTAAGTAGTTTCCGTCAATTTTGACAGCGACCCATGATGGAAAGTGAGTAAAGGTCCATAAGAGTCTATCAAACTTGTTTAAAGTACTCAGAAGAGTTTAAAGTGCTATTCTGTTTATTCTGTTGTATACACCAAAGCAAAGCAAGGTGAGCTGCAACCTAAAGAATAACACCACAATTTACTTTCAGACTGCCTGAAGATGATTTAACATTAGGCAGACTACATATACAGTCTAAGGTTAATGAATGGATTTGCTGCAGCTCTGCTGTGCTAGCAGCTTTGTACTGTTCGTGTACTGGAGCAAGAATTTTTGGTGCTTGGGGAACTCATCTTCTGTTTCTGCAAACCTCCTTGGACTGACTTTAAATCTAACAAGAAAAAAAAAACGTGTCAAGCAGCTCCCTTCAAGAAGTAGCTATCCATAGATACGAACTTGTAGGGTAAATTTGCATTACCTCCAAGTGTTTTGAATAATATTCTAACTTTTCCGGTTCACTTCCACGTCTGTAAGGTAGCATGGTCTCCAACTCATTCAGGAAGTACACCAGTGAGATACTCTGGTCAGACCACCTGATTAAGTGTTATGCTTCACTTTCTCATCACTCACTGACCAAAGTGGTACAGACAGCTCTCAAGTGGTAAAATCTTAGAACATGCTGACTGTCTACCCTGTGGTATTAATAGGGATAGGATAAGGGAAAGTGGGTTTAAAATGAGAAATGAGAGATTTAGGTTAGATATTAGGAAGAAATTCTTTATTGTGAGTGGTGAGGCACTGAAATAAGTTTCCCAAATAAGCTATGGATGCTCCTCCCTGGAAGTGTTCAAGGCCAGGTTGTATGGGGCTTTGATCAGTCGGATCTAGTGGAAGCAGACACTGCCCATGGCTGGGGGCTTGGAGCCCAATGATCTTTAAGGTCCCTTCTTAAAGAAACCCAAACCACTCTGAGATTTCAAGATTAGTGACACAGGTGTGATAGGCCTGCTCTGTGATTTGGATGCAAAAGACATGAATATTGACTTCACGTATTGACTAAAATTTCTGTGCTCTGAAGCTGTATTTTTTCTGCTTAAAAAGCATCTTTAATGTGGATAAGGCTAAGCAGAATTCAGAATAGAAATGTGTTCTGTGTTGCTGGGATGTATCATCCTTACAATGTGCACGATGCAGATGGCTGGAAGAACTGTTTGCAAAGAGCACAGAGCTGAATCAGAGACCATCGCTGCCCACATATGGAATAGTACACGCTTAGGTTTGAGTTGGGAAAGTTAACAGTGATTTAATGCTCTTACCTCCTCAAGTTTAACATAGGGTTTTATAAGGAGTGGGATATTAGCTAGCATTTGACAACTAATAATCCAAACTTCAGGCCAGTGATCACAAAACCTTACAATCACATTGGTTAAGAAGGAAGTGAAAGCCTGAAAAGACATGAAGTTCATTACATGACAAAGGCATGTCCGAGCACAGGATTATCCAGGAATATCTATTCCATATTAAATTTCCATTTCACCATGCTGAAATGTCAGGTGTTGACATGCCCTTATTTAAAGAATAGCAAGACTGGTATTCTTTATACTGGGACCATTCAGTGAACAAAATCAAGAACCTGAAAGTTCAGGACACCTAATTTGGCATATATTCAGAGATCTGAGTTTCATTCAGAAGGTTACAAGGAGCTATTTTGCTGAGAAAGGTGATGTTAATCACAATACTGGTTTGGGAGAGTTCTTTTTTTATCACACTGGTAAATTGCCGAATTTTCTTTGGCTGCATATAGCAATATAACTGTCTAACAAAAGCAAGGTTAGATTCTGGGGTGAGATTTCATATCTCCAGATCAAGAATTTCACAGTGCTTGGAGAAGTCTGATTGAACGTTGTTTGGTTCCAGGCTCATAGATACACAACACAACCGCTGCAGTGGCACTGGTTGTGGGAACAGGCTGTGGCTTCTGTCACTTGCACAGGAGTTCTGTGCTCCTCATGTACAGGAGCAGAAGCCATTCTTCAATTTTGTATGCCTTTATCTTACATCTTCAGGCACTAAAAGAGGCCACCTCGGTTAGGTATTATTTTCAATTCTTTAGAGAAAGAGGAGTTTCTATGGAGAAATCTGCTCAAAGTAATCTTTAAAACTTTTTAGCAACTGTAACTTGTATTAAACTCTCAGATTTGAAAATACTAAGGGCTCATGACTAGTAAGAACTTTAAATAAAAAAAATTTGCTTTCCTGTGTTCCCTGGCACATCTCTCACCTGCATATGTGGTTGTGTCTACCTGTGCTCAATTCAGAAGCAAAATCCAGTGTGAAAACTGGCAGCCTGAGAAAAGGCTAGAATATCTCCTGAAAGAAGCTTTTGAACATGATGCAGCTGTCCTGAAAGGAAGAAATCCAGCATGTAATTTTTAAAAAAGGGTTTTACTTTACAGCTTCAGCCTTAAACTCAATTTCAGAATCAAAACAGGAGAAAGGCATTGAATCTGTCCTAATATCTAACTATACAAGGCAGTTTTGATCCCACTGCAGCCTGTGGAGTGACATCTGTAAGACTAATAAGACACATGAAAGAGTAATACCTATCAGAATGCAGTTTTCACTGAGGCTTCTTGACACTAACAAAATCCTGATATGAAGCAAAGACATAATTGGCTCTTTAGAATGCAAGTGAAAAACAGATATATCAGATGTATTGGATAATATCCTGGCTCTGCTCAAGTCCATGAGAACTTCTCTCTTAAACTTCACTGGGTCCAGGATTTCATCAATTATATCCATCAACAACACAATGTGATGATTCCTTTCTGACTTACATTTTTTGTATTAAAATTCCTCATCTGTAATAAGAATTTCCAACTAACTTAGAAATATTGTAACATGATTTTTCAACAATGAGCTGCTATCATAAATTTTATGAGTACCGCTACTTTAAAGCATGAAGCTTTTTAATTGGATTGTATATACTGAGTACACAGCACAGCTTCCAAGGAAGATGAGAATAATAAATGCAGAATGGTAATCCTTTATGTAATCATCCACATGATAGATTATATCTGGGTTTCTGGAAAGACAAAGGCTGTCAGCTATGGGAGCTGAACACATTCTTTTCCCATCTCTGCAATTTTCTTGATTTTTCGAAAAATACAGTACAAATCAAGAGAGCCAAAAAATCTTAAAAATTCTCATGAATAAAATATTTGAAAAAAAGCCAACAAAACCCTAGGCCTGCCAAAATATTTTTTTAAACAGTAATTCAAAATTCTTATAGCTGACAAACTAGCTGAAATGTTGAAATTAAAGAGCATGCTGATCTAAGCACACCATATTTCTCTAAATGTCAAACTTTAAAATGTCATATGTTTCCTTAAAATAAGGAATATATTCAGAAAACTTCTCAAAATTATTCTCTTTGAAAAATTACTCAATGAGAAAAAGAGATTAAAAATTTCATGGATATGTCTAAGGGGCTCCTAGGCAAGACCACTTAAAAATGAAATAAAAACTAAAACTTTGGACACTTTTTCACATCATAACTTCATTTAAAAGCTGATGAAGTACACACCAGGTAAATGAGGTATGAAATGGACAGTGAGGTGGATTGAAAACTGACTGAACAGCCAGCCCAGTGGCTTGTGATCAGCAATGTGACTTCCATCTGGGGGCCAGTCCCCAGTGGTGGGCTCCAGAGGTCAGTACTGGTGCTGATATGGTTTAGCATCCTCATAAATGGCATGGGCTCTCGGACAGAGTGCTCCATCAGCCAGTTTTTACTAACGGTAAAAACAGGAGGAGGAGCTGACACCCTGCTTGGGTGTGCTGCCATCCAGAGGCACCTTGACGAGCTGAGGAATGGGCAGAGAGGAACCTCAGGAAGCTCAGCGGTGAAGGAACAGCCATAGGCACCAGAGGTCGGGGGGGCAGGAATGGTGGCAGGAAAGGACCTGGATGTCCTGGTGAGAAAAACATTGACTATGAGCCAGAAATGTGCCTTTGCAGCAGAGATGGCCAACTCCATCTTGGGCTATGTTAGGAGCAGGTTGAAGGAGTGGACAATTCTCCTCTGTCCACACTGATGAGGCCACACCTGGCATGTGGAGCTTTGTAAAAGAAAATGGACTTGCTGGAGTGAGTCCAGTGGAGGACCATGACATTGGATAGAGGAGTGACATTGGTGAGAGGAGCCTCAGAGAGCTGGAACTGTTCAGCAAGGAGAGGAAAAGGCTCAGAGGGATCTTGTCCATGTATAAGAACAGAAAGGGAGAGTAAAGAAAAGGGAGCCAGGCGGTTCTGATAATGTCCAGTAAAAGGACAAGAGGCAAAGGGCACAAATTGAAACACAAGAAATACTATTTAAGGATAACAAAGCACCTTTTTATTATAAGGGTAGTTGAACTGGCTGTGCTGAGATGTTGTGAATGTCTGTCCTAGGAGATACTCAAAACATGACTCGAACCAGCTCTGAGCAGCCCGCTCTTGCTGATCTTGCTTTTAGCCAAGGGTTGGACCACAGGATTCCCAGAGGTGCCCTCCCTCCCTCCTCAGCTGCTCTGTGGTGCTGTTCCATGGCTTGCTCTAAGACCTTAAACACTATTCTTAAAAAACGTAACTGTCCCATGACTGAGGTCTAAATTCATCAGGTCTCCTGGGTAAGTTAACGGAAATAATTTGAGTTCACAGTGCCAGGACCACGTTGGTGACAAAGACCTGTGTAGAAAAAAGACTCATTTTCTGTGCTTCTGAAAAGCTAAGGTGGTTTTTCTTTCAACAACTTAATACTGGTGTTGAGACAAGCAAATAAACTTTCAAGGAATACTTTCAAACATCACTGCTTATCAACATGTTCAGGGTTGGGTGCAACTGGAAAAACTACAAACCAGAGGCAGCATCAAGTTCACAAGCTTAAAAACAAAAGTTTTAATAAATGTCTGCTAAAGCAACCTCAGATAATGAAGCACAGCCAAAGAATTAATGAAAACAGAATGGCCACTTATTTCTGTAGCAGAAATACTATTTTATACTATTTTATAAATAGTATAATACTATTTATACTATTTATCAGCTTTTGTGGGAGGCTGATGAATTTCAGCTATAATGTTATGACTGGACTGATTGTCAATGACATTTTCACCAGAAATTGAGATTTAAACTTAGTTCATTTGTCAAAAGTATATTTTATATCTCTAACTTTGGCCCTGTATTATGTGATGTTTTAAGGAGTTCTCATTAGACAGCCATGCCAATGAGCAAACTATAACGTTGCACATCTGTATTCTTGTCTCTTATATAACTTCATGGTTATGCAGTCTGAGGCACAGGGCTGTTACTTTTTCCAAATTTCTACTTGGATAATTGGACTAGATTCTGAAGAAACTTTTCAGCAAAACTGGTTTGCTCTTCATAAGAGTATTTTTCAAGTTTGATTTTTAGGCAGAACAATACAAATCTCTGTAGTTCCATGCAGCTGTGTTTCCAAGAAACACAAAAGGAGCTTCTAGGGATTTGTCTGTACATATGCACTGGACAAAATTCACTAAATAGAGCATTGCATGAGCTACAGTTAAACTTAAAAACTCCTTGAGAACTTCATGACTGCAAGGAGAAAAAAGTTCTGTACATATATGCATTTTGTTACATTTCTTCAGGCATTTTGTAAACAAAGAAGGAAAAATAAAATATGTACTTCTGAGCATTTGTAGTGAAATCTCAGAACATGAGATCTCTGCTCCTTTAATGTTATTTGCTAAGAAAAGCAAATACCTGGAAATCTGAACATCCAGTAATTTTCTTTCTATAGAATGTTGTTATGAGTACCACAATTCTATATATCATTTAGATTCTTGATAATGTCAAGAAATTCAGGGGGTTTGTCTTTGACAAGACAACAAAAGAAAGAGAACTTCAGTTGGTGCCATCCTGTCTGCACAAACATCCTTTGACTGTCAACAATTTCTAGAGCTACTTTTACCAATACTGGGCATATAATCTGAGCAGAAATAGTAGTTCATGTTTATATGCAATTTAGACTTGCATACTTTATAAAATTGAACTATACATGTTAGATTTATGGTAGAAAAATGGAAGTTGAAATCAAAAGAGCATGTCTTAATTTGAAGGGAAAACCACAAAAAATTATTTAATACAGCCTGAGGGAAATAAAAACCAAAAGGAGCTAGGCCTGTCCCAAAGTCAGAAGTAGTTCAAAGAGGAGGGAGAGTACTAGAAGACTGAACATTTTTAGGGATCTTTTTTGCTTCTGGCTTCCTGCAGCACTCCCTGTTCTGCTCAGACATCAGTGATAATTTTAGGCTTAGACCACTGCCTTCAAGAGAGATCTAAATGTATTCAACAGGGCACATTTAGAATGATTTAACTACAGTTATGAAGTTAAACTAAGTGTAATAGGATATCTTGAAGAGAACAACTCGTCAGTATAATTAGAATCATGGCATCAAGTGGTAAAACAGATTGTAAAAAACTGGGATCATTACTATCTAAATTTCAAAATAAATCATCACAATATGAGTTGTAAACTGTGATCTCATCCTCAACATCATTTAGCAGGGCACTGCTCCCCTGACCAAAGTACCAAACTAAGCTGTGAATAGCCTTTAAAGTTTAACCTTCCTGCTGACCTAAGTATCCAACCAACCTAATGGTAGTCTTTGAAGGTTAAATTTTAATTAATTTACTTATTTTACATGTATATTATATTTAAATACTTTTTTCTGCCAAATATCTCACACCCTTTTGAAATCTGATTTTGATTTAAAAAAATTAATACAAAAGGCATTACTGGAACTTCTATCTAGAAACAAACAAAAAAAAAACCCACACAAGGACAGGAGATTTATATTTGTGTCATGTACAAAATTATGTTTGCAGCTCTGTGGGAAGACAGCTTCTGAAGAGTCACAAACTATTTATCCAATAGAACACAAAGATGTTCTGATAGCAAATTTCAAGCAAACAAAGGCATGTTGTTTCTTGGTAGCAAGTGATGGTGGCTCCCTGAAGCTGTGACACCCTCTCAGTGTCACCAGGCATTTGAGGGGCTCCTGTCCCAAGGGCTGTCTGGGGGAGAGGAAGGGGACTGGGATCTGCTGTCTGAGCAGAGCCATGGAGAGCTGTCCCAGAGTGGGAGCTGCAGCAAGGCAGTGTGCTCCCTTCTGCTGCCCTCCTAGTGGCACCGTGACCTGCATTTGAACCCATCAGAAACAGCAGCATTTGTCTTCCTCTAAATCCTCCAAGGGATGAAACATAAGAAACATTTCACTTGTCAGGACTGTTTACTACTTGTTGAAGTAAATGTGAAGCTGATGTTTCTCTAACAGGAGCTGACAGCTTTACTTTACAATGACATATCCATAGACTTCTTGGCATTTCTTATTACCATTTTGACACTAGAAGCTCCTTCCTGTGATTTAATGCCAAAGCAGTAAGGTCATCTTGAGTTGTTTAAACACTTGTTGAATAACAGACTTAAAAATAAGAAGCAATAACATTTTAAGAAAGAAGTGTTTAAATGTATCTCACCACAGGTACCCATGACTATTTATTTGTAGCTACAGTATCTCTACAATAATATTTACTAAAGGAATATATTGCTAGTGATTCCTAGTGGGGATTTAGTGGGGATCCTTTAGTGAAACTGTGCATTTTATTAATGAATTGCTGTTGCCATGAATGCATTTACTATTTAAATAGGTCAAATATATAAAATCAAAGAACCCAAAGCACCAGAGAAAGCAGAGTAGCAATTACTGATCGTTTCTTGACCAGTCTTTTAATTTCAACCAAGTGACCACCTCCTCTTGAGTGGTTGCTCTTCTGGGTCTGAAAACTCCATATGGAAAGTTGCTCAATAACCAGAAAAGATCAGAAGGCTTCCACAGTCCATAGCACTTATCTAGAAACAAGGACTGTCCCTAGTTATCCTGCGTAACAAGTCCTGCATCTGCTGATTGAAGACTGACTTTCATTAAATAATTCTGTTTGGTTTTTTTTGACTGACAGGGAACTGATTCAGTTTAATTATGTAGTCAATTAGCTATTAACATTTTAATTGTAATTGCATTGTGAGCTGTCCTTAAGTTACGCCCCTATGAAGATAATTATGCTTTAGGAGATATTTCACCACCACATTCGCAAAGGAAAGAGAGGAAAACAAAATCTGTAATGGGACTGTTTTGCCTAAAAGAAAACAAATAAAAATACCATAGGATCATGAGTTTGATTTCTGCTTCTGCTAAATTCTCCTTTCAATATGCTTTTTAAAGGTTAAGACTAACTAGAGTACACTGGATCTCTGGAACAACCAAGAGTAACTTTGAAGTAGCTCCGATCTGTATTTGGCTGCTGGAAATGTTTTAGTTCAGTTAGAATGTTTAAATCAGTACAGGCCTAAGCTGTGAGACTGCTGTTAGAAGCACAAAAGTTGTCATAGACATTCGTGTCCTGATTGATTTGAGATGCGTGTCTAACTTAAATGATTCAGTTTGTTGCAAGGACATCAGTCTTGGAGCTTCTTTGTTGCAGAGAGTTTATATAATTTTATTCTTAGTGAACTCTGTACAGTCTCTGCAATATCTTGTTTACATCTGGCTCGACTCAAATGACTGTCACATTAGCTGGAAAAGCAATGTAAAAAATCAATAACTGCTACAACTCTTTATCACCACCACAAACTTTTAATGTTTGCTCTCAAAACTTTCATTCTGTGTGCAGTTTTATGCATCAGTTGATATGGATTTTACTTTAAATCTTGTAAGGTGTACCACAAGGTCTTCAGCTGAAGTGCACATTTAAGGAATAATTACAGCATAGAAATGAATTTTTTGACATTGAGATGTTCCAGTCCCATATTTATGTGTGTGCATTCTTTTCTATTGATATTCAACCTCTATATTTGTCAGCTAAGCCATTTATTTCTGCAATGGCACACTTCTGTCACCTGCAGTTTCTAGTCCTCTTCTTCTGCATCCCAGCTGGCAAGGGCTTTATCTCTCTGTGTGGTTCTGGGCACTTTTTTTTGTTAGTATTGTTCTGATAGTGCTAAGGGCTGAAGGTTTACAGCAAACCATTTCTGTTGGCTACTACAGCTGTTGCATCAGCTCGAGAAGGAAACTCCTTCCAGGTGAGCCATGCTGGAGGAACAGCTCTACACTGGCAACATGACCAGCAACACGACACTGCTAGTGCAGTTGTCGAAACATGCAGTGATCATCCTGTGTAAATATTTCCGATAATGCTGTAAGGTATATGTTGCACATGTGCAGAACCTTCTTTATCTTTTTCTCCAAAAAGAAGAAATGGCATCAGTGCTGTTTGGAGATTCAGTGATACGTGAGCATGTTGCTTAGGTTTAGCAGACTAGAAAATCTCATATTTGCCAAATGAAGTGGAAAACTCTTAAGATTTTTGAGCTAATGAATGCTGCAATGCCCCAAATCTTTGCACATACACCAGAAGTCTGTGTTCCAGTATGACTAAGATCCTCTTTCTTTCTGTTTGAAAATGTTCTTGTCCTTTTCCACTGTTGTAGAGGTTTTTTCTAAAGTGATTTCGCTAACTGTTAGAGGATTGCCATAACTTCTGGTGATTAAAACTTCTTAGGTGCAAAAGTTAATTAGTAAAAAAAGAGCTTGCTACCAACTGCTCGTAGTAACTTGCTGTATTATTAATATCCTTCATATACTTTCAACATCTCTGTCCTGAGTGTGGTGTGTCCTGGAAATGTCTCTGAAGACATCATCCATATGAACAGCACACACAATATCAAGTCTTAACACATTTTAAACTGTTTGCTGATGTAGACGATAATCTTGTGTGATGCATAATCTCTGAAAGTCATATTGATGTCTGGCCATAAAGTATTGATATCTATCAAGAACTTCAATAAGAACATCAGGAACATCACCGCATGAGGCAAGGTTCACTTTATTTCCAAGGTGTTTTATCAGTTTGGTCATCTTGCCTAATGATAGCTTGTTATTTTTAGAAAGAGATTGAGGATAACATTGGTTTTCAAGATGACAGAAGTCTTGTGAGTCACCTTCTTTGTTCTGATAGGTAATGAATAATTATGGGAACTAAAGAATACAATTTTTAGAAGAGTTACTTTCTGAGTGTTTTGTGATGCAGTCTAGAAGAAATGATGTATGAAGAAATATTTCTGTATAGAAGCTCAGATAATGTTTATGTTCACAATTGTTTTTGTCACAAAATCATTATATAGTGTGAGGTCAGCACATCTGATGATCTTCAGGTTTACTGGAAACCTGTAAATCCTAAGGATCCTAAGGATCACTCTTTAGGAATTTTTACAGAACCCACAGAATGTTTTTTAAACATATTCCTGTATTTTCCTGTCTCATAATTACCAAACACACCTGTCCAGAGAGCACCTCTGGACCATTGCAGGGTGACACCTGAAGCAGGTGTTAACCAGATATAATTTTCTCCTCCCAGTCCCATTACTCTCTGTCCCAAAACTGTGTCTCCACTGAATCACTTTCATTATCTGAATCTCTCACAGAAAAGGCTTATTAGCTACACTAGATCACATCAGGTTTCTTTATTCTTTCTCTGCACACTTCCACACCTTCTTCCCTGCTGATTATCCTCTGCTCCCTAAGCATCATCATAATCCTGTGATAGAGATGCTAGTGGGCCTTGTTTATACAGCTATAAAAATTGTTGCAGATATATTAGTAGAAACCTATTATATGCTTATTAGATTATTTTTAGAAGAAATGGGGGGCATATTACAACAAAAGTCTGCAGCATAATTAAGAAATTCCTTATTACATGGTTTTTTTATATTTATTCTCACTTCATTTTTTACTATTAATTCATTGTAATATTATGGATGTGATATGCATGCAGAAAAATTCGAGGATGTATTTATTTCTATATGACTTTGTTCCTCTATAAGTGTTCCTAAATATACTTACTTTTACAGACAACAGTCAGTGTTATTCATGTCAAAACTTATTCTTTCTATTTCAAAATTCAGCACCTTTTTGTTACAGGATAGTGGTATTTTTTACTAAGCTTGTCTCTTTGTCATGGTGACTTTTTTTTAAATAAGGAAATCTCTATAAAGTGGCTTTTTGCCTATGGGTGAATTTATTTGAAGTGTAAAATGTCAGACTGGCAACTGCAATAATCCTGTAAATTAGGTATGTCAAATAATATACATGTAGACTTGTGATTCATCTAAGAGTGGAAGAATTTCTATTTCAAGAAACCTGAGTCATGAGTTCCCATTTCTTAATTGGTACTCTTGACACAAGTGAGGAATATACCAATATAAAAAATTTATAACTCAGAAAATATTGAGTCTAGGGTAAAACCAACACCATCTCCCTGTTCAGCAATTCTCAGAAAGAGAAAAGATGCCTGTATACATGGAACAGTGTTCATCACCAAAAAGTAATTTTCTAATTGGCAAACTGCTACTCAACAATGTCCAGGAGGTTGCTTAAAGTGGTGCATAAATGCATTTACATGCTGTTACATGGATTGTGTTGTGACATAGATTGTGCTGCATGGGCCAGTCTGAACAGTCTCAACCTCTGAGATGATCTCTTCTCACACCATCACCTGTGATACCAGCTGCATTCTCACTAAGAAGACTGAAAATGCCTGGGGAGACCATAGAGACAGAAGGAAAACCGCATGGAACATGTATGGAGAAAGCACACATCACCACGAGGCTCTGGCAGCTACGGCTGAAAAATGACCACGTCACCAAAGCTGGTCCCTTATCCCTGACCTTTCCTGACCCCTTTCCTGGGTACTGCAAAGAGTAGTGCTGCCCCCAGGTTCTCCATCTTCACTGCTGAAATAGGCACTTTCTGTTCTTTTTTGGTGAATGTGAGACAGATTATCAAATATCAATTTGAGCTATTTAAGTTTGGTTTGAAGGAACTAAGTTACAGAGCGCTTACCTAAGCAGTTTGCCAGAAAATCTGAAGGGCAGTGAGGAGTATTAGTAAATAGAGAGGAGCATGATTTTTTCCAAATTTATTATTTCAGCAAGAACATTTCATAATTAGAGATTTTCTCTATGAAAGGAGAAGAAATGTTGTTCAAGTAATGAATTTAATTGCAGCTATTTGCTCTAAGTACAGTGCCAACAATTTTCCTTCCTCGGAGATTTAGCATTTTCTTGCAATCCTTAAATGGTTTAGGGCACAGTTCAGTTCCTATTGAAGCTTTGCCACTTCTTACTCTTTATTTTAGTCTTCTCCTTGGTGTAACAATGTCAAAATGCCTTATACACCTACCAGGCACCTACTATTTGCATGTGCAGTATCTAGAATCCTATTGTACTGTGTTACTGTATTATTGTAATTTGTATGTACTGTTATATTGTGCTATGCAGCATGTTTTGCAGTGCTTTACCGGCCACTTCCCTCCCTGAAGCACAGAAACTTTACCAGTAACTATTCTCTCTTACAGAGAAAGTAATAGCTTTGTTTGATTTATAGGTCTCAATTAAATTAAAAATGCTACTGTCCAAAAAGAAAGAAGGAAAAAATGAGTAATTTAAATTGTTACTTATTATATGCATAGCACGTTAATCACGTGGTATATACAGCCAATAGCCAATTCTTTCAAATTCTTGTGCTTCCTGAGGAATACCACTATTCTCAGGCATCAGTAAGCAGTTATTGCACAGTGCTTCTCTGTGAGCTTCCCCACAGACTCACATCATTGTCATTCTCTGCATTTGAGAAGGTAAGCTAATTTCAGTAGGTATATACACCTAAATTAATTGGGAATTAGCTACACCCAGCTACATCAGTACCACCTGGTAACATCACACGGTAATGTCACTTCACTGAGATTAACGTAATCTGTGGAGGAATATTTTATCCTGAGCTGAAGACTGGCCATACAAGAAGTCTCTAGCTTTAAAATAGCTTAGTGATCCTTTAGAGGATGGGACGAAGATCAGTCCCCAAAACATCATCACTAAAACCCATAACTGAACCTAATTAAGCAATTAAATAACTGAACCTAATTAATCAATTAAGTGCCAGAAGTAGAATTAGTTTGTGGTTCAAACACACTAGAAGAAGATGTTTGGAAAGGAGACCTGAAAGGGTTTTGTGCCATCCCCAGTCACCAGCACCAACACAGGGAAGTGCAGGAATAAAAAACATCCATCAAAGTAATCTACATATAGGTACTATACCTTGCTGCTTGTTGGGCACAATGCAAATATTTTTCTAAAACCTTGATTTTGCAGACCTCCCAAGTGAGGCTTACAGGTAAAGGAAGCTGTCTAAATGTGTGTTTTTCCTCTTATCTTGTAATGAATTAATTGCTTTGCACAGGCTTGTTTCTGTTTATTTTCAATGTCAGTGTAAGTTTTCCAAGCTCTGTTAAAAATGAAATATTGTCAACAACAGAACTAGAGACTAAGTATATCTTTAAATGACCCTGGTTGCCTACCCTCTTTCTTATGTTTTAAGAAGTTGAAACATTATTCAGAGTTGGCTATTAGGCACACTGCATTCATATACCACTCTGAGATTAGTTTTCAGACATTCCTCAGTGTTAAATGGTATAAAGTACATCACATTGTTTGCGAAGAAATCTCACCTTTATGATCCCTTTCATTTCTGCCTAATTGTCTAAGATAAGAATAGCTTGCTGTGCCTGAGGGGGAAATTTTCCATTACTGCTGAAAAGATAAATGGTAGAAAGCAAAATGAACTTGGCTCATTACAACCTCCTGAAAAAAAGGCAAATTGGCCTTCAGTAATGATATAATAGAGCTGACACTTTTAATAGTTTAGAGTTCAAATGTGCCATTTTATATATGTTTTCCATAACATATAATACAAACAATTACAGATGCTGGCAATAATGAATGGTACTTAGTTTCTTTTACTAGCTTTATTCTGTAAGTTCCAGGGGGAGGAAAATGGTTTTACCAATAACCATTTTAATGAGGAGAGAAAGGTTACTTTTAAAGAAACATAACATACATTTCAGAGTGTTTCTTGTCTTAGTCTCTATAATAATTGCACTAATGCATTTTGATCTACTATGAAAGTACATAAAATGCTTAGCATGGTGAAAGTCAGACAGCTCATTCAATATTTTAAATATTTGGTGAGCTTTGCAAGACAGGTCTGAAAAAAGATTTCTTTCTTAGTACAGAACATAGTTCATACTAATGTTCAGGCTTTTATTTGGGATTAATTAAAATCTGTTACATCTAAACATATTTTCATTATGTTGTGTATCATTAGTGCTAAACAGGTAGTCATTGATTGGCTGGAGTACTGACTAATATCACACAAATTCATCTGATAGTGGAAAGGTTTGAGGATTCATAGAGCAGAAAGATAGATCATTTAATTGAGGTAATGGATGTGGTTAATTTTAAATATCCATACTGAAAAAAGAGGGAAAGCTTATCTCTTACATGTATCACATAAGGTTACTTAGAGAGAGAGAGAGAAAGAGAGAGAGAGATGTACATTGCTGTCAATCTATGCACCAGTTCAGGAGCACTCCTAACTATTTAGATAAAAAATCTTGACTTCACTAGGATTTAAAGTCTGAGTTAGGCAGGTTTTTAAAGCAATGTTGAACAGAGGACTTGACTTGAGGGCATAAGATTAAGATGATTTTTCCGACAGTTTAATTCCATTTGCTCACACTTCTGTATCTGACAGTCATTTTTTATCAACTTCACTTTCCAAAAACAAACAAAGAAAAACACCTGAAAAGTGTTGTTTATATGCAATGATTGTGCATACAGCAAAACTTTTTTTTTTCCGATGGAGATCAGGTTCACAGATCGACATTTGGCATGCACATTTTGATTGTACTGATTAGCGCATGTTGTGGAAAATACCTGCATTTTTATGTAGCCTGAGGATAGCTTAATACATTGCAGGTACTACCTAGGCAGAATGCAGTAGAATGAAAACAATAATAATAATTCACAGATATTCAATTATTGCCTAACACAGCATTACACACATTTTTATGGATACTTATAACTAGAACAACACAAGTTCATTAGCAACAGAAGAAGTATTTTAAATTATTTTATCAAAATGATTAATGCTACTTTTCCAATCTTATTGAGGTCAAACGTGTGCATATATTTATGGGAATAAAAAAATAGACGAGTTTTGGACAAATATACTTGTGTAAGTCATCTTGCTTATTCAATTCTCCCTCTTCCCGGCAAACAACCTCTGTGCTGTAGGAGGAAGGAGGTCATACCCACCGAGTCTGAAAAATACAATTGGCAGTCCTTCTATGTACATAGCTCTGATGGGAAGGAGAAGGAGGTCCTGGTGATTGCGAAGTCTATTTCTGCTTTCATGTCATGCCAGATCACCAAACAAGCCATCCCTGCAGGTGGCCCCTGGCTCTAAAGATACCAAGTGCCCTTTTTTTCTCCTCTATTCTGCATTTCTAGCTTTTGACCTCAGTCTTACCCTTCCTTCCTTCCTTCCTTCCTTCCTTCCTTCCTTCCTTCCATCC
>VZRM01002597.1:139182-188039 GCA_013397955.1 Grantiella picta | reverse complement strand
TTCCTTCCTTCCTTCCTTCCTTCCTTCCTTCCTTCTTCCCTCTGTCTCTCTTCCTTTTCTGTTTTTCAATTTTTTCTGCCTCAGAATTGCACTTAATTTTTCAAGTTTCTGTGTCCTTGCTACTTTCAGGCAGATTTTCATTTTTTCAAGGTGAGCTGTAACATTTTCCCGCAGGTTGAAACTTAGATACACAGGAGCCAGAATAAGAAAAACAATCACAAGAAAGAGTGACTGCTATCTATATTAAAGGGGGCTCGTACATGCTTCACTCTGAAGGCTATGTCAGCACAGACCAAATGCCCTTTCTTTCAAACATTTCTTGAATTTGTACTCTCTTCAGCAGCAGAAGTTTAGTTTTTTAGCAAACTTCTTCCACAGTAATCTGTGTAGTAATCCTTGCCACAGCCCCCAGCTGATGCTGCAGCACAACAGCTCAGTAACTCCAGATATCACCAAGCACAGACATCAAGTTTTCAGTTCAAAGTTTGCTTCTTACAGCCAGAAGAGTTCAGGGCATCTCAACATTTCCATCTTTACCTGTCCTAAATGTTTTCTCAGTGTCACTGGCAGGTTTTGCACTCTCCATGTTGAACTCTGTTCTGCCAGGAGCTGCAGAGGTACCAGCCTGAACCAGCTGACAGCTACCCAGGGTGACAGTCACACCTTTAGGTTTCAGTGTCAGCATGCCCTGTGCTGACAGCAGTGAGGGAGGAGGTGACATGAGGCAGAGGCCAAGAGTATTATCCCCTCCAAACAGCTTTTACAGTGTGTGAAACTAGCCTAAAATAGAGTTTATTTTCAAGGTGAGAGGTATACAAAATGAACTTTTATTCTGATTCTACAATTTCTCCAGTCCTCCTTAAGACACAGATTTCTGTTCAAATGCTTTATGATGCTACCCATCAGAGGGTTCAGCCTTTGCAATATATTTCACAGTTCTCCCTAGGTTTGACTCAGGAACAATATATCATTTTGGTATTGCTTTATAGCCTGTTTGTCAGCTGTATATTTATCATATATATTTATTTATTGGGAAAGAATGGGTGAAAATTCTAATAATCAACATTATATTAAATGTAGACAATACAAACTAAAATAAAGAGGCATATCAGTGAAAGGAATACCATAGAAGTAGTCATGAAGAAATGCTAAAATTAGCTGTCAATCTTAACTCCAGTTAACTTCAGTTAAGCAACAAAGTTAGAAATTTCTCACACACCTACTGATATTCCTAAGATTGGAAGTGCTAACAACACTCAGGGCAGGGAAACTGTCCATCCTTTATGCAGCCTTCAGGATCAATGATCCACATGGCAGACTCAGTTTTTGTGTTTGAAGTTTAAATCCTTAGCAATATATGTTTTGTAGTCATTACTGTGCACACATCTGAGCCAGCTTTAAAATATCCTGTTAAATGACTTGTAGCAGATCAGCTGTAGTTGAGAGTAGAAGCAGCTGGACCCTTGTGTGCACTGCAAGTCCATAAGAGAAGAAAAGTAAACTAGCAAGAAACCTGGTCCATGCTGGTGTCACACCATGTGTCCACAATTGGACACTGCTGGCACTGAAACTTTGATAGAATAAATGTTGTCTAGGTCTGCTAGTGTAGAAATATCCTCATAAAGAGTCAAAAATTGTGAAGCTCCAACAGTAGTTGCTGAATAGGGTCCTGATTTGCAAAAAAAAAAAAAAGGCAAATAATTAAGCAAATGAGAACACTGCCAAAAGAAAGCACAAGATAAGATGTTAACTACTGTGTGGAATCAGATCTACCTTGCTGTAAAGCTATAGAACATCAAGTACACTAGAACTTCTAGTTAAATTATGATGAGTCCTTGGCCAAAGCTCTTTTCTACTCTTATAAAATAAGAAAGGGTAAGGTGAAGAAAAACACTGAGTTGCCAGGCAGGAATCTCATTTTCTAGTCAAATAGGTGTAAATTTAGTAGTTTCTTGTATAGCAAACTCCAGAGGCTTCCTAGGAACTTGCTTTGCAACATGATCAAATTAAACTTGAGAAAAATAGGATTATAATTTAAGAGGTAAGAAGTGTGTTTCTGTCTATTTTGAAACACAAGAAAAAAGTTTTTCTAGAAATATAAGTTAGCTTTCACCTGCACTCGTAGTTGTAAACAAGCCTATCACAGATCTCCCAAAGACTCACACCAGCAACTCCACAACCTCTGCTCCTTCACCTCTTCTTCCTTTGGGTCAGTATCCTGCAGAGGAGAATGGAGAATGGACAAGTGTGTGTTTACATGGTGGAAACAGGATTAATCAAATCCACACTCAGAAGTCATTTCTTCTGGGGAAAGAGCTCCTCACAGCTCAAAACTCAGCTTTCTATGTAAAATAACAAACATTAATGCTTTAAAAAAAATTGAATTGGTCCCCTTTATTACTAAACAGATGAAGAATACCACAGTTGTTTTTATATTGTTATTGCATATGGTAAATAACTCTATTAAGCTAACTCTATAAATATAATAAATCTGTAAATTGTTTCCATCACCACAAATGCACGAAAAAACATTGAAAGAAAAATTAAATATGAATTGTGATCCTTAATGAGTCAGTACTTCATTCTAAACACACTATTCCAGAAAGTCCTTTTTATTTTAACATTCAAAAGTTATTATCTCTCCATTTCCCTGTCCTTAACAGCATAATGCATCCATCTAGCACTGTTTTGTAAGGAAAGATTTTTCTCTGCCAACATTAATAACAGGAAAATTTAATTTTTCCTTCTCATAACACTTCTCATAACAGCGACCTGTTCTGAAAGCTGAGATTTGAGGCAATCTCAAATGGAATGCTCCTTTACCAATCAGATTTCTTCTCTAGCAAAATCCATTCATTATGTGTTTCTGACAATGAAAGATGAAGGCACCTTATAAATGTCACTGATATTATTTTCCTTGCAAAACAATAAATTCCCTGAATTTTAGTTTTGTTGCAAATGGCCTGAAATCTCCACAATACAGTTTTATTTCACTCTTCATTCTGAAGAAGGAGCACTTCTGCCATGTTGAATTCCATGACTTTGCTTGCTGTGGTATAAAACAAGTCAACTTATTTTAAAAGCATTTTCATTTAAACCGATTTAGGCTGTTGGACTACAGAATTAATTATTCACACAGCCCTGCTAAAGCGATAGGCAGTTCTAAAGAATTCAATTGCCTGATCTTTATTATTTGTCAAATAGTAAAATTTTAAACATATTTTGTTCCAGCGTCTGTTCTTTTCCTCTTATTTGTGTGCTCTCTTGGTGTCTTCTTCCGATTTCCATTCATCTACTACTCAAATCACATGCATTCATACACTTTTTTTTTAAAACTTCTTAATTCAACACTAACGTATTAACACGTTTCTATGTTCTGTTTCACTTAAATTCAATCTTGGCTCAGAACTGTTTCGCTGTCTTCCTTGGTTTTACAGAAAATGCTAATTCTGACTTTATTTATAAGTGCCACAATGGTACAGTTCTTTGGTATGGATGAGTATGAGTAAAACTGTGCAGAATCAGGTTCTATGCAAGGGCAAGTCCTGAAAAACTAAAGCTGTAGCTAACATGATTTATTTCAGGAAAGTGGAATGGAAAAACTAATCCCAAGAACAAGAGGAATGCAATTAGCATACAAATGTGGTAGTGACACTGTCCGAGGTGAAGACAACAAAGACAGACACCATGAAGAAGATACCAAAAATATTTACTGAGTGAGGTGAGTGGTTTCTTTGAATTTTTTGTTTAACATAGATATGAATCAGGTTTACTGCTACTCTTCAAATACGGCAGCATCCTTCATATCCTTTGACATTACAAAACAGTTTTCAAGTACCAAAGCTAAAACAAAAACCCAGTGTGGACAGATAAGCAGGAGACAGCCAGATGTCACCCATGTTGTTCTTTCATTTCTCCACTGCTTTAGTTCTTGTTAATGTGTTTACTGTATACATACCATATTGACAGCCATGGAAATGAAAGCCTATTAATCATCAAAAAGAGGACTGGGTTACATGCTACACACTCCTTGAGATGCAATTTCAACTGGTTAAGAGCCAATAGATATTTCGTCCAAAGGTCTGTTTCCAAGAGAAACAGCAGTGTGAGATTTCCACGCAGAAGTCCTTCAGTCTCACTTTTGTGCCTCAGAGAGATAAGAATAGCCCATCCATGCATTAGTTAGCACTTTTTTTTTTTACTTTCTTCTGGTTTTTTCTTTTTCCTTTTTTTTTTCCCTGTGGTATAGACTAAGAGAGAGTTGAAACTGTAGCTCTGTTTAGAAAACTTGGGTCTTAGCATCTCCCTGATGCACTTGACTGCACTCCAACCACAGCTCTTCATAATAAGCCCTGTTTTTTCTTCTAAGTTAAAATATGGTTTCATAACAATGAAATCACTGTTTTTAGGCACACCATGTATTATCTCATACTAGGCAGAATCAACCTCAGCTGGCCGTTTCAGTACCTTCTCATTTCCAGAGAAGTGCAGAGGGACCATATTGTTAATAATTAACTTAATAATTCTTAATTCATGAGTCCATCAGTAATTTGGGAAAGCATCAGAAAGGAATTTCTGTTGCACAACACAGAAAGCACTGGGTCACATTTTAAAGACCAGGATCAGCAAAGGGAATTAAGTTACAGATTCTATTTCAAGTGATTCTGTGTGCTGGTAAGTTGTTAGATCTGTATAATTATCCTAGTTACAATATTCATGTAACCCCTTGGTCAGTTCAAAAATCTGTAGGCAGAATTGAAAGCAAGAAGAGCAGCTATCCTTATTCCTTGGAGAGCTCTCTAACTCAACTCTCCTACAGTGACATGTAAACAGTATGCACTTCTGCGTGTTTTCTTAGCAAACCTTGAGACTACCACAAAATGACTAAAAAGGCAATGTTCTAACAGCGATGTGACCTCTAGAAAGGGCCTTCTGTAACCTGGGACCTTTTTTTCTCCTCAATACAATACAATATTTACACTGGGAGACTATAGCTGTTTCTTCGGTTTTTAAGTTCCCCTCATTAATTTTCATACGGAAGTCTCAGCTTCCCTTAGTGGGTGTTGACATTTCTATTTCCAGAGGCAATAACTCTGAACTGCTCAGTCACACATGGACCTGAATTCTGCATTCAGTAAGCTGTAGCTGTGTTCAGAGTAAATAACTGAACAACAAGTAGATATTTTCTAGGTATGTCAGCCTTGAATGACCTTCTGATTACCCCTCTGAAGAGAGAATGCATCAGGCTTTGTGCCAAAGCCCAACCCAGGTGTCCCTGCCTTGGCTTGTTAACATCACAGGACTGACTTAAACAAAAGAGAGCTCCTTCATAGGAAGTCTTCTTGTGAGCACTCAGTTTCATCTTATTTGGTTTCGTCGTTAGTCAGAGAACACCTGCTCATTGTTCATTTTTGGCAGTCTTAACCTTCAACACAGAAAAAGGCAGAGGAGTCTTGTATTTACTTTCTCCTCCTTCCAAAATTAAGAAGCTTGGAGTTCTTACCGTTAAAATTTTACATTTCCTATTTTGGGGGAGTGGGTTTGGTGTAATAAAAAAATCACATGAATTTATACAAACATATGTGCATGTGTCTTCTGGAATAAAATTAATGTTCAAAAGACTATTTTAGTTAGCTAGGCAGTATTAAAAACAACAACAAACCAAAAAAACCAAGGAAGACTTGGTTTCATATTTATGAAGCAAAATAATGTTACTGAAATCTCAAGCTATTATATTGCCTGCCTTTATCTTCTTCCAATATGGAAAATGGATTGACTCTGATTAAGAGTGTTATTGAGGATAAGAATAAAAGTTAGTGGATACAGTTAACAGGCTTTGATGGATGATGCAACACATATTTTTCTTACTAAAACACAGCTAGAAATAAAGTCTCCAGCTTTAGTATACCATAACGGTAGCTCATGAGTAACCTGTTTTCTCACATTAATTTTAAGCTGACAGGCTTCCATTATATAATGTTGACTTTGGAGTGAACTCCTTCAAAGCTCTCTTGAAGGCATTAACTTTCAATTTCAAAACTGCTGTAGAGGAAAAGAGATATTGGATCTCCTTGGAATAGTTATGCTGTGAGGGCAATGCTGTTATTGCTCCTGGGTTAGAAACTATGCTGAGAAGGCTCACAGCCTGTTGGGAACATCTTGCATTTGGAGTGAGCTGTCAGTACTCTCTGCTCAGAAACTGCTGTAGAAAATGAGTAGTATACCAACTATTTTCATCACTAATAATCTGTCTACAGTACTAAAAATATGGGAGGGAAAAAAACTGTGAAAGCATTTACTACAAATAAATCAGCAATTAGAAGCAGAGGTGTGAACTTGTTGCTTTAAAAATTTACACACTAAAGTGATGAAATGGCTATATCTTAATTTTTAAATCATTTTAGGAAACCTTGATATAGCTGCTGAAGGAAGAGCCCAAAAGTCATCTTGAGGCTCATAAACTGTTTTTTGAACATTTTAGTAGGCATATTTTGGGTTTTGCAAGCTGAAGGCTGCAGGTAGCATAAACGGCACCACTCAGAACATATGGGTTCAGTGCTGGCCTTGCTGCAACTCCTAGACTATGCAACATCTGCTCAAAACTACCTCTGGTGCACCAGCACTGGGATAGAAGATTGTACACAATTCCAGAGGGTCATGTTCACTGAACTGGCAGTGGACCAAGAGGCAGTAAGACACCACCACTTTCACTTAGTAAACTGCTCATTACACCTCCTGATGAAGAGTTTCTTGGTGTGGGCTCAGCCCTGGGCTGCACACCTGTGTTGCTGGTCAGGCCTGAGCTACTGATACTCATGTATGGCACGGCACTACACACCTTCTCAGTTTGGGTCTTGCTTGAAGGTTTATTCATCACATTTCATGACATAAACTGAATATATTCTGAGGGCTTTCTGATTTAAAGGGAGTTTGACAATGCTCAACCCACCACAGCCCTTTAGATGGCTTTGTGTTAAACAAATGTTAACATCCATATAACCTGTTGAATAATTCTTAAAATGTCATTATGTTAGTATTCTACAAATTCCACTTTTCAAACTTATGTAACAAGCTTTTTTCTTTCTTATTAAAAGAAATATCATAAGAAGGTCCCCATACAATCCGAAGTGACTGGCTAGTGGTAGAAACAATATAATATAACATCCAAGACATTGTAAATCTCAGGGCTTAAAGACAGTAACGCTGGGTACTAAAGTCTTCCCTTACTTTTTTTCACTTTATGGCTGCACTCAGGTTTGCAGCACAGTCAACCTTCAAAATGTTGGTAGATCAGGCAAGCCGTCCTAAAAATTCTTCTCTTCTGTGCTGTTGAACCACCTCAGAAATAAATGCTTTAACAATGTAATATGCTGTTTCAAAGTGTTACTACCATTATAGAAATCTACAGATATTCTTTGCCTATTAAGTTAGTCATAGACTGCAGCTTTCTACTACAAATGCAAAAACTGAGAACAGGACTGCTGTAGCTTGCTATAAGACAAGAAACTACTGTCTGTAGGAAAATGACTGTGTGGCTTAAAGAGTGGGGAGGAGGGATGCTGAAGACAAGGGATAGTTTCTTACAGAGAACAAATATGTTATATAAATAAATGTTGTAATAAATGGGAACACAGAAAGAAAGAAAAAAGAACAATCCAGTAGGGCATAGATAAAAAACCCTAGCACATATTTTAGACACAACCTGGCAGGAAAGAGAATACAAATTGCCAAAATTAATATACTTCAGCAGAATGCCAGTTTTATTCTGCCCATTCATCACTACATATTACTTCGTATCCTGTTGGTAAAACATGTTGCTTTTGTGGGTTCAGTGATACTCCTGGAGGAAAGCTGCACTGGGGAGAGAGAAGTTTGAATAATCAAAATATGGGAGATAGGAAACATTTGCAAAGAACATCTCTCACATGTTTGGAGTAACACAACAAACTGCTGGGGAAACCACTCTCAAAAATATATGCTACCAGCTGTCTCCAAAGGCTTTCTGGGCAAGGTGGGCCTTTGTACAGGAAAAGATGGAGCTGCAAACCTCATCTTGCCCTTCTCAGTCTGAACCTACAGTGCCCAATCCTGCTGCATCTTTTGTTTTGGACACATGCTGCCTTCTGGCTCTTCCTCCTTCCCCTTTAGATCTCACTGCTCCCTGACATCTTTTACAGCTTCTAATGTGATTGATGGCTAGCTCACTTCAATTAAAATGAGTTTTCTTGAATGGCTTGAAATAACACGTGTGGTATTATTTCTCTCGTTGTCTGGTTTTTTGTAACATATGTTAGGAAGCAATCAGGAAGGTTCATCAGATGGGAAACCTAAAGAGAAAATTACACAGGAGGGGGTCAGACCAGTGTCCTACTGGTCTGTTGCAATACAGATGTATTATATTACCACCTCTACAAGCTATTAAAGCAGGTGGGGCATTAGCTGTTATCTCCTGCTGTGACTCACCTCTGATAACTGTTAATTGACTATGAAGAACCAACTGCATGACTCATGGAATTACCTCATCCTATTGTGAGATGCTCCACCCAGGAGGGAGGAGCCAAACATTCCCACCTGGATATAACCTGGCCTTGGAACTACCCAAGGTATCCCTGTCTACTGGATTCCCAGAGGACAAGAGCTACCACTGGAGCTTCAGGTGGAGACCAGACCTTCCACAGGATCACTGCTTCAATGTAACTACTTCACTTAGACTGTCTGCCACCACCCTGACTAACAGGGTGTCAGGTTGTATCTGACTCTGTCAGTGTTTTTTTTAGTTTGTTTTTTTTCTTGTTTATTGCATTTATTTTTAATTTTCCTATTAAATTATAACTCTGACTTGTGATCTCCCACTGATTTTTTTCAAACTAATACACTGGAAAGGCAATAGAACTAAAGTCTAGGAACCATAGTGTCCTCAGCTTGCAGGGTCAGCACAGTGTCTTAGATGACAGAAACCCAAGAATTTCCCACCCAGTCAGTCCTTTTGGTCCAGCAAGTTTGTTCTTGAGTGTCCATCACAAATAACTGCCCTTCAGCTGCGCTATAGAACACCCGATTTGTATCATGTATCAATCGCTCAGCAATGGGAACAAAGTCAAGATTAAACACAAGATATTTTTCGTTTGTTTCCAGTCTGCTATGCTGCCTTTATCACCAAAGAGTATAGAATGTAATAAGCTCTTAATTTTGTTGTTAATAGGCAATTGCAGAAAATAATCTGTAGATGAGAGTGCCCATCTGAGAAGTCAAACCTAGTGATACGGCAGGACTTGATTTCAATGTCGAGGATGTCTAGACTTAAAACAATCTGTAAAAACTGAACTTTTGGAAGGCAAAAGATTGAAGGTGTGGCCCATAAAGCAGTTTTCTGTAAGAATTACTCATAACTGTCGTTAACTTGAAACTCATAACAGTTATAAGCTTGGTTTGAGCAAATGTCTCTAGAAAGGAGGCACAAATCCAGTTAAAGACTTTGTGATTGTCTTCTTTGCTGTGAGGGAGTCTAAATCTGAGGCAGCCAACTACAAGGCTGTCTCTGCAGCAAGAAAGCTGAATTTTTGTTCCCGTGTAGAAATTTGTACATGGGTGCACACATGAGGGGGTGTGTGCCCCAGTCAGAATAAAACCAAATTTCAGAATATTGTTCATACACAATGAAAATATTTTTCTCGAAATTCCTTTGGTGTGCGAACTCAGATGTGAAGACCCAAAGAGTAACCATGTGAGGGACCTTGGCAAGAAAAAGAGAACCTTTTGTAAAACACATCTACTGTCCACGTATACAAACAGAGGTGTAATATTCTACCAAAAATATTTTGCCTTAATTTTGCATTGCAAAAGTTTTGACTTCTTTTTAGGGAATACTCTGACATTAATTATACTCTCCCTGCATATCAGTGACTCATGCATCTGTAGGAAGAAAAGAATACTGCAGAGACCCAAGACCATAGTTCTGTCCTGAAAATGTAACGTTCTAAGTAACATAGTTAATGTAATTTTGGGAAACAATGAATATGTGACAACAAAAAAGAAATGCTGAAAGCTCCTTCTTCTTATAATAATAAGCCATCTCCTTCAGAAATAATAGCAGTGTTTTTCTGATGGTGTTAAACCTATCCTCTATACACTATAATTTGGAAGACACTAAAGAAGCTGGAGATGATTTTAACCATGATTTGGAAACAACTTCTAAGTAGATATGTCTTATTCTAACACTCTAAAAGTGAAGGATTTGTAATTTTACAGTGGCTCAAAACTTCATGCATTCGCAATGGAATTGTGTAAATTAGAGATACAAATTAGTAAAGGGAAGTGTGAATTCAAGGCTCATAATAATTCCAAGTCTGTCCATCATGACTGGTAGATGATCCATTGTGGTCCCAGAGCTAATCACTTGGCCCACACTAAAAAATATTATCCCACAGGTTTTGCTAGTTGTTAGACCCATTCTACTTTGGTACTATTCCTTCTGGTAACTCTTCTGGAGTTCTTAATATGTCATTTAGCATATGTGCATTTTAATGACACTGAAAATCTAAGGATTCTATATGAATCTGATTTGCATTCAGCTACTTTTTAATAGCCTCATTAGCATTCCTTTTTTAATCTTCAACAGTGACTATTTAAATCAGAATCTTTCTGTTTTAATGGAGTGCTGTCAAAGAGATGGGAGGACTTTGGGTTATCTCTCCAGACATACTTTGGATAAAAAAGGTCAGTGCTACTGTAGCTAGTTGCAGAATTCATGGAATCATAGAAGGGTTTGGGTTGTAAGGAGACCTTGAAGATCAGCTAGTTCCAATCTCCCTGCCATGGGCAGAGACACCTTTCACTAGACCAGGTTGCTCAGAGCCTCATCCAACCTGGCCTTGAACACTGCCAAGGATGGAGCATTCACAAGTCCCCTGGGCAACCTATTCCAGTGTCTCACCACCCTCAAAGCAAAGAATTTTTTCCTAATATCTAATATAAAATAATAATTTCTCTTTCAGCTTGAATCCATTCATGACTGGCTTTCTGGTCTGATTAGATACCTGTCTGCTTCTTAGCCACCCCAGCTGATAGTTTATTGTTATCTACTGCTGAAGTAGCCTTTTCTGCTACTTCTCCCATCAAGGGAATAACCTCTAAAGTAAAATGGTAGGGCAGTGAAGACTGCAACTCACGAGTTAGAATTGCCTCAACCTGTCTGTTGGAACAAGGATTTAGTCAAGAACTAAGCAGTTGACCATATCAGTTCAGTTCAACACTGTCTCTTCAAGAGACACAAACTCTCTAAGTTTCTATTGTTTTTCTAAGACACCAATCTCTAATCCAAAATTTGGATCCTCAAAACCTTTACTTAGCTTCTGACTGGCTCTATGGACACGTCCAAGCTATCGAGAAAAAGAGTTTCTCCTCAGTGAAAGTATATATGTGTGCTTGCATGGAAGCTCCTGGGCATGATAATGCTAAGCAGGCAGTTGCCACAACACAGCAGGATGCATATAGCAGATGTTCTTCTCCCAGTGATCCACAAATCCCAAAATTCCTTGCACTGATCTTGGCAGTACTCGGTACTCTCTCTTCTTTGTCAGTAGTTGGTGGCTAGATATTTATCCAGAAAATGAAAAAGCAGAATTAATTCTGTCTGATAGCAGGAACATCTACATCTTTCCTTCCAAAGTAAAGATCACCACCAAGTGCACAACGTGTGATTCACCTAGTCTTTAGGGTTTTGTCATAGGAACATTCAGTGTGGGCTGAGGGAAACAGCAGAGCAACTGGAACTCAAAAATGTACCTTGCATACCAGCCTAGAAACTCAGTCCTATTCTTTTAAGGTTTGTTCAAACCACTAAATACATTAGGAGAAAGCGCTGTCAAAAGTACTTCCCAGATTTACTCAAATGCCTGGCCAAATTCTTGACCAGTTGGGGTTTTGGATATTGTCCCTAGTGCAGCAGGCAGCATCAAGCAGAGACCAGAAATAGGAGAAAGGAACTTTTTGTGTCCATGCAAAGTTGTCTTAGGTGTCTGGATAATTATTAATTGCTCTGGTTCACCCAGGCCATTGTGATTTCTGTTTGCCTCAGGAAAAACTATAGTCTCCTTCAGGCTGCAAACCAAACCAAGCCTCTTTGTCATGTCCTTGCTTGCAGTTATTTTGTAGGACAAAAACGGTAGTGCTCCCCACTCTGAGCACACTGCCGTTTGTTAGCTCGAGGGCTGCAATGTGTCCTGGATGAAATGTATTAGCTGAAGTTACAGTTCCAAGAAAAACTGCCATCTTTGCATAAATTTACAGGTTTTTTTTTTTTTAAATGTGCTGTACAGACAGACTTTGGTGTTCTGATCTGTTTTCAATATTCATATTTTCTTTTAAAAATGTCAAAGCACAGGGAGGCCTTCATGGTTAAGATTACAGCTACATTTGGGCTGATTTTAAATGAATAATGGAGAGTATGTATCATGTTGTCTGGGAATAATGTCAGAGCAACTCAAAACTGTGGCTTCTGACTCACAAGATTTTTTAGTGCTATTATTTAATGACTGTGTTCCAGGGAGACAAAGAACATCTTCCAGCTGAATCTGGGTAAAGTCAGGCAAAGTCAGGCGTGAAAGAGGCTGAGGCAAAGACAGCTCAGCTCAGCACAATGCTTTAATCTATCTTTTACAACATTCACTACAGAACTCTCAGTCTATATCACCACATCATTCCTGGATTTTTTATTTTGAGAACTACCTAAAACAAACTGGCAGCCTAAAGTACAAGGATCATTGATTTTTACTAACCTAGCTGAGGGCTTTGGGCTACAGAATTTGGCTACTAAATCACAGAGCACTAAGCTCTATACCTGCAAAACACTGCACCTCTTTTATATAAGAATTGTCTAAGTTTTCGGAGTCAGAATCAGAAACTCTTGTGGAGGGATAACAATTTTTTTTTCCTGAAGAAGGGCCATGACAGGGTCCTTTCATGACAAACATAGTACAGATCCTTGATAAGAGAGGCTGGTCCAGGAAGTTTATAATAAAAATGTGAGACGAAAAGTACTGTTTCTTGATTTGTAAAAATATTGGAGATTTTGGAATAAATGTCAAAATAAAAAGAGAATCTTATTTTGTAGGTCGATCTGTTTGGTTCATCAGACATCATAGTATTTTTGAGAATTATGTTTTTCTTTTGACTTTTAAATGTTATTAATATTTCACTTGCCAATATGATGAGGCCTAGGTCTTTTCCAGTAAGAATAGGATTATTACATCAGAAAATATCAGCATTGACTTCTAAATCTTATAGCAATTGTAGTTTCTGAGACAGGACATTTACTTACAATAAAATGGTTTCCAATCACTGTGGAAAGTTGCAAACTGCCTCTACTTTAATGCACCGAATACTTGTATCTAGTTAAGGAACTGTCCCATCAAGGGTTTATCAAACCACTCCTCTCTAACCAAAACTATATATTCTTGAAAGAAGTATCTATAAACTTTTCTACAAGCCAAGCCCAAGCTCAAAGAAGAATGAAAAGCAAGTGGATTTTAGAACAACTGAGTAATATTTGAGATCTGACAGCAGGGTTAAGGCTGAGACTGCACAACAGGATTTGGAATCATTAACATCTGCAGTGGAGCACCACTATGAGAAAGGCCTGCTTTTGGTGACCATTTTCATTTAAAAAGCCCAACACTTGAAAATTAATTTTATTCACAACAGCTGCCCTCTGAATTTATAAAATAGGTTTCCTTGGGTGATCAGCATTTTAATCTTTCCTCAATAACCATTGCTAATATCACTGAGTGCTTCAACAGACTGTAGAATGGCCTTGAGTTTTCAGGAAATTAAATGAAATTGATAAGCTTTTTTGTAGATAGCTGTGAAAAAGACTGATATGCTACAGCATTTTGATAAGAGTGAGGTACAGCCTTCACAGCTTGACAAACACAGTTATACAAAAAGCAAAACAGAATTACATATTGAGGGTAATTAAATAAAGAGACCCCACTGCCACTTATAATGTGTTCCACTTGCATCTCACCGATTCACAGAATATTCTGAGCTGGAAGGCACCCACAAGCATCACTGAGTCCACCTCGTCAGTGAATGCCCCATGAAGTGATTGGACCCACAACCTTGCTGTTATTAGCACCATTATTAGCACCGTGCTCTAACCAACTGAGCTCATCTCAACTCATTAGTGAAGGAAAATTAATAGCCCCAAACTGCCTCTGAAATGATTTGGTGATCTTAGTTCAGCTGGCAGTGTCAGTGTGGTGGTCAGAGAGAATTCCTTGCGCCCAGGCAGGTTTGGCACTGCCTTGGTGGGGCACAGCTCCTCAAGGGGGAACAGGTCCCAAGGGCTGCGTGGCTGAGAGGATAATACATGTGTTACAGCCTTTGTCAGTGTTTCATTTCATGGTATTTTAGCAATTGAGATGATGTCACACCCTTGAGAGATGTCATCCCTGTTCTCTTGCCCAATCCAAGTGATATGTACTCTAAGGAAAGGCTCCTCTCCTTCCGAAACACTCAATTTTGTTTATTTATGTCTAACCCCTTACTCATTGGATTTTCTAAATAAATTCCATTGCAAATGTACATTTACAAATATGAACTACACTAGAATTTAGACAACAATCCCATGCTATTCCTTCTTCACTGTATTTATAGTATTCAGAAATAATTTCTGTTATAAATCCTTACTTTAAATGGGTTTTATCTAGAGTCAGAATCAATATTTCTGAAGGATGTTCAAATTTGACAAAGTTTTGAGATTATTGTATTTTATTTATGAATCAAAAATTTTGTGTATTTCCTAAACAACAAATAGAGATCTAACTCAAATTCTCTGTGAACAACTGTAGTGCACTCCATTGCACCTTAGTTCAGGAACTGACAAGCAGAACTTCTCTTTACATGATAATAATAATGGATATGTACATGATCAGCTATCTGTGTTGTATATTTTAGATATGATTTGACTTGCACATGGATGTACTGGCATCTTCAGTGCAGGAAATCAAAGACAGCATACATTTGACCAGTTTTGAACTGTTTACGTAGACATTGTCTAATCTCCTTGAACACTGTCAGAATATGTAAAGTGGTTTTACAGCAGCCTAGATTCTTAGTAAGGCGGTATTTATTAAATTAATGTTTTATATAAAATTGAGCTGACTACAGACTTTCTACATTAATTTTTAAAAAATATTTTAATTAAGCTTTCCCCTTTAGTTTCGACTGTTTCCTGTTCATGTGTAATATAGGGACACAGACACACACTCTCTTCAAGGTATTTTGCTTCAGTTCATCTGAAAGATTTCTAATCAGTTTTAGTTCATTTGACATAAAATGGCCAAACTGAGCTGAAAAATGTTTCCAGCCAGCTTTAAAGCTGTGGGTAAACTACACTTCAAACTGAGCAGGTGCACCTCTTCCTTGTAGACAATTTCCAACTCAAAGGATAAGAAACACCATTTTCCATGTATACAGGGCCCTGGACACAAATCCTTGAAAATGTTGTCCTTAAAATTTATTCTGAAGTTCATTGTAGCTGCAGCATAATGCATTTACCGACATGCTTTAGTACTGTAAATGCCTTTTGGGCCATCTCATTCCATTCCATAATTGTTTTCTGGGGAAACCCTTACCCTCTACTTGATTTATGCAATACAGATGGTTGGTAAAACTTGATTTTTTATTGATGCATAGTAATATCTTTCTCAGCACCCTTAAAGAAAGTGACATAATTCTTTAAGACATAATATTACGCTTAGGAATTGCTCTAGAGGGTCATCAATCTTTTGTGAAACTCTTCCAGCACTCTGCTAGTGTTAAATAAACCATGACTAGAATGAAATTCAAAATAGTTTGAGTGATTTCTGCAAAATGTTCTCCATTTGCCAATTATGTAGCACTATATTTCATCCTATCAGTTATTCATTATTCTTTGCTAAAAATACAGCAATGGCAAGGGATTTTTGTGAGTTCCAGCAGAATTACAGATGACCCACTTCATGAAAACCAGGCATTATTTTAGAAAAGATGGCAAAGCTGGTAACTAATTGATGATGAAGTGGTATTTGTTTATAATTTTGTTTTCTTGATAAGAAACAATATTCAAGCCCAGTGGGAAGAGTGTCTGTTCAAAGCCCTTTTCTAAAAAGTTGGCGGGGTATTCTGAGCTCAATTCACACTCCATCCTGATGGTCCTTAGCTGGTACCAGAGTTCCAAAAGGCAAAACACAAAAGAAACAAGAGTACTCTAAATATGCTGCTCTAATATGAAAAAAGGCCATATCCATGTCAATGTTCCTTCTTCACAAATCTGTTTGAAATACTTTATTTGTTACAATGTTCATAACCTTGCTCTGCCACCTCCTCATGCCAACCTTTCTTTTAGATTTGTCATTGTAGCTCAAATCCTAAACTGGGATTTTTTAATACAGTCTGAGTTCAGCCGACTAAAGTTCATTTTGAAGCATTCTAGGCATTTTTATACTTGGGGGTGTTTTGACCCACATTCAAACCTCAAAGGAAATTCCTTTCAAGTCCCAGATCTCCAGGAGCTCTAACCCAGGGATAATGATGTTCCCCCAAGAGCCTGGCTCTGCATTCTGCAGATTGAAGGCATCAGCCTGGACCTTGAAGGTTTTTTTGCCCATACAGAAAGCAGAGTAAGGAACGTGTCTAAGGTTCCAGTGTGATGTTTAACATAGAAAATAAATCATGGCCCTAAAATGAGTTAATCAGGTGGGTGCAGTGGGAAGGCAAAGCCTTGGTATTATTTTTTCTTTGTCATTCTCTTTTCTGGCCCCATAGGTAACCTTGCCCAGTTTAACAGGGGAAAAAATCTTGATGTTGCTCACAGTATGTTACATACCATCCTTATTACCACTGAAAATGAGAACACACTGACATAGAAGAAGGTTATGTTTTGAAATATCTCCATTTTGCTCAGACTTCCCTTACTAGTTGATCTCTCACTACTGTCTCTTTGATATGAAGAGAGAACAGCTATGAGAGGGGACATTTTCTTCTTCTAAAGTAAAAGATGGTGTGATAATTCAGAAATATGATTAGGTGTTGTGCTTTGATTTCCATGCTCACTGAAAGTCTTACCCGTCCTCCTTAATACTAAACATTCAAAAATAATGAAGAAAATCTAGTTTCCTAATGTATGTGTACTATAAGAGACAAAAAAATTAAGGAAACATGAGAAATAACTTAGGGCAGTTTCTTTAAATTATGGAAAGGAAATAACAAAGTTTATCTCAAGTAAAACAAAGTGTTTATGTTCACTTCTTGTACTAGTTTATGTCAAATCAATTCAAAGTTTACCTTGTGTGTTTTAAATAGTGATTTTCCATTGAAAAGGCATATACCAAAAAAAAAAAACCAAGAAAACCACCAAACTCTAAAAGTGCTGGCTCTTTAGTCCTTATTATCTAGGCTTTGATTCCCAGAATATATCCACATCATGCAGTGAAAATCAGCTAAATGTTTTAGAATAAGCCCCAGTGTAAGTGCTGGTGTGGTGCAGTGTTTGGTCAGGCTATTCCCCACTGTGTGGTTAAAGTGCTCTCAGGACTCAAGCCACACTTCTGCCAATCATTTCACTGAGTGACACCTCCTTTACATCCCAGCTGAGGCATCTTGCACCAGAGTCCTTTGAAAAAAGTACGTTATGCCTTTGGTGGCAGATAAGCGTGAGAAGAGAATGGCTGTGGCTGGGAAACCATGCCATGAGCTCAGGTCTGAGGAGAATCCTAAGGAATGAGAGCTGATTAGCAGGCCAGAGAGCCATGGGGAAGACAAATAAGAGCTATATATGATATAACTTCACAGGAATGGAAAGTGTGAATATGACTAGAGGCAAATGTGATGTTGACCTGAAGTCTGGGAAATTATTTCTAATTTTTTAGAATAAGATTCCACAAAAATCAAATAATTCAGGTTGGACAAAATCCAAGTTTTAGTGAACTATATTTCAGTTGAAGATACTTGATCTGTTCTAAGACTTTATAAAATTTACAGAGACATAAGGAGTGGATAGAAGTTCACCATCTGCTACTGTAAATAAAAACTTTTATTCTAATGATTAAAGTAAATAGGGCAGCTGTCATGGCATCCCTAACTCTTGATTAAATCAAAAGCTTACAGCACCTGTAGAACTGACACTTTACTGCAATCCAAACCTGTGAGACTTGTGTCTGGGGGTGATAATCTTTATTTTTACTGTGAGTAAGACAGTAAGGCATCACAGCACTGCAGAAGACAAATTACTAAAAAACATTTATATGCTAAAATTTCTTCACCAGCTAGAGAGAGAGAGAGAGAGAGAGAGGACTATCCCCATCAAAAGTATAAAATATGGCCAATAATATATTAACCTATTATTCACAAGAGAAGAGCTACTAGTTCACAGGCATAATTTCTTCTCTCTTAAGGAAATTAATTATTTGTGATAGTCTTTTTGAAGCTACATGAGTTGACTTAAAAAAAATCAGAATCTCCCTTTCATGAATGGATAGAGATTTTTAAAAGTAAACTACCAAGAAATTTTTTGAAACTTGTCTCTTGTGCCTCCAAGTAATTCATCTACCTCACAAAAGAACACCTCTCTTCTCTGAAAGTCATCGCCTAATTAAAACTCATAGTACTGTGTCCTTTCTGGTTATGGCTGACTTTTTCCAAATTGTAAGGAAAAAAGCTATATCACTGTATCTGAAGAGCTGCATTTTTTACCCTGGAGATTTACTTTCAAGGAGAAGTCTGGGGAGCTCATCTCACTAGATGAGTGTTCAAAGCCCTTTTGAAATACAGCCTGAACTCAGTGAGTTTGGTTTAGTGCAGGTGCTTTTCCTGCTTTGTTATGTCCTTGATTATTTTCAGCCTCATAAGAATTTGGACATTAGTCTTTCTAAAAGATGGTGAAATACTAGTTAGACTGGTGAAATGCTAGTTAGACTGGTTCAAAACTGAAAACAGTTTTAACAGAGATGAGCCTGACTGTTCACAAACAACTGTAAGCTGTTTGAGAACTACACTCAAATTTCAGGTAGAGACTAATGAACTCATCACAACTGGAACAGATGGCACAGCCCATTTGCTAGTCTATTAACTTTTATAGAGCACTGAAGAATCATCATGAAATAGAAGTAATCCAGAAAACAGGGAAGACTCCTGAACTAGATTTAGGATGTATTTATCACTTTGATTTGATTTAAAGGGTCCCTTAATTTTGTTACAAAAAGGATAAGGATACATCANAATTTATATATATATATATATTTATATATATATATGTATGTATGTTGAAAGTGGAAAAGTCAAATAATGTTGTAATGTAGCAGATATTTATAAGCAGAATATAAACAGTCCTGAGCTGTGTGTATTTAAAATAATTTATGGAAGTTACAATCTGTGATTAAATGGTACTTTCAGGTAAGTAAATTTCACCATGAAATCACTATCAAGTTATTTAAGCTACTTGGTAACAAATACGTAAACTACCTCTATAATTCTTTCAGAAAGGTTATTCCATTTTTCCATGGGATCAAGGATAAAAGATGACTGAACTTTCCTTTTAAGTTAAGGAAGGAAAATGACTGTTTTCTTGTGTGTAAGTATATATGACTAAGAAAAACCAGCTCGTGAGAGGCTCCCCATTGTGTATTTCATGTTAAGTGTAATTCAGAGTCTCATTATAAATGTTTGACCCAGGGGCTGCTGCTTCCACTCAGTTGATATTCATTCACTCAGTGAGCCACCTGAAAGACAATAATTTAAAAGCTGCTGTGGGATGCCTCGCTATACAATATATTGTAAAATTATTTCTGTTTGGAGACTCATCCTTTGTTGCTCTCAACAGGAAGAAAAGTTTATATGTAAGAATGTGTATAATTTCTGAGTCACACACTTCCATTTGCAAGGCAAAATACAACTCACTAAGCCAATTAAGTGAGCAAATAGAGGAATCGTTGTGTAAATTACCAGTAATTTATAAGTGTTAACTCTCCAAAATATTTTCATAATTTTTTGCAGTATTCAGTTACTAACTCACATAATTTTTTATTAGATCCAGTCAAACAGAATGAGTGATCACATTCAATTCTTTTTGAGGGCCCTTAAGTGAAATTGAAACCATTATTAGAGCAATTTGGAATTATTCAGAATTTAGGACTCAATTTCAAATGTACTTCCTACAAATGAAAATGCTTCTTAATTATCTTATAAACATTTCAAAGGACCAAACTTATATGATCCACATGAAACAAGGGTTAAAAATTATAAATTGTATACAATTTTGTCTTTATCAAATGCCATAGTTTAGGAATGGTAGTCTCTAATCTAGTTCTCCCACCAAGATTCCAAACCACTCCGCCACTCACTCCATCCCTCCTTACCCTCCTCTTCCCACTCAGGCAAGATGGAGTTGAGAATTGGCGGCACAAAAGAGGAAAATCATGGTTTGAGATAAGAACAATTTACTGCAAACAGCAATGAGATAAGAAAACGAGCAGTAGCAGCAACAATATTAATAGCAAGAAGTATAAGACAAAGAAACAAATTACACAGAAAGTGCGAGACAAACACCAACCCCAGCATGCTTTCTGCCTACTGGAAGGAATGCTCTTCTCCTCAGAAGAAAAGTCCTTTACTCCCACCATGGCCATGAGGTGAGGTGGTGTTGGTTACCCAGTCCTCAACCATGCCCTGCTGCCAGCTACTGTGAAAAATTAGTGCTATCCTGGCCACAACTCAGACAGCCACACATTTAAAACTTGCACCTCTTATATAAGCAATATCTGAACCTACCTACCCTACAAAAAAAAAACCTTTCACATGTGAACAGGTAATCCTAAAGTATTTTGTATTTTATCCTGTTAGGAGAGAACTCGGTCCATTTTTCTTTTATTTATTTTTTAGCTTATTAGTAATACAATCAGAATTGCAGCACCAAACACCTAATGTTAGGCCTGACTTGAAATCATGCTTAAAAATAAATAATGTAATAATGAATAATAATAAAAAACCCTGATTTCCTACTAGATCATTTTATATTTTCATCATAATATCTTATAAAATTTTCCCCAGCTAGTCACAACCTTGCAATTCACCATATTTATTTGATAGCATTTATTATGAATTACAATATGAAACTTTAACTTCAGGGAATAAACATAGGTATTTTTTACGTCCAAAAGAGGGAGGGCATGAAAATTGAATTTATGAGTTGAATCTAACCTGAATAAAATCAATAAAAATCTGCAAAAATTATTACACTATTCCTAGAAATAGAACTAAGTGGATAACTGTTCATTTCTAGGCAGGATTTTTCTTGTCTGGGCATTGTTAAGCAGGTAACAATAGTTCCTATCCTATCCTTCTCCACTTGTTTAGAGCAATTTATTGTTACCCATTGTTCTGATTTTGGCTGGGATAAAGTTAATTTTCTTTCCAGTAGCTGGCATGGGTCTGTGTTTTGGATTTGTGATAGAAAGAGTGTTGCTAACACCGGGATGTTTTTGTTCCTCCTGGGCAATTAAGGCCTTTTCTGCTCCTCACCCCACATCACCAGTGAGGAGGCTGGGGAGGCACAAGGAATTGGGAGGGGACACAGCCAGGACAGCTGACCCCAAGTGACCACAGGGATATTTTCTACCATATGGTGTCATGCTCAGCAATAGAACTCTGGGGGACATTGACAGTGACTGCTGCTCAGGGACTGGCTGGGCAGCGCTTGGTTGTGTTGAGCAGCAGCTTTCATTTGCATCACTCATCCTTCTTGGGATTAATTTATCTTTCTTTGTTATTTCTCTTCCGTTACAATTGTTATGTATTATTTTAATATTTTATTTCCATTATTAAGCTGTTCTTTTCTCAACCCACAAGTTTTTTCATTTTTACCCTTCCAATTCTCTCCCTCATCCTATTGGTGTGAAGTGAGTGAGTGAGTGAGTGAGTGAGTGAGTGAGTGAGTGAGTGAGTGAATGACTGAGTGAGTGAGACTGTGTGGTGCTTCATTTCCACCTGGGATTAAACCACAACACCCATCTTCTTAAAGTATTATGAAATTTATGAAAACAAAGTCATTTCTTATTTGCTGGACAGCTGTAGGGTGTGCAAAGCCGGCTGGAAGCCTCACAAACTGTACCATGCTGTAAAGCACTGGTAGAGAGTAGGCAGAAGCAGGAATGAAATTTCAGAAAGTCACATATTGTACTTCCCAACCACAATAACCAAGCTGCACAGTTAAAAAAAAAAAAAAAAACAAAAAAACAAAAAAAACAAAACAAATACACAAAAAACCCCAACAAAACAAACAAACAAAACCACCAAAGATAACCACAAAAAAATTAATCCTTAAGGCAAATAATTTCAGCATTAGAATGAGAGAATAAGTTTTATTAGCACATACTTTAGTGCACATTGTGCTGCAAGAAAAGAATGAGAAAAGCAGGATAGTAAAGTGCATTTCCTACTCAGCCAAAAATGGAAAGGAAGGAAACTGAATACTGACCTCAGAAAACAAAGTAATGTTTTTCTAAGACAGAAAGTCTGAAGGCAATATGTCAGCAGCTTTGAGTTTTAAACAGGCCAGGAAAATGACTACAAAACAACATGCATGCTTCCAAAGAGACCTAGCAAGGCAATCGATCAAGTGCAAAAAGCAATATTGAAGCAGGTGCAGGTCCTGGAAAGTCACAAACAAGTTTATGAGATGTGATATTACTGACGTCACTGGAAATAAAACCCAGAGTGAATATAAGGCATCCATTGCAATTGTAAAGAACAGCAAGGACTGAACTTTTGAAAGAAAGTTACTTGTAAAAGCACAAACATTTCTTACAGTGAACCTCAAGCAGTGGATTGAACTGGTTTGCAAACAAGTGGTCAAGTTATATAACCTAAAAAATATGTGCTGCTCTGATGGAACAATTTAAACAGGGAAATGGAAAAAACAAGGTTAAATTTGATGGGAAAAAAAAAAAGTAATACACTTTTTTTAGAAAAAGAAGCCTGCAAGTTGCTTTGAGAAAAGAGAAGTTGAACTAGCTCATCCTACAGCGGCAAAGAAAAATCAATTGAAATTATGGTGGTATCTCAGAGAAAGTGTTTTCTGTTTTCAGAAATACTACAAATGTTTTTCTAGAAAGAATACAAAAATTGCTGTAAAGTGGTCTGCAATGTTATGAAAACAGAATTGTTGGAAATGCCTCTAAAAGGGCAAATTCAGAATATGAAGATAAATCAAGCTCACTTATTCTTGAAGTCGTGTTTCTTAAGCTCAATTTCCACACCACAGGGAGAGAAGCAGTGAGCTACTGCTACTGCAGAAACAAGGACTAAAGGGCATTTGATTTCATGAAAACCTTGCAGAAATGCTCAGATTTAAAAAAAAAAAAGTGGGTTTAGGGTTATTTTTTCAGTCTCTATCTTTTCTCAATCCCAAATTATATTTTTGTGAAAGTATTTTCAATAACACATTTGTTTTCTGGTAATATTATCATGTGATACTTTCTTTGAGACATTCTATGGCTTCAAAATCTTAAACCAAATGTTTTCTGCAGATTCTCCTGTTACTTGGACTATAGCCACAATATTTCAAGATGTTCACTGGATGAACATCAGAGAGGTGTTCAACATGACAATCCATAAATGGCATAAGAAAAAAGACATTTGAACTTTGAAGCCATTATGGTTTTTCATTAAAAATATTACGAACTGCTTGTACCTACAGATAGTTTAAAAATTTGCAAAATTGCTTTTTCTTGCCTTTACGGTCTAACAATATATTTGGGTTTTTTCTGTGGTAGTACCAAATTAATCAAAGTTTGATTTTCACTGATATTCTCATTGAGAGAGAAAATAATTTCATGATCAACATTTCTTGTGATTGCTATTGCTCCTAATAAGTACCAGTCGGTCCTTTTCCAGCACAGAACACTCATTTTCTTTCCTTACAAAACAGAATTGTTAGCAACTCTGATTTGTTTCCCCATCCTTTCATGTGCAATCAAGATCTGATGTCAATCTCAAGAAATAAATAAGTTACTGACAGTGTCAACATCACACATCCACATTTTTAAAGAATGCAAGTATTATACCAGATGTGTTGTTTCATTTATAGAATATTAGTCTTGTTTTCCACATCAACAACTGTAGAAGAGAAGTAATGGGAAACATTTCCAATGTTTACTTTTTTATTATCTTTTTGACTGAGTAGCTAGACTGGAAATTGGGTGTTTAAATGCAAAATTTGAAAATTCCTTAGCTATTTTGATGGCTGAACCTCATAAAATATCAGATGCAAAAGGCTTCAATTACCTTTTGAAAATCAAACCCATAAATTCCTCAAAAATTCACCCCATTTATAATGAATTAATTTTTATTCATAACTTCTAATTTGAGCAGTCTGAATATTATAATTTATCGCTGAAAATACAAGCTAACTCCATATTCATCTACCCTTCATATTACTTTAGAACTAATAAATATTATTCTTTGCCTTTTTTAATCAAAAATATTTCTTCATTTATCTCACTTGAAATATACATGGACAGGATATAATTTCGGTAATTGGCATATAACCATGCCTGAGAGGAAGTGTGGGCTACACGTGGTGTATACTTCACACTTTCTAGTCAGTGTATCTTCAAATTCATGCTAGCAGTTTCTCACAAACCCATTATAAATTTGAAGATTTTTCTGGCTGTTTAAAGTGTGACAAAATGGTGGGTTTCCTCTGAGTTATGCGAAAAAAAGATAAATCGTAGTCTCAGCATCAAGGAAAATCACTGCCTAAAATTGCTGCCCCAATAAGGCCTCCAGTGAAGCAACTTGTTACATCTGATGAGCAGCTGTCACTTCAAGAACTTCCAGTATACATGGAAGAAATAGCCTTGAGACAAAAATAAGGAGGTTAGAAGTCATGTCCTTGTCCTGAAATCAACGACTTGCCTCTGTACTCTCTCTGGTATCTGTCTGCTCTAGCACATATTTTGGCTCTTTGCACTGTTCTGTCTGGCTGTGTTAATCAGCTCCAATCAATCTAAATATTTCTCAGTGACATTATTAGTTTTGTTGTCATTGTCAGTCTGCAAGTGCACTCCAGTACTTTGCCTTCATTCTTAGCTAACACGTATCATAAAAACAATCTATTATTCTAGTTCAATACCCTGGGCTTTATTACCTGCTGTTAGAGCTGTGTGGGAAATTTTTATTGAAATAAGCTTTTAGTACAGAAAGTCAAGAAGATATTTTCAGAGTGAAAATGCTTTTTCAAACTCCAGCCAGCTCTTTTTTGCTCTGGTTTGGAGTTTTTTTGTTTGTTTGTTTGTTTCGGGGGGTTTTGTGATCTAAATGTTGGCTGTTATCATTCTTTGCAGAGCATGTTGGATTATCAAAAACAAAGACTGTAGCAAGAATTTTTCTCTCAGACGTGAGACCTCCAACTCGGATTCCTCTTCATAATCCCACATTACTTTCCCCTTTTTCCTCATGATTCCAGCCATTTTTTGTGTCCTATCAAATCATGTATTAAACTGAAACTTTGCTGGACTTGGAATGTTGTGTCAAATTTGCACCTAGGGAGCTTCCCAGTCTGCTCTTTAGTACAGCTACTTAGAGTTCCAGGCATTCACTGAAGATAGAATTAGGCCTTCCTGCTCTATCACAGGAGCTGAATAAAATCCCTGGTAGTCATCAGAGGTCAGAATGAAATATATGATAAAAAATTGAGCTCAAAGGAATGTGTCTTGGAGGCATACCACATGCATTTTACAAAGTTCTCAAGGGGATGGGATCTAATTGGTAGTAGTTTGAGAAGAATAATGACAAAAAGATGGAATTACCTTTCCTGAACATTCTAGAGAGTTGCAGTGCCTGCTTGGTGAAGAAGAAAGCAGTGAGCCACTCTTCCAAGAAAACTATGTATGAGACTAGAATAATAAAAGTATCTATTGAAATTAAGAGGAAAGGATGCAAATGTTTATGAGAACTGATAGATACGAGCCACAGTCTTGGAAAAATGAGGAAATTGCTCAATTCTCAGTACACCCAAATAAGACAAGTGTGCCTCAACTTAATTAAACATCAGTGCTTCAGAGAGATTTTTCTGCCCACTGCTTTCTCATTTGTTTTCAGAGATGAAACATAGGTTCTGTTCCCATGCTGGGGTACACTGTGGATCTAGTGCACATTGTAAGTGGATTACTGTCACACTGAGGATATTGGACAAGATTAAACATGATTCCAGTGTTTTTGGCACCAATATTGGATCTTCCTTGAAAAAAACACAAACCCCAAAATTTTGAAGTTCATTAATTGGAACACTTCGGCTGTGTTAATTACCCCACATGAAGCACTCAACACTAACTTTGCAAATTCCAAGCAAAACCCAGGTATATTTTGCATCTCCTGGAGTTCACAGCAGTATTTTACAACATGCACTGACAATTATTTTGAAACAAAAAAGGTTCAAATACATTTGAGAAGACTTTCTGAGTGCACGAGCACAATGCAGGGTTTTTGCCCGTTTGTATTTTTGTTTGCTTCCAAAGTTTCACAGCCGTTAGGAATACTTTGCCCCCTTGAGGCTTTTGCTGGCTCTTGGCAGACTGGTATTTTCCGTACACAGCAGGCACTGACAGTGAAAAGTGAGAGCATTGACTCTCTGCTTCTGGCTACCTGCTGCCTTTCTTCTGTTTCCTCAGGAACAGAGGCTGATCTGTGAAAATAAAGCAAGATGAAATGATTCTGCAATTAATATTTTAAGCTCTGTGCCTTTATTTCCATTACATTTTTAATATTTCTTCTTGGTTTTTTTTATTTAGAAAAAATCTTTTTTTTAAGGTAAGATACCACCTTTCTATTTTGTCTGCAGAGCTAGGATAGGTGATTTCTCAAGGGCGTGTGGAAAATGAATTTTAGCCTTCGTGCATTTGCTGTGTGTCTGAAAACTCAAACTTCATCAGCCAACCAAACACCTCTGTTTAGAATAACACATTATTATCTCACAATATTGGGCAGTGTCTTTTTCCTCTGCCCAGGCAACAGGCTAACCAGAATTAAAAAAAAAAAAAAAAAACAAAAAACCAACACAAAACCAGAACAACCACAGCTCTTTCCTGGGCTCTCCTGCTTTTTCTGAACAGTCACTGCACAGCAATTTCAATTGCTTTGTTCCTATCCCAGTGTCAGCCACCAGTCTTTTCAAAGCTTGCTGTCTTTTCCCAAGCAAATCCTCCTGTTAATAAAGTAGGAGTTTCCCTTAGTACAAGAATCTGTAACCTGACTTTTGTTTAAGGTTTTGGTGGGTGTTTGCTATCTGGGTTCTATGAACAATGTAAAGACCAAAAAAAAAAGACAGTGCTGTAAAGGCAGTGCTGTAAGAATTTCCAGATTACTTATTCACATGCGCAGTAAACAGAGAAAGGGAGAGTTAAAATTTCAAACCTAGACCAAGACACCTGTCGTAATCTTAATTTTAAAAGTAGAACCCATTTTGAGCATGTTCTGTAGAGAAGGTAGAATAACAATGGTAAGGATTTATTAAGAAATACGGGAGAGAGGAGTTTTGGTTTGTTGTTGGGTTTGGTTTCTCTTTTTTTCTTTTTTTTTCTTTTTTCTTCTTGTTTTCCCTTGTAATCCTCTTGTAGGGCCTTCGACTGTTAAATGAGCAGTAACACTTTGAGAAGATTTTACTTCTATTGGGCTGTGTGTAAAGAAATGCCTGACCGTCAAGGCCATAAATGTGGCATTACTGAGTCACAGAATAACAACATTGTTGAAACCTGGTCAAAATACTAGTACTGTCTGATTAATTCAAAACATTAATCACATGAACACCAATGATCAAATTTACCTCAGGCAATGCAGGCAAGGCAGGAAATGGTAATCAATTAAATGATAATTACAGTGAAAGGACAAGCACACCTGAAAAGTGAAGATAATATCAAAGAAAAAGTTTCACCTATTTTTTTCAATTCAGTGACATTTCAGGTTGGTTTTCCATGAAATTAACTGGGAGGCTGGGTAACAGGCTGCAGTCAGCATTGAAAAACAAACAAAATCGAAACAGAACAGTGGAAGAGATTTGAAAAGGCAAGAAGGAAAAAAATCTATAAATAAGAAATGAAACAAAAAGATATTACAAGGTAATATAGAGAGGACATGGCAGGAAAGCCATCACCCTTTCTCTTTAGCATTAAAAAATTCATGCAGTAGGTTCCCTCGCCCCACAAGAAAAAAATAATCTTCAGTTTGAAACTGACAGTGTTTCAGCAATGTCCCATCCTACTTCATCTAGCCCTGCTGCTCAATTTTCTACTTTTTCTCTGTCACAAGCTTTGTGCTGTAACAAGAATTCTGCCCTATATAAATACAATATAGTTACTTCCAAATGTTGCTGTGATCTTCAGTTTATTCTGCTCTCTGAGAGATAGCATTTTTGCCCTGTCCACAGCTCATCATCTTTTTAATATCTGACTTCAGCCTACCCAAATTCCTACCTGCTCTCTCCCCTAATCTGAGATCTTTCCAGTGATTTTCTTGTCCCTGGTTCCCTGCATCTTTCTTCTCCTTCAGTTTTGAAAATATTCTCCTGGTGATGAGGTGATATCTTGTGCTTGGGTCCTTCCCTCTTGCAAACTGGGCTTATCTCCCAGCTCATCCTGGGCTTGTGGTTTCTGACCTCAATAGGAGAAATGACAGTTCTCTCTTTGGTTTGGGAAAGAACAGGATTTCTTTATTAGACTGCTCTTCCTAAGGGAATGGAGCTTATGTTATTATCTTGTCTGCCTCTGTCAGAGCCATCCCTTCCCCCACATTTTGAATCAGTAAGCCTATTTCACTCAAATTGCTTGTTTCAATCAAATCTTTCACAAAGTGGATGTATTTTAAAGGGAAAAAAAAAAAACAACTAAGTTTTCCCACGTTTCCTGACAGGGAATTTGGAGAGCTAAAGAACATTTTACAGATGCCTAAACTGAAGGAAATCCTTCAGTGTAACTCCGCCTGTTGTTACTGAGTCTCTACACCAATATCTTTAATAAACAGGGACTGTAGAGATCCTCAAATTAGAACTGGTGTTTTCTTAAACTTCCAATCAGTCAGTCCTGACATTTAAACCCATGCTCCATCATGTTTCATTATGGTTATCAGTGCTCAAAAAACTTCCTGTCCTTCTTTAATGAAAACAGTAACTTTCAAAAATCGGCTTTTCCAGTATCATGTGTGGGATTTGGGTAGAGGGTGAGAATTAGCCCAGGACCCTATAAGGCAATAAACTTGGGGAAAGTGTCCTGCAGTTTCTGAGGATAAGATCTACATCACAGATATATATTTGGATAAAAATAAGAATTTCTTGCCAGGAAATATTTGTGTGCATTGGGACTATTTTTATTATTCTTGTTTTGTTTTGTTTTGTTTTTTAACTTATGAAGTACAAGTAGCTCAGCATATCTGTAAGCAAAACAAATTACAAAGGTTCCCCCTGCAGCACAAGTTTCACTTTTCCTTCCAAAAAAGCATAATATGTTTATAAAATTAGGATACTCCCCCAAAGGGCCTTGAACAATGATAAGATATATTAAATAACTACTGTAGGCTTTGAAATCAATGTTGCAGAAGATAAGGATTTAGGTAGGATGTAGCTCAGTCAAACCTGATTAATTTGTGCCTGCTTGTGCCTAAGCAACCAAAACATTTCACTGGCAGGCAATGCACATGACAAGCCACTGCTTTGGTAGTCTGGAGGGGATTCTTGTTAATATTTTTGAAAACGGTCTGCAAACTGATTCTGTCTAACTAGATCTGTCTGTACTACCATTATCTTACCTCATCCCACAGGGATACAAAACCTCAATACTGAATTAATCGTACTATGACATTTGGAAGAAAGAAGAAGGAGAAACTATTCTGCTGGCTCAAACCATTAGAGATTACAAATTGTACTTGTGATTGTTGTTTGAGATGACAAATACATTTTGATAAACATCTGTCAATAAACGTCAAACTATTTTTCTCTGCCCTTTTTCTCAAACATTTAAAGATGCTGGTCTCCACTGAAAACACAGAGTTTAAGAAGTTGCATTTAACTGCAGCTGACAAGGTTACTGACTTTGCAGCAGTTTAAGAATATAAACAGTAAAAATTAAAGTGGAGATATGATCAAAGCATGAGAAATTTGCGGCATTACAGTATCAAATTGCCTGTTATTTTGTATAAAAATAACTTACAAAGAAGTTATCAGAGAAAATAAGTATATTAATTATGTAATATGTATCTGCAACCTGACTCACAGTGGAAACCATGACCCCTTTCTGTGGAATCGTGTATACATGTATGTGCTTTTTTCAACAAATTACATGCTAACAGCTTTTAACCATGTGAGAGCAGTGAAGATTTTAAACACATTAATTCCTGCCAGCATATTTAAAGCAGGAAGTTAAGAGAGGTCTGAGAGTGTCTATGAACTTCCCTCTAGGGTTGAGCTCATCCCTGACTTGGCACTAGTGAACCCAGGGATCTAAGAGCTTATCTAGGACCTCAGAGCAAGGGGGAAGGACCTTGTGCAACTTGGACCTGAAAATCTACTGACAAGACAGAATTTCATCATCTGTGCTGCTCCTAATAGAAAATCATACACTGGTTTCGTGGAGGATTGTTTGTTTTCAAACCACTGGATTTTGAGTGCTGAGACTAGGAGCTTAGTTTCCCATAGGTGTCCATGCCTGGCACAAGTGAAATCTTAAAACAACACTGGAGCCCCAGCATAAGTGAGGCTCCAGGATGTTTGGGCAGAGATGTCCATGTGCATGCAGGTAGTTGAGGAATTGTCAGACTTAAGTTTGCCTCCTCAAAGTGCAGCCACACTGTAGGAGAATTTCTGGATTTTTGATATGGGTACCTGAAGCCTATACATAGTTAATTTTAGTAGCTCCAGTCCTTGCATTTTTTTTTTCATTGTTTTATTTGAAGACAAGACTACCCGAAAATTAATTTACTTCTATAGTTGACATTCTAAAAACACAATGGAAGATAGATACACTAACTTCTGAAAAAATGTTCAATGTAATGCAAGCCAAGTACAAGTGAGAATGAAAGCAAGAATTTCTAATGAAGCTGAAACATATGGCAAAGAAATTACTCTACAACCCTTTATAGCTCAATAGACAATAATACCCTTGTTATAGAGGTTTTAAATAATTCTGTGCAACTAAATTGCACCCCTGCTATAAAATATAAAGGTTGTTTTAAAGTTGCATCAGGGTGGTTATCATTTTCTACTCACTTCTATTCATTACTTAATGTCTCCAACTCAAGAATAATAAAAAAGGGTTCTTCCAAAAAATTTACTCAAAATTATTTTACAATATAATACCAGCTTTATGATGAAACACTTTTCCATGGAGAGATTGGCTTCTTTCCATAATAGAATCTCCAATTTTCTTTTTATTTTATTTTTTTTCCGCATTAAAATATTTTGGTACAAAACTTAATTTGTTGATGACAGGTGGAAACTTTCAGATGAAACGTTAATGAAAACAGAAATGTATATAATTGTTATATTAGTAACTGTGGCCCTATAGAACACCTAATAAGACCTACACTCCTACTTCTTTAGATGAAATCTTAGTCCAGGGACACAATTGAACTGTAGAAAAAATGCTAGTGTTGAATCAGAAGTGATGTTTTGCTTTTTTCATTTCAAGATAATAGATTTAATGCTTTGCTGTATGTGATAAAATTTCTATTCTTTTTCTGGTTACTTCTCTGTCAGCAAAAATATTATTTCTTAGCATGACTTTCCTATATTCAACTTAAATTTTAAAAAAAAGAAATAGATGTTTGTAAGAAGGGATACACTGACTTCTTCCATACAAATTTAAAAGCAATAATAGCCATTCCCTCTACCAGAAACTTAGGATATGACTCATTATATATAAAGCGTTTACTTTCTCAATCCAGCCTCTGCATTACTGAACCTTTTTATGTGCACAGGTTAATATTACCAAATGAACTTCCAAGCCAGGAAAGGAGTGGGAAGTTTGCCCCAGCTAGAAGCCATTTTGCAAAGTTTTAGTTGTTGAAAGCAGGAACTATATTTTTGATTGAAAAGAACCAGTGTAAATTCATATGCTGCCCAAGTGTGGAAGGGACACTGGTAGAAACAATAATTTTCCCACTGATTAAATATTTAAATCCTTTTGCACAGACTTCTTAATTTTCACTCACTTATGGGGAAGATCAAAGCCAGGTTTGTTTTGATCAAACTAGAAGATGATGAAGGACTTAGTATGAAGGACTTTGATATGAAAGTGAAAAGAGAGTTAGAACTACCTAGGGAGAAGAGGATGGGGAAGCTTGGAATACTGACTTGTTGTCAGACCAGCTTGCATTCATTCCTTATAGGAAATCTGCCTTGAGCTTATACTTTCCACAAAATGTTCAAACTTTCTTGACCCAGAGCTGACTTCGTAGAACACAAGGGAAATGCATTTTAAAAAGCTTCAGATGAGAATAGAAACAGATTTTGAAGGGTATATCTATGACTCCTCTGGATATTATGCATCCACTGATAAAAATTCAGGTGGCTCTAAAAGGTCTGACCTTGGTTACTGGAGGCCACCTACTTAACTTGCAGTTGAGTCTACTGCTGAGTTCTTCAAAGAGATTGAACCAGGAAAATTTGTTTTTCAGATAGTTTGAACAAAAATGCAGTCAGCTTGAGAAGGGGAAAAGTAATGTTCAGTGGACATCAAGGAATCCAGAACAAAGTAACCACACTGCTACAAAAAGGCCTGCTGTTCAAAGAACTGAGGCAATTCTCATCCAAAACAAAGTTGTAGGAAAATGGGGTTTATTAAATAATAAACTGAATTTCATTTTCAGTTGATGGCTAGTCAGAGGTAAGAACATCTTGAATTTTCAAAGTAAGGTCAAAATGTACTTGATTTCTTACCTTTTAAACTGTTTCCTTTTCGTATCAAAACAATTTAAACTCCAGAAAGGATAGGCAAACTGCTTTACATCTTGTCTTCACTGACCTAAAGCTCTTTTTTTTTTTTCTTTTTCCTTTGGGTTGAAGTGTGAGTGTTTCTCTGTGTGTGAGTGAAGATAAAGGACCTCAGTTTTACTATAACACAGATTAGGAAGGGATGAAGTGCTGACCTGGTGAATCAAAGCCTTGCAACATTGCAGTGTCTTTTTCTCACTGTTTCCACCCTATCTTTTTCTAACGGAGTTCCTCAGAATTACCTCCAGTAAGAATTTCATATTCTTTGTGCTGAAATAAGTCTACAGGAAATACAAGAGACAAGAAGTATTTTACCTAATCATCTGAAACCTGGAGCCAAAGTACATTCAGTATTCAAAAGAGGATTTGGGAAAACAGAGGTAGTGTCTTAGTCACAGGGAGTTTTTTACAATAGCAAAAGGATTGTGAACAAAAGACAGCAAAGGCAGATTGAGCAATGGATCAGGGAAACTGTGTGGGCAGGAAATAGAATAAAGAGTAATTCTAAGTATCCACATATTGGAGCTCTTGGCTGAAATATGCCTGGAGTGTAGTATGCTGTTTTGAATAGTTAATCATCACCTCTGTTGAAAGCTCTAATAATAAAAAATATGCAAAATCTAGATAAAGGTAGATTAAGTTCATTCATTATTGGAGTCTAAGATAGTACATTCATTTCTGTTCTGCAACACCTTCCAGTTTTTTCCATGCAAGAAATAAAACAGAGATTACTTTCACGATAGCCCTGTAAAAGTCTTATGTAAGTTTTTATTTTCATAGACCTGAGATCAAAAATTTGCTACTCGTGGTATTACCACTAACAACTTAGAGTACACTTTTTTTTTGAGCTGGAAAGGACTTACCAGAGGACCAACAATTTACACTTAAACAGTGGATAATTTGCACTTAAGTGGTGGATATTTTTGGCCATATTGGAATATTTATATATGAATAAACCAATGAACCTCCAGATTTCCAGTGTCTGTTTTTACATGACATGGAGCAGTTTTCCTCCATAAGTGCAATTCATGAAAACCTCCCAGAAGAGCAGCACCACGCTGGGGTTGCACTTTGCAGGCTATGCTCAGACCCCATATGCTCTGCAAGATTCAAGATCTCTAACTCTGCATGCGGTTTCTTCACAGACCTATGATCACAGAGCAGATTTCTCCACTGGGATTTGCCTACACCTTGCCTGCAGCTCCACCTCCAGGTCTCGGTTTGGTGTCCTGGATCTAAACAAGTCTGGGTTTGCTCTCACATCTTGCTGCATTGCCTTCCATCCCCAGGCAAACACCAGAGAAACTGTGGCTTGCACTTAAATCAAATCACAGGTGAGCCTGAGTTTCTCTCCAGATTATTCACAGGTCCACACTATTTACCCACAGCCCGATATCAGAATTTCTGACAAAATTCAAAGCTTAAAAAAAAAAAATCACATGGTGTCATTTTCTTCTGAAAACATTCCTTTTAGCTTTGATAAACATTATAAATCAGTATACTCAGGACTTGGGCAAACTGCACTGAAAACAGTCCAGCTAAACAAATCTTTCCAACATTAATTTTTAATACAAGTACCTAAACAGAAACACCTACTCTGGGTCTTGCAAGCTCACCCTTCCCACAGGGACAGTGAAGATCACAGTTTTTAAAAGTGTCCTGCGCTGCCATCTGGCCGCTGGCCGCCCACCGAGCCGAACTGGCACTTCCAGAGGCAGCAGGCAGTAAGGGGAGGATTGCCTTCCACAAGTGCTGATTTAGTGCCTTAGGAGACAGACTTACAGTGACATAAGGTAAAAAGCTTTGGAAAGTACAGGAGAACAAGAGAAGGGAAAGGAGGGGAAAGGAAAGTAGAAGGACAGTAGAGAGACTTGCAGATGGGACACAGGCTAGATGAAAACAGAAGAGGGTAAGTGAAAGCGGCTACACTGAAAACAGCAGTTAGGGAGGATTTTTAAATGGTACCAAAATTATTCTAGGATGGGAACAGGGGAAAGCAAAGTCTGTATTTCAGTTTTCTTCAGTGCCTCTGACTATAAAGTAGTAACATCTATATGCTTTCATGAGGTTTTTCAGGCCATGAAATTTTGTGCTCTATTCAAATAAATGATTTTGCCTCTAAGTAAATGTGCTGTTTTACATAAATGGTTTTGACGTCACTGATTTTCAGTTCCATTATATGTGCTATTCAGGGATAACAGCAGCAAAGAAGTAGTGAGGGCGGCCAAAGTCCAATATTTGAAGTGTGGTATCCATATAAATATCAATTTGGTGAGTGAATTCCGTGCTGGCAGTTCTGTGTTCAGATGAGTCAAACTACTTGCCCCAGGTGATGCAGGTGAAGCTGTACATGCACAGAGAAGGCCTTTGAAGTTGTTGCTATTAGGTTCTCATTGAGTTTAATTCAGGTCACTGGTGAAAGTCATTTAGCATTGTCAACTGTTGAGAGTTGTGAAAAAGCCACCCCACAATGTGACACCATTAGTTATTTCTTCTAAGAGGAAAAGTCTTATTAAAACAGCAGGAATGCTGCAGTGTAATCAGACATGAAGTGCTCCATGCCTGCACAGTGTCAGCAAACTCACTTTGTGCTGTGCTAGGCATGGCTCTGCCTTCCTTCCCCATCCCAGTGACATTTCTCTCTGCATGAAGCCTTCTGTCTGGCTGAGAGATTGTTGACATTAGGGCAGTCAGAAAAGTTCAGTTAAAACACAGCAGACCACTGTGGGAAGGCTCTCTGTTAAAGTGAAGAGGCTCCAGTTCCCCGCTGTTGAGTTTGAATCTGCTGTGCTCCATCCTGAAGGGTCCAAAAATGTTAGTCCTCAGCTTAATTAGCCTTAACTCTTTGGAGACTGTCATATCAGAAGAGTTTAAGCAGCAACATTAACCTGAGGATTCCTTACCTGCTGTTCCTATCTGCTTATTTCAGGCCAAGACCACAAAATTTTGCCCTCTTATCTTTGATGTGTAAATAGCCAGGACCAGAATTGACATCTCCTTGCCTCAAGCCCCACGTTAGGAGTGCCTGCAACTACATTTCCCTTAATTTTAGATTTGCTTGCACCAGGAATAAATCAAACACTAAAGTAAAAGCATTATCAGTGTTTTTGTCAGGCTTTTAGAAGGAAAAATCCTTCTTATGAAAAAGAACAATTTCACATGTCAGAAAAATAATTTTCTAGTTGAAAAGGCAGGACAACTTAAGAGCTCCTTGCTGTTGTGATCAGACTGCTGGTGGTAGAAGAGCTTGTTTACATCTAGCTCAGGTCTCTCTACATAACACTGCAGATTGCAGAATACTTGTATAAACAGCAGCTACTGAAAATGTCCTCAAGAACACCTTTAAATAGCTGTTTACTTGGGTTTGCCCCGTTTTATTGTTTGCTGTTTTCTAGTTTTCTAGTGTGGAGTAATTCCTTTGGTCTTTGAAAAGTTGGATTAGCAGTTCTCTGAGTGAGCACTTCTAGGGGGGATATGAATGTCAGGTAAGGTGAGAACAGCACTCAAGTTTCCCTGATCTCTGAAGAAATACTTTAAACACTAAACTCCTCACTAAATCATGGAAAATCTGGGCACTGCTATCACAAGTGAAGTTTGCACATTGATTTGAGGTTTCCTAAAGGAGCTGGCTGCCTTGAAAAGTTGGTGTGGTTTTAGGCGTGTACTCCCTTGGAGCACTTGGAATCACCTGACATGAAGAAACTTCCCATTCAGTTGAATTCCAGTAGATGGTCATGGGTAGGCACCTGTCTTGCCCCGTGTGCAAGAAGGGGCTGGAAGGAACTGGAAGGAATTCTACTCTGAATTCAGATCGCTTTCCTGAATCAAGGATTATCACACCCTAAATAAGGGTAGATTAAGCTTTTTTGTTTCTGTTATTTTCAAAATTTTACTTTCTTACAATAACGTAACAATTGATTTAGAGCAATGTCTCATAATAAAAACAGTAAGCCGGTTATACCAAACTGTCTACCTCTTGTAAGCAATACGCAAACTAAAGAGAATGTATTAAGAAAAATAATATTGGGTTAATAATACTATGGGCAATTGCCTTGAGGAGAAGAAAGTTTAAGACACATCATTCTCTGGAGCACTGCGAAATATCTGGCAATAGGCAACTCCCTTCACAATGTTGAGACTGCACAGCTAGGCATGCTAGTGTACCCCACTCAGGACACCATTGTGTTATATTGTATAAAATCCAGAGTACTAATGGACATCATTTTTAGATAAAGCTTGTGAACTACGTTAAAATTCATGCAATTACATTTCTCTTCACTAGAAAATCTTTTCTAACTTTTTTGTTGAACATTTGCCTTTCAATACTTTCTTCTCTCTCCATATGCTTCTGTCTCCACTCACTCATACAATTGCCACTAACACCAAAGAAATTTCTCCTATGAATTTCAGGAGCTTTTAGCAAAGATTTGTTTCAGTAGATATTTTGTCACATGTGGGTTAAAATCTGCCACAGACAGACACATTTGGCTGCAAAAGAGTAGTACAACAGCATGTTCTGAATTTCACGTCTTTAATCCCTTAGCTTCTTGGGTTTGAACAATTTAACGACTCAGTTTTCAGTGTAATAAGGAATGCTGTGTGTTCTTTGTCACAGTGCTGTGCCTGCTAAACAATAATTACTATTCCTGATTGTTATTTCAAACATATGCTCTGGGTGCCCAACTTATTGGCAAAATCTATTTAAGTGTGGTTTGCTCATCATCATTGTCACGTTGCTGTATCTGAAATAGCTTTCATAAATAAATATCCATCTGGTCCTCTGCTTTTTTTTATTCTTTGCTTATTTAGATCATAATTACAGTTGTGGGGTATCAGGGTGACTACAATTCAATATTGATCCTGTGTGTAACATCTGTTGAGAGTGTCTGATCTGAATATAATTAGGTAGTTCGTTGTACTTCATTCTGAGTTAGAGAATATTCTTGTGCAACAATTTCATGTTTCTCAGGTGGCTGGTGTTTTAGCTCTGAAAATGGCACTTTGCCATTGAAGCAGTAGCTGAAATTATAGTATTACTTTTATAGTTCTCAGATTTTTACTGACTGTGGACTATTATGAAATTACAGTTGATTTTCTCTTCTATCTTTCGCGACTATTTTATATGCAGATGCAGAACAGTTTCATTATGTGTGTTTGAATGCTTTGGCTATGCTCTGCCCCCGAGGAGCTGGGGCAGTACTTTACCATCTTGAAATGATACCAAACTGAGGCCCAGGAGGACTTAGGAATAAGACTGTGATCATCCAGTCCGATTTCTGCTTTGCAGTCTGCCTTTACTTACTGCACTAATTACCTCAGTAAAGGGAATTCTGCTCTTCCACTTAAGTGGGTAACGCAGTAGTAACTGCACAGTAGCACAGCTGAGTTATCAGCAGAGAGAGAGATGAGGGGGAAGTTGTTTTTCCACAGTTAAATGTTGTTTCTCACAAAACACTCCTGTCATACAGCTGGTAGGGACTTTGAGAGCTTAAAACAACATTTTAATGTCCAGAATCCACCAGCCAGAAAGAGCCTTCATGGAAATCTTTTATTTTAAAGCTTCATTCTTCACAGCATTTTCTTCATTGTTAACAGCAAAATATATTATATTTGGGTATATCAGCTTCTGCGGTGGATATTAAAAAATTTAAGAGTTACATATAATACTGAGATTTTGTCCCAGGGTGGAAAAAGTATAGGAATGTTTGTTAGGCCAATATTTCTTCTGTTTATCCTTTACTAGGTTCCCACACATTAATTTTTGTCACTTGTTCTACCTAAAAAAATTGTCTCTGAAAAAACTTTAGTGTGCAAGCAGTACATACATGTCACACAGAATATGTCGCACAAACCTCACTTATCTAGTATTAGCTCTAGAAATCACATTAAAATATCTGGAGGTCACATGGACAAGAACCAAAAGTTTAACACCACATATGCATGTCTGGCCAATAAGCACATTTATAACAGACAGTGGCTCTTCTCAAACAAGGTCTATTTCATTATACCTATACTATTAGTCTAATTAAAAACCATCCAAACAGACAAACAAATACAATGTCGCAAAATATCTCTGTGTTCATCTTTGAGCTGGTGCTGTTGTGCTGTTTCTTTCATGTCTAACCATATATTCTCATTGTGGCTGCACCACTCCTATTAATAGTTTAGAGAACTATGTGTGATTATAATATAACTGGAGAGCTTACAGCCACAGCTTCTGAATAATGGAGTAGTTTTTCAGAGTCAAACTTTGCAGACAAAGTTCCCTGATTTATTAGACATTTATACAACACATTTGGTATCTCACATGTTTATTTGGATTTTGAAGACGTTTGCCTTGCAACTGAGAAATGTAATTAGCACTCAGGAGAAGCGAATGCAGTTCCCAGCTTTCTTGCAGGGAAGGCATTCCTGGGCATGGCAGGAGGAGATGAAGTGCTGCATTCATCTAGCTGTGGCTTAGCTCTTACTGTTCCATGTACAGATTAATGAGAAATTCAAGACACCTTCTCTCCAGGGTTCCCAGACACACTGGGCTGTCAAACAGAGGTAGTTATGACTCCTAAGTCAGCTGCTGGCCATAGTTGGTTGGCTGACAATAGATTTCCTTTCTTAGGGGACTTGTTTCTCAGGGTGTGCTGTCTCTCCAGTCCTGACCCAAGAGATAATGTGTATATACATTGCACATGCATTTTGGGCCTCGGGTATTGGTCATTTTTATGTAGTAATTGGCAGCAACAGTTTCTACAGACTGAGAATTGATGAGTATTTATTACATAAATAAGCAATATGAGTTTAATTCGTATGAAGAAATGTGGAAAACATTTTGGCAACACCCTTTTGATTGCTGTTTTTCACATTGTGAAACTGTGGCAGTGTTACTTTTGATGGATGTTGTGTTTTGGAGGAATGTGCCCTTTCTTCAAATGATTTTATATTTTTCTGTTCGCACATCTGCTTCTTTCTCTTTTGCTGTCTATTAGAGTAAATTCATTCAGTACGAGAAGATAAATTGAACATTGGGAAGTGTTATAAGTTCTGGGTGATATTTGGCCATTTATCAGTGAGACAAGAGACTGTCTTTTTCAAAAGTGTAAAGGAAAATGATTGATTTGAAAAATGAAACTTCAGTCATCCTTTACTGTTTTAGTTATGCGGTGATCCAAAGTCTTCTATTGGATTAAAAATGGCTAAAACATTGTTCCCTCTATTTGTCAGATCTTTTGGTATTTGTTACTTTCTTTATTTTTTTAAGTGAAATTGAAGCCTGAGAATTGACTGTCCACATTGCTTTTATGCAGTTCAGTTTACTCCAAAAGGATCAGAATAAGGCAGACTCTGAACTTATTCTCAGAATAAGCAGAGAAACTGGAGAAACCGTCATGCACCTTTGTGCCCCTTGCTCACCGTTAACATGTCTGTACTCCATCAATGACTATAAAACTGACATATTTTAATGAAAAATGAATTTAGAAGTAACCCAGTGTAGCTCTAATGAAATCAGTGAAATAAAGTGGAAGTAAACCATAAAAAACATACATCAGACTTCAGTTGTCAATTAATTTTACTACATTTTAATAACTCTAATTTCTGAGGAAAGAGACACACAGCACATAAAGACAGCTGGTTCTCTCTTCCTGATTTGTTTTATGTGTTGACTTCAGTGGAGTGGAGGTGGCATCCATGACTGCTGTGGATGGTTTGGACTGACTCACATATCACATGCATCTTGCATTAGATTTTAAATAGATTCAGTTTGATCTATTTAGGGAAGGCATTTTGAAGGATGTTTCACATAGTGAATGGCCCATATCTTCTTTTCTGATGTGTCTTATCCCTTAGCTGGTAGCAGGTCAGTTCCCCAAATTCAGGAAATTCAGGAATTGTTCCTATGACATCTGTTGCCACTAAGTACCAAAAACTGAAGGAGTATTTCCTTTGAATTTGGTGAGGAAAAAAAATAAAAACTCAGAAGGATGAGTAATTTAGTCCTGAAATTCTTCATCCAGATATCTGTAGAATATGTCAAGGTGACCCATTCTTCAGCTACTCACCTGGGCTCAGGGGACCAACCATCTCATAATGGGAAAGGATTTAGATGGTGATGACTAGAACTGAATGAGTTATGACAAAGGAACATACATTTGAGAGGACAGTAACTAAGGATGCACCATTCAATATTTAATCTAAAACAGGGCTTCCCCACAAATTTGCCTGAATGGCAAATGGTGTGAAAATGTAGAGGGTTGTAAGGAAGGGCTATAAAAATGTTCTGACATAAGAGATTTTCTATTTTCATGGAAGTGGAGACAAATTTCCCAATGAATAAAATATAAGTAAGATACAACTCAGTTACTGAAACTGCACTAAAGTGTTTGTAAAAGAGAGAATTACATTTTTCAACTCTATCAAATTGTCTAATAATAATAGAAGCCATCTTTTAAATGCTACAAATCAAGCTGTCACTTCATATCATGCAATTTGACTGCTACATTTCCTTTTTCTTTAGAAGAGCCTCATGGGATTAGGGTGGAACAAGAACTGTCAATTTATGACAAGAAACATTTCATATTTAAAGTCGCAAAACTTGCTGTAGGTGATGAGATCTGGAAAAAAGCCCTCCATAGTGTTCCCCATGAGATTAACAAACAGTGGAAATTGTTGATATCTCACATATTAAAATTTATACGACAAGGACAGACCACATTATTAAAGCAAAACTGGAATTTTCCAGTAGTTTTATTAAACTGAAACCAACTTCCCTTTCTTCAGTTATACAGGAGCTAGAGGGATTTGAGATTATATCCCTTTTTTTATGTGTAAGGGCAACTAAAGATGCAGCTACTCTCTTTTAAAGGATACCTGGAGAAATGAGATTAACTTTTAAACACTGTGCTCCTTGTGTCTCTTTAATATGTCCTTTTCTGCAGAGTCTTCAAGACTGTCAGCTAAAGAGCAAAATTCAGAATCTTAAAATAATGTAGTCTGGATGGAAGCTCTGGAGATAATCTGGTCCCACCTCTGACTTGAAGCAGAGCCAACTTTGAAGTCATATCAATCTTCTGGGAATCCCTAAGTATTTTAAACAGTATATTCAGAAGTTACTCACCTTTCCCATTTAAACTGATCTCTGTAAAAAGGCAGCTCTGTTTTGCAGCCTTGTAGTAAAAAAACCAAATAGGAGCTAAAACACCCATATTATATTAAATTCCTTCAAGTAGACAATAAAATTCTTTTGTCTATGTGCTATTTTCTACAAAAATGTTTTTGAAATTTACTCACTTTATTGACTATTGAATACCTTTTTTTGCTAGGGGAAAAAAATTTCATGTTGCTGGAGAAAACCTCAAAGGAAAGTATTAGAGCCCTTTCAAGCTATTATCATTAAGAGGCCTTGGCCACCATCCTTTGCTGCTCTTTACTGCTGATTATTACTTCTTCCATAAGAAATATATATTTTTATTATAACAACTCTCTTTGTTAGGGTATTGAGGGAGGAGTGTTTGTTTTCCTGCATGTTTTTTATTTCTGAAGTAGTTACCTTTGTACCACAAGAACAATGAATTTGTAGCTGATTTAAACTTATTGTTTGCTATTTTTCAGAAACATTATTGACTGAAAATGTCAATGACAACGAGTCCCACTCTGTATGTATCAAATTTATTTTAGTTGTGCATTGCTTTGGAAATATTGATTGCATTCAAAATTAAACCCTACTGTGCTGTTCAAGCATTCAATGAATCACCTGTAATAAATTTGATTGTAGAACTTGTTTAACTATAGTATCTGAAACAAAGAAATCAATGGTATGTGCCAGTTGACCTTTATGTTAGCAAATGTAATAAGGAAATATTGTTTAGTAACTTCAGTCTTTGTGCTGCAACTATTCTTGCACACCAAAATGAAAATTAAATTCACTCACATTTCACCTGCTGTAAAACAAGAAATGGCTATTCAATTCACTGACTCAGAGCCTCCAGAGACTGACTTTTTACCCAGACTAAGCATTTTTTATTTTAGTTTAAGTTTTCTGTATGCTCTCTCTTCAAAGAACAACACCATTGTTCATTGTACTGTTAGATGATTTTTTAAGACTTTACAGATTTTTCTGCTAATTGAAATTTTGTGGCTTTTGACTAGACTTCTGCATCTGGGTCTTTTCCCTTCTCAGAGGTGAGGTACAAGTAAATACACCTAAGGAATGGATATGTGAGGGAGTGTTATACAATGCCTACTTCAGACACCTGGCTTAAAAATGAAGTGACGATGCTGACTGAAAAACTCCACTTCTTCTCAATTGTCTTCTTCAGTTTTGTGTACAAGTAGCCACAAAACCACTTTAGAACAGTGAAAGGTTTGTATTTATTATATACAACCTTTTTGCAAGCTTGTTTTCAGCCCACACTCACTTCATATTCATCATCAGTCACATGAGTTTCTTCATATGCACAGCGTGCAGGTCTAGATGTTTTAAAAAGGCACAAAAGGAATATTTTTAGGAGAAGAACATACAGAAGAAAATGCATGAGGCTTCCTAACTGTTTTGAGGAGTGAGCTGATTGATGTGCATGATAAATAAAAAGACTTGTTTGTGAAATGAGCAGGTAAACAGTCAGAATCCTTGTCTGCACCTGCCTGCAAATGTCCCAAGGGAATGTGGATGCTATAAACAGAGAACAAGGACAAAATCAGATGAGGTTTGGTAACCAAGATGCACTCAGTTAGAAGAACATCTTGTGTATTGCTAAGTGTATAAAATTTTTCTAGCTGTCTTGCTATCTTATAAGATAAGCAAGTTTTAAGTTAAAATGGGCAACTTTTCTACAGCAATAACCGTATGTGAGTCTGAGATTCCATGCTGCCCTTCTGCAGCCAAAGATTTTCTATTAAATATTAACACAGAAATTAAGTGTAAAATGCTAAATATGATCCCATGCAGCACACTGACATCAATGACATGGCTACCAAATTCAGCTGTGGCAGGCTGCATATTGCATCTCCAATTCTTTCACCAGGATCACTTCCTCCTGCACTGCTCTGATCCTAACTACCTTGAGGTAATTCCCCTGAAACCCATGGATCTGCTGCTGTGACAAAGCTGGGTGATGCATGGCTAATCCATGTCACTCACTTTTCTATGCTGAAGTAAAGAAAATCCTAGAGATCTTAAACTCAATCTGCAAGATTTTCATAGATAAAAAACCTGGCAGAAGCTCATGCAGATTTAGCTGGACCACAACACCATCCCAAAATAATTCATATACCAGAAACTGACTGAAGGCATTTCATATCTCATGTGAGTGCAGTTACCATCACCACCATTACAGCTTCCAGTGCGAGGGGCAATACAAGCTCCCTCGATGACCTCGACCTCCCCCTCCCTCCCATATCCCTCGATGACCATCCTCAGTAACTGGGGGCATATCTCAGATTGGAACAGTCAGAACTTTCATATTTGCATACTCACACTATGGAAAAACTTGTCCTCCCAGGTCTAAAAACTGACCAGAATTTCTGGGGATTTAGATTTTTACTTGGGCAGTTAGTGAAAATTGAATTATTTCTGTATTTTTATTATTTATAATGGTAGTAATATGTCATGTTAAATTTTCCAGTTCTGTGTACACATACTGAGTTCTGATACAGCAGATATTTTAATGCGTTGGGGCGCTAACTGCCCGGTCTATTAGTCCCATAAAAGGAATAATACTAAGAACATCATTCTCTAAGAACATCATCAACACTGCCCAAGATAGTCCTAATTCTCTGCACTGAAATGGGACTTTGTAAAATTGTCTGCAAACCACACCTTTGAAAAAGCTGTTTCTGTTTATGTTAGCTGTTGTATAGGAGAGCTTTATCATCTCTGCAAGGAAACAAAGCTTTTAAAAATTTATCTTTCTTTTAAAAATGCCATTATACCTGTACATATTTTTTCCTATACTTCTCTTCACTCATGTTTAGGTTGTCAATCATTTGTTGCCTCACTCAGGGACTGTGAGTCAGATGAATATTCACCAGAAAGTCACTCTCCACATCAGGCTGTAGGTGACAAAAAGGGGACCTATGCATGGGGAGCACTGGTGAAGGAACATTTTGTCTTATTTTCTGTGTCTAAGACAAAAAAACATGTAGCTTAATTAACAGGAAAGAGGATTTAGGCTAAATATTAAGGAGAAAAGTTAATTGTTTGGGTGGAAAAACACCAGGAGAAGATCAAGAAACCATTAGGCCAGGACAGCAGTTGCATAAGACAACACCTGCACTGCTTTTAGTGCCTAAATTTTATGGACTGAGAAATAGCACATCCGTCCTGATGACCTTTCAAACTTATTTACTAAGTACTGTAATAGCAGTGGCTGTATAGTAATTTTTTTGAAAACAGTAGGCAAAGTAGGTGGCAACACGGATTGCAATGCTGTCCTCTATGAGTTTATTGGGACTTTAAGCTCCGGGCATTGATGTGGTATTTACTTTATCCATTTTATGGTTTCAGAAAACATTCAGAGATATCATTGTGTATTTAGGTTTTGCTTTTTAAAAGATATTCAGTCTTCATAAATATACTTAGAAATTGGGGGACAGGGAAGAACATTGCTGGTGTTTATTTTCAAAGCCACTTGGAGCTAATCTCAGAAATCCTTAGGCTCTCTCCAGTGCCACAAAACAGCTGTAAACTAGCTTAACCAGTCTTTTGAGAATGTTCTTACACAAGAGAGTTGTCAAATTGGCAGCAGAGAGCTGACACAGCAACTCTTATAAAAAATGCCTTCCTAAGATTTCAATGCCTAGGATGTTCCCAGGTCATCTTCCCCGGGGCAGATTTTCAGCTTCTAGGTGTGCTGACATATAAAATAAACGTAAGAAACATTTGATTTGCTCCAAATGACTGGGGATAAAAAAAAAATCCCTACGAGTAGTGAAGACAACTGCAATTTTGAGGCACTCCAAGTCCATGCTGGAATAAATAAATAAAAGAAACAAAAAGCATAGTGGTTTAAGTGTTTTAAAGTAACATTATTTCTGAATTTATTTTCACATATGAATAACAGAATCATAAACAGATCATAAAATTATTTGTGTGAGAAGGGGCATTAAAGATCATCTAGTTACCATAGTTATCAACACCCTTGCCATGGATAGGAACACCTTCTAATAGACCAAACTGCTCAGAGTCCCATCCACCCCGGCCTTGAACACTTCCAGGGATGGGGCATCAACAATTCCCCTGGCAACCTGTGCCAGTGTCTCACCACCCTCACAGTAAAGACTTTCTTCCCAATATCTAATCTAAATTTACCCTCTTTCATCCTAAAGCATTTCACCCTTACAAAAAGTCCCTCTCCAGCCCCCTTAAGGTACTGAAATGTTACTATTAATTCTCCCCAGAGTCTTCTCTTCTCAAGGCCAAACAGCCTCAATTGTCTCAGCCTGTCCTCATCAGAAAGCTGCTGCAGTCTTCTGATCACCTTTGTAGCCTTCTCTGAGCTCATTCCAACAGGTCATTGTCTTACCTGTGCTGGGGGCCCAAGAGCTGGGGCAGTAGCACTTCAGGTGGGGTCTCAGGAGAGCAGAGGACCAGAATCACCACCCTCACTCTGCTCTCCACACTGCTCTGGATGCAGCCCAAGACACCTTTAGCTTTCTGGGCTGTGAGCACACATTGCTGAGTTGTATTGAGACTTCTGTCCACAAAAATCCTCAAGTCATTCTCCCCAGGGCTGATCTCAATCCATTCTCCACCCAGCCTGTATTTGTGCTTGGGATTGCCCTGATCCAGGTGCAGGACCTCACACTTGGCCTGACTGAACTTCATGTGGTTCACATGGGCCCAGCTCTCAGGCCTGTCAATATCCCTCTGGATGGCATCCCTGCATTCCAGCATGTCAATTCCACCACACAGATAGGTGTCATTGGCAAATTTGCTAAGGGGGCACTTGATCCCACGGCCCCGTTGCTAACAAGGATGTTAAAAAGTGATTTTCCCAACCCTGACCCCTGGGGAATGCCCCTCACCCCTGCATTCCACTTGGACATTGATCCATTGATCATAACTCTTTGATTGCATCCATTCAGCCAGTTCCTTATCCACCAAGTGGCCCATCCATCAAACACACATCTCTCCAATTTAGACACAAGGCTGTTGTGTGGGACAGTGTCAAATGCTATTTACTGGTCCAGGCTGATGATATCTGTTGATCTTCCCTTATCCACCACTGTTACTATTCCACCAGAGAAGGCCTCCAAATTTGTGAGGCACAATTTGCCTTTAGTGAAGCCATGTTTTTTGTTGCCAATCACCTCTTTATTTACCTTGTGCCTTAGCTTAATTTCCAGGAGAATCTGTTCCATGTTCTTGACAGACACCGAGGGGAGACTGACGTGCATGTAGTTTCCTGCATGTTCTTTTTTTCTCTTTTTAAAAATGGGAGCTATTTTTCCCCATTTCCAGTCAGTGGGAATGTAACTGGAATGTCAAATATGATGGATAGTGGCTTAGCCACTTCCATGGCCAGTTCCCTCAGGACCTGTGTATGTCCCTTGTCAGGTCCCATGGACTTGTGTACCTTCAGAGTCCTTAAATGGTCTCAGACCTGTTTTTCTTGACAGAGAATGGACACTAACATATGGCACTCGTGCAGTCACTGTGATTTTGAATGTGTAGTTTCAGCTGTGTGACCAAAATACCAGCTGTGTCTACCTTAAAAGCTTTTGCTGTTCTTATCACTGTTACAGCAATGACACTTAGCATGTCCCGTGTCTAATTTGTGAGTGAAAGTGGTTCTTTCCTTACATTGTTCTAAAAGAAAAGCTAATCAACTTTACGGGAACATAAACATAGGAACAAAATATTTTTTTTTCCTCCTGTGGACAGCAGTAGAGGAAAAGACAACAATCTGTCCAGGAGAGATCTTGTTGATAAATGGAACTACTGCCACTCAGTGATTCCTGTTTTAAGCACATAATGATTTACTGTGTTTTATTTTAGGGAGCCACAGTTTCTCGTAAATCTATCCAAATCTGGCCAACATCCTGTTTTCTTCTGGCCACCCAATGTCAACAAATTTGGTATGAGAAAAAAACCAAAATAAGAAACAGCATATGAATTGTAGGAATTTAATAATATGTTTGAGCAGGTAAAGCTGGGAACGTTCTGAAACAGCTCCAGCTATCTCTGCAGAATGCAGTGCAAGTAATTAATGAAAACTACCTCAGGATGAAGAGCAAGACTCCACCTCCTGCTTTAAAGCTTCAGAATAATTATTCCCTATTCCCTTTCCATTATTTTGCTTTGGTTTTCTAGGACTTGGGTGGTCCTAGAAAACCAAAGCTTACTTTGGTAAGCTTTACTTACCACTTAGTGATTTTTGCTTACTACTACTGATTGTTGAAACTACTATGATGTGCTTACCTCAGGTACCAAAACATTTGGATGAACTACAAGATTGCTCCTCCTTATAACACTTTGTTATATTTTGCTGATTGTTCATAAAATCCCTTAATTAGGAAACAGATTAAATCAATTTTTAGCACATATTTCTGGTCAAGCAAGTGCATGACTCAGCCTTTTTTAGCTGCTCTTGGTCCCATTGCTGGAACTGCCTTTTCAGAAGTGACAGGGGAAGCAATGCCTAGAAAGTGATTTTTCACCTCAGGATAGAGGCTTTGAACTTAAGCTTCAAAGTCTGTGCTTCCTCTAAGAAGTAATAATAGCATTCATTTTTTATAGCACTACTTACCAGCTGCTGTGAAGCATGGTACAACAGAGGACAGTACCATCAGTACCATTAAGTCCCAGCAGAAAGATAAAGCATTTCAAGCATTTAAAAAGGAAAAAAAAAAAAAA
>VZRM01002597.1:103872-138916 GCA_013397955.1 Grantiella picta | reverse complement strand
GGACATTGATCCATTGATCATAACTCTTTGATTGCATCCATTCAGCCAGTTCCTTATCCACCAAGTGGCCCATCCATCAAACACACATCTCTCCAATTTAGACACAAGGCTGTTGTGTGGGACAGTGTCAAATGCTATTTACTGGTCCAGGCTGATGATATCTGTTGATCTTCCCTTATCCACCACTGTTACTATTCCACCAGAGAAGACCTCCAAATTTGTGAGGCACAATTTGCCTTTAGTGAAGCCATGTTTTTTGTTGCCAATCACCTCTTTATTTACCTTGTGCCTTAGCTTAATTTCCAGGAGAATCTGTTCCATGTTCTTGACAGACACCGAGGGGAGACTGACGTGCATGTAGTTTCCTGCATGTTCTTTTTTTCTCTTTTTAAAAATGGGAGCTATTTTTTCCCCATTTCCAGTCAGTGGGAATGTAACTGGAATGTCAAATATGATGGATAGTGGCTTAGCCACTTCCATGGCCAGTTCCCTCAGGACCTGTGTATGTCCCTTGTCAGGTCCCATGGACTTGTGTACCTTCAGAGTCCTTAAATGGTCTCAGACCTGTTTTTCTTGACAGAGAATGGACACTAACATATGGCACTCGTGCAGTCACTGTGATTTTGAATGTGTAGTTTCAGCTGTGTGACCAAAATACCAGCTGTGTCTACCTTAAAAGCTTTTGCTGTTCTTATCACTGTTACAGCAATGACACTTAGCATGTCCCGTGTCTAATTTGTGAGTGAAAGTGGTTCTTTCCTTACATTGTTCTAAAAGAAAAGCTAATCAACTTTACGGGAACATAAACATAGGAACAAAATATTTTTTTTTCCTCCTGTGGACAGCAGTAGAGGAAAAGACAACAATCTGTCCAGGAGAGATCTTGTTGATAAATGGAACTACTGCCACTCAGTGATTCCTGTTTTAAGCACATAATGATTTACTGTGTTTTATTTTAGGGAGCCACAGTTTCTCGTAAATCTATCCAAATCTGGCCAACATCCTGTTTTCTTCTGGCCACCCAATGTCAACAAATTTGGTATGAGAAAAAAACCAAAATAAGAAACAGCATATGAATTGTAGGAATTTAATAATATGTTTGAGCAGGTAAAGCTGGGAATGTTCTGAAACAGCTCCAGCTATCTCTGCAGAATGCAGTGCAAGTAATTAATGAAAACTACCTCAGGATGAAGAGCAAGACTCCACCTCCTGCTTTAAAGCTTCAGAATAATTATTCCCTATTCCCTTTCCATTATTTTGCTTTGGTTTTCTAGGACTTGGGTGGTCCTAGAAAACCAAAGCTTACTTTGGTAAGCTTTACTTACCACTTAGTGATTTTTGCTTACTACTACTGATTGTTGAAACTACTATGATGTGCTTACCTCAGGTACCAAAACATTTGGATGAACTACAAGATTGCTCCTCCTTATAACACTTTGTTATATTTTGCTGATTGTTCATAAAATCCCTTAATTAGGAAACAGATTAAATCAATTTTTAGCACATATTTCTGGTCAAGCAAGTGCATGACTCAGCCTTTTTTAGCTGCTCTTGGTCCCATTGCTGGAACTGCCTTTTCAGAAGTGACAGGGGAAGCAATGCCTAGAAAGTGATTTTTCACCTCAGGATAGAGGCTTTGAACTTAAGCTTCAAAGTCTGTGCTTCCTCTAAGAAGTAATAATAGCATTCATTTTTTATAGCACTACTTACCAGCTGCTGTGAAGCATGGTACAACAGAGGACAGTACCATCAGTACCATTAAGTCCCAGCAGAAAGATAAAGCATTTCAAGCATTTAAAAAGGAAAAAAAAAAAAAAGAAAAAGGAAATGACAGACCAAATAGCACCTACTAAGTCACCCCAGAAGCTTTTTTAGGTAGTGATCCTTAGCTCCCCAGCTCAAGCACACTAATTACCTTGTAAACTCACTGCTCATTGTTGAGATGCAATCCCTATTGTGTTGAAAAACGTGATAGAGGACAAAGTATGTGGGTATAAGGAAAGTCAGCCTCTGAGTTTGGATTATTGCTGCAGAAATGATTATGAACCAGGGTGGGTAACTTGATGCAAAATACTAGTAGAGACACAAAAAATTTGCATTTTGTCATTTTATTGTAGCAGTACACCTTTAAATCCAATTACCAAAAAACATCTTGAGTAGCTACAGCTTGGTAGAAGACTACCTATATACTGCCTATTAAGGACTTTCCCCATTAAGAATTTTTATTTATGGCAACTAGAACTGAATTATTAATTGGCATATTAAATTTTTTGTTTTCCATGAAATCAAAACTCTAAATCTTAAAAAGAGTCTAGAACACAGCCAGTTAATGAAAACCTAAACCTACTTCTTGAACATTTCACAAATAGCTGACAATTTCAGAAAGATAAAATTACTATTTGCTTTGTTTGGCAGTATCTGTTGGCTCACATCAGTTGTGGACCAGCTTTCTAGAACCACTGAAAATGTATTTTAAAAGTAGGAATGCAGAGAAGTGATTTTCACACAATACTTTGAGCTTAAGCCCTGTGATATGTTATCCCACTTCAAATGGTAATTTTCCCACCACTCACTTTTCAGACTCAGTAACTCTTGACTGCAGGAGAACATGTGAAAACCTGAAAATAAAGAGATAAATTAATTACAAATGGGAGTCCTAAAGAGTGAAATGTATTATGGCACAAGACATGACCTGCAAAAGAAACATGGATGAAGGAATGCAAGCTTTTCAATGATTTCTAAAATCAGTACAAAAAAAGGGGGAAACTCAAGGCCTCTCTTTTTTTTGTACATTTTTTCATTCAATTTATTTACTGTTTTCCTGCAATGTGTTATGAAAGCAACAAGACTGGAAAAATGTGTTTGGCACAGGTTATGTACCTTTAATTCCATGCTTCTTACAAGTAATAACCATAACCATATAGCATAAGTGCTATACTTATGAAATGTGTACCTCCATTCCTAATCAGATAGCTCTATTCTTAAATTAAATTAATAATGGAAAACCACAAACAGTTACACATGGGAATAAAAAAAATGAAATATCCTTTCATCCCTGCTGAGCTTAAACCAAATACACTAAACTAGGAAAAGACCTAAGGGTCACTGCAGACAGCAGAGACTTAACAGAGGATAAGGCACTGAAAAAAGGATAGGCTGCAGCACTGTGGATTTTTCTGTTTATTGGTGGCACAATATCATGTGCTCTCTAAAGCCCTAAATCACTAGTTTTTCTAGTACTTGTATCTGCAATCCTTCTCTGACAAAAGTAGAAGCTAAAAGTCGATATCCTGTGCACTTGTGGAAAAAAGGGAATTTACAGTCAATATATATTTCTGTATTTGAAAGATAATTTAATACAACACCTTGATTTAATCTGAATAAGGAAATCTGAACAAATTTTTTGTTCATGATCCTATTTTAGACTGGGTCAAATGAATTTCTAAAACAGTTTAAACTAAACAGGAACAAATCACTTTTCTTCCTGCATAAGACTGGTCACACAATGAGGATGGGAATAGCTTATTCAGTAATAACTACTCCAAGAACAACTGGAGATATATATATATATAGATATAAAAAACCTTGATCTGGTAGCTTTTTTTCCTTACAATCTGTTCCTGCAAGAGACATTAATCTTGGCAAGTTTCAGTCTCTGAGGAGAACTATTGTCATTCCCGTAAGTACTTCAATATTATTCCCGGTTAACAATAAACTAAACTATAAATACACAATTAAGGATTAACAACATCATTTATCAAACATGACATACAAGCCTTCCATGCTGATGTGAGAAGTACTCAACATTAATGTCTATCTGGAACAAAAAACTTCTGCATATTTTAGGCAGAAATATTTGTGATACCAAAGTTAGTGATTCTTATTGAAGCTATAGGTGACACCAGTGCTAGAACTGAGAAAGCTATGAATGATTTTAGATAAAATAAAATTAAAAGGGTTAGTGTTCTTCCTTGGGGCAAAAAAAAGTACATTTTCTCTGAAACACAGCCAATATCCAAGTGAGCAGTGTCTTGTCATCTGAAGATAACTGCTGTCAGAATTAATGGTTTGTTACTTGATCCAATAAAAGGAAAAGCAAAAAGAAAAAGAAAAAAAAGGGGGGGAGGGAAGCACAAAGTTCTGCTGCAATTGTTTTCATAATGTTAAGAAACAAAAATTAAAAGTTATAATTAGGTTCTACTGCTTTGGGAAATTACTAGATAAGCAACCAGGTCTGGTTAGAGAAAAATTGCTTGGGGATTAAATTAGGTACTAAATGTGTTGCTTTTACATCCTGTCTCTAGTAGACCTACCTGACCTTCTGCATAATCTCTCTGAGAGTAATGTACACTAACTTTAGGGAACAAGATGAAGCTTCAAAAACAAGATATTCATATCTAACCATTTCGAAAACATGTCAGTCACTGCTGATGAACATAAAATTAGGCTACCTTTTTAAAACCTTGATAATCCATGCAAAATTCCTAGAATGCTGAAATAACATCTATAGAGAGATGCTGTCCATGGCCGGTTTTCTTCCTTTCCCAATATGTTTCTGGAGTGCCATGTCAGTGGAGCCCTGACTGCAGAAACCATTGTGTTGGAAAAGAGAATTTCAGTGTGCTGGTTTTGCAAGGACTGTAGATGATACAAGCACTGCTGTCATTTGTTGAGTAAATCACTTGGTAACAAAGAGCTCTGCCTACAGAATAAGGATCTGCAGTTTTCCCTCTGTCTAACTTGTTGTTAACTTGATCAGATACAAGCACGCATTTTCATATTGCTGCAGTCATGCAGGAGGGGCTTGTTCAGAGATCATTCTATGAGATGAATTTGCACCGTGCTTTTCCTCAAGGAGAAAATTAAAAGCACTTTTAGCACCTTGTCAGTATTGCCTGCAAAACACAGAATGGATGTTAAATAGTAATTACCACTGAGCCAGGGTTTATGTTTGGCTGAGAAAGCTTTTAAGAATGACTGGAGTCTGAAACCTAGTTTTTGAAGATGTTTGGGAGGTTATTTATAGCAATAATAACCATAAATTGAGAAGGAATGGAGGAGGTTATACCTCATGCTAGTTCAAGTCCCTCCCAGATAACTTAATCTGTAGGAAGTAGACATCAGAAGTCCTGTAAAATATGTAATGCAGTCACACACTGGTCTGCTCACTGTACCTAGTCAAGGATGCTATTATGCCCTAAGAATGTGACGCAACTATCCATGAATACCTACAAATGCAGGAGGTACAATACTGCCCACATTAAAGGTAATGGAGTTTTTGTCTCTGCCTTCAGCAGGGTAAAGATTTTTTTAGCTTTTAATGAGGACTGCAGTACCTGTATCTGAATACCTTTTCTCTCTTCCCACCATTTCCTTTATGGACCTGCTACAATTCAGCCTTTCTGTTAGGCATGCACTGTATGAACTACAGGAATTTATTAAAAAATCCAACTCATCATCAAAAAAAAAAAAAGAAGCATTCTTAGTTTTTTCCATATTGAATCACTGAGTTTACTGGGTTTTCACTAACTACTAGTCTACTGGATTCTCCAGCTCACATTGTTTCCTCTTAATATTTATAACCAAAGTACCAGTAGCGGGTTAAACCTGTAATAGAAAATCATATTAAGTAAAAATACTTATGACAATTCGTATCCTAAACATGATGGCTACCTGACATAATATTACCTGCACCATTCTGCCATGGATTTGCTGTTTTAATCCTTCATAAATCACATTTGTTATCTACCACTTATTAATAAGGCAGAAAAGTAAAGTGAAGAACCAGTGCAAATAAACTGTTTACCAGGAATGGATTACTCTCCTAATGAGAATTCCACTTCATTATAAGCAAAGTTAAGCAATGGCCTGTGGATGGACTCCCTTCCCATTCAGCACTGGGTACCAAACTGAACTTCTTCGTGCAGGACTAGTTTCACTGATACAGTCCTAAGAGCTCCTTAAAACTTGGCATTTATATCAAGTTTAGCTTGTTCAAAAATTTTATTCAAAGTACCAATCAGAAATATTTCACCTTAGAATTTCCTAATTTCATTTCATTTTGCGCTATAAGAACTTCACTCAAATATTATTACTGGCATCATTTTTACACAAATAATTTTTAAACTTTGAGTAAGCATTGATCTATCCATTTTCTACTTATGTAAAACAGATATTGGGATATTTCTGATCCTGGATTGCATGAAAATGCCTGAATACCAGTAAAATTCCAGGATGGTTTTTACCAATATCTGTTTTATTGACACAGGTAATATATAATACAACCTTTTTTTGAAGTGATTATAAAAACAGTACTAGTTTTTAGGTTTTCTTAGTTATTTCAACAATAATGTACTTTCCTGTGTATGCTACAGTTTAAAGAACATACTGTTACTGTGTATGCAACATGAAATTCAGAAGGGAAAAGATTACATGAATGGCAAAAGTTAAATGTTCCCTTTCCTAAGACTTATTTTGAAAACTACATCAGTTCATAGTTTTGATTTCATAGAGTGATTCCTCTCCATCTTCTTTTTATAAAGCTAGAATATCTATAGGTAAAACAAGACACTGGACTGTTATGCAACATATTTTTTAACAACTTAAACCATGACACATCTGCCTGAAGAATCTCACAATCTTAAGCCTTGACAGCAGGTAATACAATGTTGGTCTTAGTGGTCAAAAAACTGAACATAACCAGTTGCCCACCACGTTATTTGAAAGCTATCTCAACAAAAACTGCAAAAAATGCCAATGCAACATCTTTTAGACTTCCCCAAGTGTATCTCACATTTGTGAGGGCTACAAATCAATTAGAAGAAATTAAAATTTGGAAAGAGGAAGTGTAATAAAACTAATCAAACATGTTTTCAGATGTCAAGAGACTTTAGAAGACTTTTATGGAGGATGCAGCAAATATTCTGTCATTAGCACCCCAACACACATGTATGTGCCTAATCCAACACCATGTCAAAAGGAAAATATCCTAAGAAACCAATGTATCCAAAAAGTATGCAACCATCAAGCAGTTTTATTCTCTCAGTTTTGCCCTAGAAGGTTTTCAAATTTTGGTGCTTTTGGTCTATAGTTCTGTGATCATGTACAGTTCTCAGACATAAATAGACACAGCTGCCAGCTTGAAGTCAATCTGTCACCACAGCAGAGCCCAATGTAAGATTCCCACGAACCAAATCCAACATATATTTTATGGTAAAATAGCAAGCAATTCAAAACTCCTTTCCACATGATGATGGCAAATTATGGAGATATTTATTTATAAATATTTAACTTATTTCTCTTTAGGAATAAAATTGAATAACCATGGAAGAACATTAGAATAACCATTGAAGTATCAAAGCCAGCAGAGAAAATTAAAATTCTGTCTCCACTTTTCAGTTTTCAGGTATTGATTATTATAGGAATATCCCAATATTTTAAGTTGTCAGCAAATTTCCCTTCAGGTGAATATTAATCTTCATTTCTAAGCTAAAGGAAGGAAGCAGCAGGAATTGCTGGCAAATTATCTGAATATAGATTTTGTCTTCTAAGCAGATGAAGATGATATACTGCGAATCAAAGTATCTTTGAGAAAGTAATCCTGTGAACGGTTCCCAGGGCTAAAACTCTTCTTTGGAAAAACAAGAAAAATACCATTTATCCTTCCAGGATATAATTAATTAGGACAAAGTACAAAAAACACCCTTAATTACACCAACCATATTAAAATGCTTTTGGGGAGCTTCTTTGACTTCACACAGTGACAAAAGTATTATCAATGGGTAAATCTTGAGTGTAACCATTTAAAGGACCACATAACCCACAGCACACCATATCCGAGCTTTTCTTCCAATTGTCCTCTCACAGGGAGCATTGGTTGAAAGACTCATAACAATATATTGTAAACTGTACTATTACAAATTGCCATATCTTCAACTTTGACACACTATCAGTTCCCTGCAATGGGTAAAAATGAAGCTTAACATCCCAGTACTTAAAGTAAGATTCCCTCACCTTGTCATTATTGTGGGCACAATAGCAAACCTTCTTGGAATTGGCCATCCAAGCCATGGGGAGCCTTGGAGTTAATTACATCACCATAGATAATAATTTGCTCCTTGTGGTGGTAGTTATCTCTTTCCACAGTTGGTTCTCTTTTTTGTTGCTTTGTGATGTCCCATTAATCACAGCTACATTTAATCTGTGTCATGTGATTCATCATCCTTTATCCCTGCAGCTGTTTCCATCCTGGACTCTGATAAACTGCTAATTTAAGTGGGTGATGTCCAACCTTGAATATCACAATGGCTTGTAGCACACCACTGAGAATCAGCTACTACATTCACACAGCCCAAGATTTTTAGTAAGGCTAATTATTCTACAGCTCCGGCTTGTTTATCGCGGCAGAGATCATCTGAAATGAGTGGATAGTGTTTTTAATGTGGGCTTGACATGACAGGGCATAAAAATATGACAAGTTTTTCTAATGTGAGAGTATGTTGCTTCCTTTCTTCTTTCTTTTCCTTTTCTGTATTTAAGTCTTTCAAGTTCCTTTCTAACATGACATGAAGCTGACTACATTTAGTGGACTGTGGAGAGGTGAGAGGGAGGGGAAAGGTTTTGCTATTTCCAAACATTATCCAATTGTCTTCTGTCACCATCTTTTATGATAAGTATAATACAGCAGGAGAGAGAAACATTTGCATAAAAATAAAATGAGACCTAAAGCACATATAACATCTAACACCATAATTTGAAAAATAAAGATATTTCAGATTATAATATTCCTTGATTTCTGTTTTAAATGGGAGGATTTTTCCATGATTTTTTCAATTTATACTGGTGTTAAAAGACAAGTAACAATAGAGTGTTCATTCAGTGGGAACTGATAGCTCATTAGTGTGGTGTGCATGAGAGGAGTGTATCAAAATGCCAGAAAGAAAGTATTGTTAGATTTCTTTTTTTTTTTTACCTTGAGAAAGAGCCTGAGGGCAGGTGTAAGACACTGACTCACCCTTACTGCATGAAAATTGTAGCTCATAATGGCTTTGTAATACAACTGGCTACACGAGCCTGAACAATGCAAAGATTTCTATGCAGGAATAAAAAGGTTTTCTTCATTATTACTTCAGGCTGCTGTCTACAGGAGACAGAGAGCAGGTGAGAGACAGCAGCAGAAAGTGTGATGCCATTGGCGTGCTGCTGTTATGGCATTCCTGGTAAGGAGTGATTGCCAAACTTTCTGTCTATGCAGTGTTACAAATGGCTCCTAGCTGAATCCTCCTCTGAGTTAGACAAAAGAGCGTGGCAGAGGGGCAAAAAGGAGCTGACACAAATGTAGAAATATCTGTTTGTTACCAGAGCTTGGTGGAGAGAGGTCATGGCACATCACATGGTGGCAACCCTGTTTAGCTACACCCAATTTCAGACCGGAAGATGTTCAGCTAGAAGTAAGCTGACTGACTGGTAGCCTCAGACCTGGCTATGAAGCTTAAATAAAGGACTGCAGAACAGTTACACTCTCCAAGTCTAGAGCAGTTCATGCCACTCTCAGCCCCATTTGCCCCACTGCTTCCACCCTGCGTTACTATTTTTGTTTCTGCTGGAAAAAGATCTGTTTTCACCAAAACCAGGCATTTATAAGCATTGAAAACTGACTATATTGATTGCTGGTAGAAACACTAATAGCTTTTGAAGAACAAACAAACGAAAGACATATTCTTCAGAATATCTTATGAATACTTTGCTCTTGTCCAAATTAAGTTTAAAGTTTGAGAACAGTATGTGTTAATTAGGTTTTGGTGAGTCTGCTTGATGAGAGATTTCTGGCCCAACTTGGACAGCTTAACAGATGCATCAGGAAGAATATCTCTTCTTCAGATTTCTAAAAAACTGTAAGTCAGCATGATAGATGATAGGAGTTAACTATAGCTATTTAAAGTTCAGTCAAGGTAAGACTTTAGAACCAGGTCTTAACACTGCTTAAAACAAAATTTTGAAAATGTTATGGTTTATTTTTACTATTCCTCAGATGACACCTTAAATCTCAGCTAAACCAGCACATTTCTAATGATCATCAAAAGGAGTATACTCCTGCAGGGGCAAAAATTCCCATCACTTGATGATTCACTCAGGGAACAAGTTAGCAAGCCTGTTAGAGCATTTTCTTTCCCCTCTTTGGTGACTACACCACTCCTGAAACTTTCATGTTGAAACAGCCATGCTTTGCAACGAAGTCTCTTGTTAGGGCTTTGTTACTCATGCTTCATGAAGGGGCTTTCACAGGCTTAGTCAGCTACAACTTTAGGAGGAAAAATTAAATTAAAGAATGAGATATCACTTAAAAAGAAAACCACTTCCTTGCCATTGTATCGCCTGTAGTGAAAAATACTGATTCAAAAATACACTCGTTGTACAGAGTACATAATCTACTGTGGTTTTGTCAAAAGCTGTGTCATAACTTCATAAAAGGTTTCTTAGCTTAGTTCTCTGTGAAGAAGGCATGTTGTTCCACCTACTTGATCAAACCCTGAGGGCAGAGGAACAACACACATTTTTAGGCATGAAATTTCCCCTTTCAGTTCTCCAATCCAACCTCAGACTGACAGATCCACAAGAGCTAATGAGACATTTTTTGTTCCCTGCTAACCTCTTGGTTGAATCACTTCTCCTCAAAGATGTCTTCTTCGAGCAAGAACACTTTATCTACTATCTCACCATATGATATAGGAGAGACAGAACATTTTATATGCCAGTTTTTGCAGAACTGATCTCATGCAATGGCACTTCAGAGCACCATCATCCACATCAACATTTTCCTCTGAGACTTGAGGGCTTCTCCAGAGACACTTGGGAGACACAGGGAAGACTATGACAAAAGCACTTCAGCCTTCAGCATAACCTCTTCCAGATGAAACAACCAGACTGCCTTTGGTCTACCACTCCATTTACTTTCAGAGGCTGTAGTCCTTCTTCACTTTTTTAAAGTCCTACAGCTTCCTGCTTTTCTTAGAAATGCCTACTGGAAAAAAAAAAATCAAGTTTCCTGTCATTTGCATGAGCACTTTGACCTTGTGTGCAAGTGCATCCTGTGCTTAAGATGCCCTTCCTGGGGTGGCCTCAAATCCTGCTTGAACACCTCTGGGAACAATTTGGAAGAGCTCCTTCGTTTTATGACAAATGTGCCACAGTTGACAGTAGCACTGAACAGATCTCTGAGACAGATATCATCAACAGTTCCTCCTGCAATCAAGTCAGTCATATAAATTCACTTTTAAAAAGCTTCTACTGGCTTAGAAATTTTTGTTCTAATTTCTCTGCATTTCAGCCTCCCTATATTTAAAGAGGAAATATTCAGACACAAAACATTAAGCAAGGTCAAGTACTTACCTTCTAGTACCACCATGATATGATAGCTTCTTCAGTTTAACAATTCTTTGTACAAAAGGCTGACTCTATGTAGGATACAAACACTATACCAATTATTTATCCGAAAATTCCATTATACTATTTTCTTATTTTGGTTGCAATTATGAAGCAAGGAATCAAAACATACATAAGGAAGAATTTTGGTTGAGATGATAGAGTAGGAAAGGTCTTATTTTATAGCACATCTTCCACTAGTTAAATATGATGCCTGACCCTAATTACAAGTGTGGAGGATTAACTACAAATGCTGAGCATCCTCCTAGAACACACACCCCCTCCTGCACCTGCGAGCCATTGCACAATTGATCAAAGAAACAGGTGCATTTGAAGACACCCTCCTGCACTCTGGAAACCTGGCAATGCTCCACAATTAACATGAAGTTTTTAAATGACTTCTCACTTTTAAAAGCTGTATTGCTGGCACATTTTAAATGCGTGTTGAAAGTCAAGGACAAATGTAATAGAAATTGACAACATTCTTCACCGTTATTGATGCTTGTTATTTTGCATAATTTGTTTATTGTTTGGTGTTTGTTTGTTTTTTAGAATGCCTATTCAATCCAAACCCTTGAGGCATCAACAGTAGCAGCCTAATCTCTCCAAGGACATATTTTATGCTATTAAAATCTCACAGAGAATAGCACTATGAAACCAACTAAATTAGATGAGCACTGGAGGTTGCCATGAGTGACATAGGCTAAACACAAACCTAGGAAACCAGAAACTGCCCAATTAACATATATTTCCTTTATTAATAGAATTTTTATTCAAAAAATACATCTACTGCCAACAAAAGCACATGGAAATTTAAATTAATATATTAATTTTTCTGAGAACAGGTCAAAGGAAAATACAGGCTTGTAAAACCAACCAATTTATGCATTTAGGTTTTGATTGCTAGAAATGTTATCTATAATCCAGACTAACAGGAGAGCACATGTTTAATTGAAAGGAATGTCTTAGTCCTGCTTTGTTACTATTAAAGTGAGAGGGACAACTCCTGCTGTTCAACCACAAACCCTCAGTGTTCTGCATAGTCAGACCCAGAGCATTTAGCACTTTGCAGGAGTGAGCCCTTCATTACTATTTGTCTTTTCAAATACTGACACGAGGGAAAGTCAATATGTTATTATAAGGTCCATGTAAATTTTAAAAAAGTCCACAATTTAGATTACTACACACAGCAGTCATGCTATTTTGAAGCAGCAACAATTTGGTTACATGAGACCCACTGATAGAATTGGGCTTTTCGCTTTGTTGTAGGATAAGTTATTTTCTGCTTCACAGCTGTGTCTCAATCAATCAGAAAGTAGTTTATATTTCCATCTTCTGAGAATCTTAACTTTTGGTATTGATGGGCATATTGATATACACTTTATAATTTTCATGTGTTTTTCATCTATTAATCCCAAGATGCAGACATATGGAAGTAGTTGGATACTGACTTTAAAATAAAATTATTGCAAATTTTGCTCAATTTTCCACTTAAAGCAGAGAAAAAATATTCTGCCAAGTTAGCTGAAAGTTGGCTGTATCATAAGAACTCACTATGTGCAACTACCATAAATGTGGAATAGATGAACTTAAATGCAGATGACATTATAATGTGGTTCCTTTCAGTCTTGAGATAATCATATACACAACCCAGCTTATTTATTTTTCTTTACATCCAATGATAATAGATATGGCTGAGTTAGGCTTTTTTACATACTGTCAGCATTATTGCTTACAATATGAAAACTGAATAATTTACTTAATGTTCCAGGTAATGTCTACTTCCTGCTATTTTATAAATTCCATCTATCAAAGAAGAGCCTTATGACATTGGCAGATAATTTTTGTTTAAAAAGATAGGGAGTGATGAAAAAGAAATTGAAAAATTAAGCTGATTCTGCTGTTGTCCTTGTTCTTTTGGACCTCAATATTTATTAGCTGGCTCCACAATGGAACCACGTATTGTTATGCAAATATAGAAACTGATCCTCAAGGGTGGCGAATGCTTTAAGAGGTAGGACATGTGAAATTAATTAATCACATCTTGAAAGGAACAAAAGACATTTTCTCAAGTACGATAATAAGTGTTTAACAATGAAGATGTCTGCAAGATTCTAAACAGAGGCAGAGCTAATGATGGGTATTGTAAGCCTCAAGTCCTCAAAATGTTTGCAAGACTGAGTTCAATCTAAGTGCCTTGCATTTTGCACCAATGCTGCTTGATCTTTTGTCAGATCTTTTTGAAGTGTGAGGTGGACCTTGTAACTATGATGAACTAGAACTGAACACTCAGGGAAAACAATGTATTTGTCACTACAGGATGATGACAAATTTTGTGCAGTTGTATTTAAACTAAAGGGCAACTGAGGTCCATGAATTCTCCTAGTGGTCCTGATCCTGTAAGAGTCCAGATGAGAAACACAGAGGGAATAGCCCACATATCATTTCTGGCCTGCATAAATTTCTTTCCTTCTCAGGAAACTAAGAATATTTATATGTATCCAGGTTTATCATGCGGATAGGCTAGGATTCCTCTACAAGGGGCTAATGACACCAAGCTATTAATAATGTTGCAGGTGCTGAGCTAATTTTAAGCATGCTTCAGAAGTGTCAGCATAAGAGGAAAAACATAGTTCAGGTTGCTCTTTTCTCCCTATTTGGGGCAGAGAGGGGAAAAAAAGAGAAAAAAATTGTGTCTGATGGCTCTCCTGGAACCAACAGAATGAGATTGATCAAATACTCAGCCCTTTCCTGACAATCGTTGAAACACCATTGTTTTATAAAAGGTGCCTGTGCAGGTGCTATTTCTCCTCACAGCAAATTCTCTCTAGATGTGCATCCCAGTACGCCAGGCTCTGAGAGAGCTATTTTTGAATCCATATCTCACATTTCTCCTCTAAAAGCTAAACTCATGTCTGGTCACTCTGCCTTAAGAGAACACCTATTTTTCACTGCCATTTTCTCATCCTGGCATGGCTGAACTTTTGTGAAAAGAAACAGATTCTGTAAGCAAGGCTATATTAGAAAGATGAAAAAAGCCCTTTCTATTGCCCAGGCAACTGTCATCTGCATTGCAAGGGTTTTCAATTTCATGCTTTTACACTCACACTTACAGTAGGAACTTCAAAGGTGTTTCAGAACAATTATTTTCAGCCATTATATCCAGTGGAAGTTGCAAATGGCATAATTACTCATAAGTTTGTCCTTTTGTTTTCAGAGGTGCCTTACACACTTCAGTGCTCAAGAAATAATAATAAAGGAGTAATACAGTATGAAAGTCAAACCTTACACTTCCATTACTGTTTTTTCTATACTTATGCTCAAAACAGTATCTGATTTAAGACATTGTTTAGCACTGAAATATTTTCATCTCTTGTATTCAATTGGAGAAGAAAAAGCCCACCCCCACAAAATTTCTTCCAGCAGTAATTTGCTTATCTTCTCCTGCACATTCACAGAATGAGATGGTGATGTTAAAATAGAGACCCACATATGGCAACATTATTAGCACAGCTATATTATAAAATAATAATAATATTCACAGAAAAATCCACCGACAACTATCTCAGCAGTTGAAGCAAGATATTGAAGGGTGATTCAGGACTGCATGAAGCAGCCAATAGTCTCAGCACAAGCATTTGGGTGCTCAGTAGGACTCTTCACTAAAGACTAGAAGCACCTGTGAGGACTATCCTGGAACTACCTGCTGCAGCAGGCATTGTCTTGGCTTCAGGTGTCATTTACACAGCTGGGGACAGGCAGGCTGTGCCAACTGCAATAGTCTTTCTCAAGTACTTAATTTCTGTCTGGCCAAATTATACTGTTACCCTTTAAGTCCTTGGACTCATCTTAACTCTGCTGTAGAGAGGAATTGTAGACATCTGTAGACATCAGAAACACTCAAAACATCCGAAAGGTCTTTCTTAGATAAACTATGTGAAAATATATGTTCTGAAAAGCCCTAATAATATCTTTGAAGGAGCAGCACAATATAGCCCATTGTGTTGATGGTCCACATACTAACCAGTCCCTAAATAATTGTTGACACCACAGAGTGCAAGAAGCTCTGAAAGGAAATTACCAGCACATAGCTGCTTCTGCTGGAATCAGACTTAGCATTTAGAATATTTTCATTGTCACTTTCCAGCTCATTAGCCTTTCTGCATTAGGAAAAACACTGATATCCAGCCAGGATGAACTCATGAATCATTTAATTTGTTTCAAGTCTGTTCAAACAAAATCAGGAGAAAAACTGGATGGAGACTCTCAAATATTTATTTTTTAACTGACTATCTTTGGCATAAATATAATGATGATTTTTCTTTAATTTAGTGGTAATTATAGTTTACATTAATAAAATGGCCTTACAAATTGAGGTAGAAACTGAGAGACAATACTTCCAATTTTTTGATCAAAGAGCATTTCTTCAGAAACATAGCAAAAGGGAAACAGTGGCAAATATCATACCTGAACGAAAGTAAAGGCATTTTACATTAGCAGAAAGTAATTACTCCCTCTGGAATTTGGGAATAACACCACTCTCTAGTACAGGTGGAACATATTCAGACATTTGGGCTCCCATGCATGAGTAGGATGTGGGTGTCTGTTTAACAAAACAGAAAACCAATAGCACAGTGCTCTCAATGTCATGTTGAGCTTGTGACAGAGGAAGCAGTGATGCCAATTGAATTGTTGATACTACTTTCTGTACTGCAAATCTTTGCTCTGAAACATCATCAGCTAATTTCACACAGCCCCTGTGTAATTTATCTCACTATAATGCTCCAAGGATTTGTCCTGGGCAATAGAGGAGAAAACTCAACTGAACAATGCTCTCAGTTCAGGTTTTTAGAGCCAGGAGCAGGTGTGTAATCTTCAAAGACATGCTCCTGGCTATAATAAAAATTATTCACTCTGACTTGTGGCTGAAAAACTCTCAGTAAAGAACCAAACTAGCAAGTAAAGATGAGGTGAAAGTCAGAGGGCTGAAAAACTTGTTTAGTCTTTAACTGGGGAATCACTGTTAAAATCTGGAGTGAAATGGCATGGAAACCTCCTTTTACAGGTGATGACATACTCTTTGAGAAACTTTAGGAATTGAGGTATCTAAATCTTATCACTGCTGCTAAATACAAAGGTAAAATAGCTGCTGAAATTGAAGTGTTGCCTCCTGGGCAGAAGGTACACATTCAGCAGCTGAGCTTTTAAGAACAAAATATTTTCCAAAACTTGCAGTGATAAGGGGATAAACCCTTGTGGTGGGTGCCTAAGCCCATGTTGCTTGTAGCAGATGTTTATTCAGTCAATTAAGGCTCAGCAGTATTGTCCTGCCTCAACTCTGCTGACCAAGCTTCACAGCAAAGCAATTCTAACTGATGTCTTTTAAAAAGGCAGCAAGATCCTCTGCTGCGTTTTGAGTTTTTTATTTTGTTTTGTTGGGTTTTTCTTCTCTGTACAGCCCACTCCATTTAATGTGCTATGAGGAAACCTGCAGTCAAGGTGTCAAGGTCTGGAAATAAGTAAAGACAGATAAGGATGGACCTAAGAAAATGGGTTGTGACAATGTTTTTAGGGAAACTAAACACTCTGACAGAGGTGCTCCTACACAGGGGCCAAGGCGAGTCTTTAAGCGCCTGAGAGGTTGAGAGCCAAATGTTTCAGGAGTAAGTATTAATTTAAAAGAGAATTTCAGAACTGAAACTTTTGGTCCAAATCCTAGCATATAACCTTTTTTGATCACAGCATTTAAACTATTTTCCAAAGAATCTCTGATCACTCTAACCTCACACTTGTTTCTTTAAGTACTACAGAATGATATCTGGAATGGACAAAAGGTGACATCCAGGTGACACCAGTCATGTCAGGTGAGATGACATGGAAAAATCTCTCCCTCACTTCACATACATTGATGCTGAAATATTATGTACAAAGAACCATCTAAAATCCAGCAAAGGCAAATGCAGGGGAAGAGCAACCCCAGCCACCAGTCCAGGCTGGGGCTGACCTGCTGAAAGCAGCTCTGTGCAAAAAGATCTGGGGACCCTGGGGGACAACAAGCTGCCCGTGAGCCAGCAGTGCCCTTGTGGCCAAGAGGATCAGTGAAGTCCTGGGGTGCATTAGGGAGAGCATTGCCAGGAGGTCCAGGAAGGTGATTCTCCCCCTCTACTCAGCTCTGGTGAGGCCACATCTGGAGTGCTCTGTCCAGTTTTGGGCTCCTCAGTACAAGAGAGACATGGAGCTCCTGAAGCAGGTCCAGTGGAGGGTGACAAAGATGATGAAGGAACAGGAGAATGTCTCTTATGAGAAAAGGCTGAGGGAGCTGGGCCTGTTCAGTCTTCAGAAGATAAAACTGAGAGGGAACCTCATCAATGTCTATCAGTCTCCAGAGCATGGAGTCAGGCTCTGCTCAGGGGTGTCAACCAACAGGACAAGGGGCAATGGGCAGAGACTGATGCACACATAACTACCAGTGAACATCAGGAATCTTTACTGTGCAGATGACCAAACACTGGAACAGATTTCCCAGAGAGGCTGTGGAGTCTCCCTCACTGGAGATATTCAAGAACCATCTGGACACAATCCTGTGCCATGTGCTTTGGGATGGCCCTGCCTGAGCAGGGAGGTTGGACCAGGTGACCACTGTGGTCCCTTCCAACCAACCCATTATTCTGTGATTCTGTGATAGTGTGTGCTACTTGCAGGTTTTGATTTCACAGCATTACCACCAATCTGTCAAGTCTCAAGGAAAAAAATTAAGCCAAAGAAAAAAGGGAATCAGTAATCTCCTTTTCTGTAAATTGTGCCAGGATTAGATTGTCTTGAAAGCTGAAGAAAACACTCCAATATTTACAAAACAAGTATATTTATATTGCATGTTTGGAAACATGACCAGATTTCACTTTGCTGGTCCTGTAGTAAAAAAGTTTTGGGGTTGTTTTTTCCTTTGGCTTGTTTTTATTTTCTTGTTTTTTTGTTTGTTTGTTTGTTTTGTTTTGATATGCTTTTTTTTCAGTCCATAAAGAAATTCACTGAGTTTCAGAAAGTGTAAACTACTCAGAATATTATTCTGTTTTTTCTCAGGAGACTTTTATTCCACATTTATAGCAAGAAGAGGCAGAGGTGTTGGACAGAAGTGACTGGAAAATGCACTGAATGATATTTAATTTTATGGGCATTTAGGCATCTAATTCCCATAGGTTTCTTTGAAAACTATATATTTAATAAATGTGTTCAGTAAGTTAAGACCTCTGCATTAATATATTTTCAGACTATGGATCACTAAATCATCTAGCCTGTCTACTTGTATTTTACCAGCTATAAAATTTCACCTAGTAACTCCCCCAGTAAGCCAAATAGTCTGTGCTTTGTGAATGAATCCTGGGAGGGGAGGAAGGAAATCCTTTCTGGAGCTGAAGACATCCAAAGAGAGAAGGCCTAAAACTTCACTTGATAAGTATTTCTACTTATTACCTTCCTTAAATTATGTCCTTGATTTCTCAACTGAATTTTTGCATCATCTCTTTTTAGGCCTTTTATTACAACTTTTTAAACAACTTTGGAAATATTATGTGCTACCTATTTTTAAATTACCAGTTGTTGGGTGATTTCTTGAATAAAACTGTTGATTGCCAAAAAAAAATATTCAAAGTGATGCCAACCTACAGTTTCTCCACAGTATTCAGAAAAGCCAGTACCTCTTCTTTAAATATTTTGCATAAATGTGCTTATCCTCGCTGAATAAGCAACTTCTGAACATGCAAGAGGAAGAGAAGATGCCTGTGCAAACATTTCTGGAAGGACTCTTGCTAGTCACAGATGTAGCCAAAGCACTTTATGTCTATGAACATTCTTGCCAATAAAATGTTCTTAGATGAGATTTAAAAAATTATAAAAAATAACAGAGAAGCACTGAGGACACTCTCAAAGTAATATGTGGTATTTGTGTGCATATTTCTCACAGACTGTTTAAACAATCTATTATTTGTTTAGTTTTTCTTGACATTATCATGGTCATGGTCATGGCAAATGCACAACTGTGCCAAAGTGTGTAGACACACTGGACAAAGAGCTAATTTGGACTGGAAATACTACTACCAGTACCTGCTCTGAAATTAAATGTAATTGAGAGAGTTCTGTCACTTGCTACCAGGAGCATCCTTTACTAAGTCAATAAGAAGTTACTCTGCCAAGCAGAGACAGCAGGGTATTCCCCACGTCTGCCTGCTCAGGGGTAAAATGGTTTTGTTGACTCTTTCCCTCTTGTAGCAGTATTTTGATACCTTCTTTTTTGTTCTTGTAAAGGACATGTTATTAGAGCTACCATACTAAAAACCAAGATGCAGACTAAAATTGCAAAAGCACATTGTGAGTATCTCAGAATTTCAAAATAGCATGAGTCCCAGTTTCATGTGTAAAAACATTTTTAGAAACCAATTTTAATCATATGGGAGTAAAGCATATACTTCTGCAGAAATTCCATGCCAAACTGCAAACTAAGTGCAAATTAGAGGATGTGCTGTGTGTATATTTTCCTCTATTAAGTTACATTTTTTAGATCTTTTCTTCCATCCACTAAAGAACTATCAGATTTTGAAGTGCTATGGAAAATAATATGCACTATGAAAGAATTTTGAGCCGCAGGCTTCTCTAATTATCTTCTCCAGTGGTCTTTTTAAGTTTCTTCTTGCTCTTTCCCATCCTTATCTGCCACCTGGCACATTTCTGTTAGTGCTGGAAAAGCAGGCCAAGCTTGCCAATAGCATTGTTTGAGTGACAGGCTGTGAAAATGGAAACACTCCACAAACACATCCTTTTCCTCTGGAAAAACAGATTTTAACATCTCTATATTTCTTCAGGTTCGGAGGAAAACTCTTCTCCATGGAGCATAAGGCCATAGATAGTAATTTAGTCCAGCAGATCTAAGAGGGTTTTATTCAGAAAAGAAATAAGTTACGAAGCAAAAGTGTCATTCTTCTTTTTCTTTCCTTTGATGCCAGAAAGTCACATTCTTCACTGAAAGACAAGAACTCCTATTTCTCACAAGTGATGTGTAGGAGCATATGCTGTGATTTATGCAATTTCTGTGCCTCAAAAGTCATTCTTGCTATGAAAAATTCAATTGGAATTCACTGTACAATCTTAAATTAAAAGAAAAAAAAACCCACACTGTAGCAATGTGGGGTTTTAGGATTCCATGTGCTCCCTTTGTCCCCCTGCTCTGTATACTATTGGTTCATTTTGAAATATGCACTCTGCTGTATTCAAAACCTACTGGTGTGTTCCCCCTTGCCAGTCTTCCCCTCCATCTCCCGGGACTGGCTCCAGGGGAGAAAAGTTCCTCCCCTTCCTTTCCCTTTATTAGCCGATGTCTGGATCAGCTCGAGGTCCTGCATCTCTGAGCTGCCAGCTGCTGACCTACCCACTTCTCCTTCCCCTGGAACCCCTTTTTCCTTACCCCAAATAAAACTTCCTGACAGAACAGAAATGGAGTTCCAGTTCGTTCCTTGGTCTTACTTCATTTCCTGCTGAATTTCTGTGGTTGGGAGACTCGCACCACGCCGTGGAACCCCGGGGGCCGCCCGCTCCGGATCCGGTGGAATTATGCGGACCAGGGACCTTGCTCTGGGGGGGAGCCGCCTCGTGCCACCCTCCCGGACCCTGCAGCATCACCACACTTTCTAACCTCAGCATCTCTTTAGTATCTTTAGTTCTTTTAAAACTAAAGGCACCCTTAAATCCCATGGTACAGGCATCTCTTTCACAGCACCACCACTAAATTATAGAATTCAGTGTAATCTGCCTGGATTCAGAAAATCTACCTACAGCTATAATGGCAAAATATAGCCACATTTTTCATTAACTGTGATTAAAGGCTGCAGCGACTGCAATGGCTACATTGAGCAGATTACTTCTCCCTTTTCCATTGACTTCAAACCCTTTGACAGATGTGTACATTTGCCAGTAGCTTTCATTGCTCATTTGAGCAAACTGTCCATGTTAACATGAGGGGGAAAAATAGGTTAAATAAAACAAAAAGTTGGGGGAAAAAAAATCCAGACAGTCAGTGAGCTCAGGAGCACAAATATAAATTTGTCCAGAATAACTCAGAGCAGAGACCAACTTTCTGCATTCCCTCAGTGCTGAGTACTATTTCCATGAAACACTTAACTTCCAAACAGCTCAGGATTAGGTGCTACTTTAGAGACTTTATCCAAAGTAATAACAGTGTTATGGGAGTCCAATATTTTCTTTAAAGAACTGTTGAGAAGATAGGAGAGTCACTCCAAAACCACTGAATCCAAGAGCAGCTTTTCTCCTGCACACAGGACAGCACAGCCCAGCTCCCTTCAGGTATGTGCACCTTAAAGACTAAGTACCATATTACTTCTTCTGTGTGAAGTGCAACTATTCTTCCTTTTTGGCCATTTGTGCAAAGTTTGGGGCAGTTGCCCTGGTGCTGGCTGGACTAGTTTAATAAGATTCTGCAGTGTTTATTAGCTGAGAGAAACAGTTATGTCTCCAGAATTCCTGGGAGCTTATTTTGCCAGGAATTCCTGCTCACACAACAGATTTCAACATTCCTCTTTTAAGACGGGAACAAACAACTGAACCTACTGAGAGTACCCTTTGTCAGAACTTGGTAGTATTTTTCTAATAAAACACTGATGATTTATGATATGTTCACATGGGAGACATATTTGGCATATAAAGCAGTTTCAGCGAAAGATTCTTGGTTGCCAGAAAGAGTTTTCTTGTGATTTCACAACAAAGATCTTCTGTTACTGCTCTGAACAGTAAAGGAACTTTTATGCACAGCATTAAAACAGTGAGATATTCTCACTGGTTAATAGCCATAACCTATTTTTCTGGGTGTGCAGCAAACCCACAGTAACTGTGGTTGTTCTACCATGAGATTAATCCCTGAGAATTTCCAGTGAACCAAAGAGCAACAGGGTACCAATAGTTACATCCATGTTATGGCTGGAGTAATTCATTTTTTGTATTACTAATTCTATACACAAGGTTCCAGCACAGATTTTGGGTGCCAAAAATTCCTACCTCCCCAGTGGAGGCACTGCCAAGAGAGGGGGGTGTGCTATAGAATTAACATTCTCACAGGACGGCACAGCTTTCAACGTCACCGAATTTTCCTGGACAGAGACTGCCAAGACAAGACATTAGGCATTCTTTGTCCCAGTCTTACTCTTAGTTCTCCACCACCTGACTCTGCAGCCATGGGTATTTTTGGGCTTCTTAACCCTTGCACAATGCAGATTGACTACAGAGCCAACAGCCTACATCCAATCAGACATGTTCAGGGATTCAAGTCAGTTGGAGGAGTAATCATCACAAAAGGTGGGCAGGAGGAAGCAATGCTCAAAAAAATATGCAGTAAGAAGAATCTTGAAGAAGCCTCAAGTCTTAGTTCTTTTCCTTTTTGGCAGACTTTCACTGCTAAAGCAATAATTCCCCTCAAACCTTTCTTGTGTGTGTGGAGGTGTGTGTGGGTGTGTATTTAACTCTTTTAATACACTGATAGAACTGCATAAGGAAAGCAAATTTGCTGATGTAAATGGCTCAGATGTCAAGCTAAGCATCCAGGTGAATGGTTGATTTTTACCCCTCTACCCTCAGTAAATTCTGCTAGAATGAATAAATACAGAAAACCCAATATGTCTGACCTCATTGAGGTCTTGATCATTTTTACTTTATGTTTTATCTTTTCTTTACTCACTCAAGCTCTGTAACAACACACAATATCACACATAAGAGGAGACCTGTAAAAATAGAAGAACCATGCATCAGCTGTGCCCAGAACCAAAATCTGTTTGAAATAAGCTTGAGGGAAAACACTTGTAATGCAGGCCACAATCACATTTCTTAAGTAAAACACAGACTAACAGAATAAGTGACTTTATAACAAATAAGAATTCATGCTGCCAAAATTACTTTTTCAATTCTCACCAAAGAAAATGGGGAAAAAAACCATTCCTGTGGGATAAAACACATTGATCATTTTAGCAAGTTTAATAAGCTGTGTGTTTCATATTCTTTTTGTTTTATTTTCCCCCTCTATATTTATACACAAAACATACACAGAAAAAAAATAAAGCTTTTCCATTTTTTTTTGAGAAACAATAGTTACTCAATATATTTTAAATATGAATTTTTTAAATTATATTCACTTCTGTTGTCTACAGGGCTGAATATACTTTGCATAGCATTTCAAAGCATGGCAACAACCCATTAGAAGCAATCCAGTTACTAAAATATGTAATATGGATTGAATCAGACTAACAAGGAAATAATTTATTGCAGCAGCTTTAAGCTCTAATTACATCAAAACTTTGTCATTTGTTACTTATGAGTACTCAAATGAGAATCAGTTACTTTTGCTGCACACAGCAAAGCTGCTGTGAGAGAAAACAACAGTCCATGTGATCTACAAAAGTCTGTCACCTACAAAAGAAGCATTTAAACATGGCAGAATGACAGTTCATAGGTTCTAAATGAGCTCACATCACTCATTTATTTCTCTGAGATAAATCAGTCATCCTTCAGCAAGTCAGGTTTTAGTGAGATTCCCACATTCATCAAATTGCAAGCATGAAGCATGAAAAATACATGGTCTGCTATTTATAAAATACAGAGCAACTAAAAAATATTTCTATGCCAGCAATAAAAATAACTAATCACTGTGCTGTACCATTTTGCCTCAGGAACCACCACTTCATCACCTTTTGTAGACACTCCTAATGTCTTAGCCAAATACCATCTAAAAGTAAGACACCTAAATATTTCAGTTAAGATCTTAATTCCAAGATTTCCCATTAAACAATAAGTGAAACCAAAGACTGACCAGAGAATAAGGACTTTACACAACTAAACTTCAGAATAAACACTTTACAAAAAAGAATTTCCTGTGAGATTTCATACCAGTTTTACATCATCTATCAGGTGGGAAAAGTGGAAATAATAGCTACATATTGCACCCAGATTAGAGAACAGCTCTAAGCTGCTGAGTCTATTGCCAAATGCCTTCATATCTGAGGTATAAAAAAAGTAGAGGAATCATTTAATGAGAAAGTTAGACGTTGCTACTTCACAGACTTGTTTATTGTTTTGCTAGTTACTTTAAACATATTTTTTTTTCCATGCTCCTTTTATAAACCTAGGAAGCATTCTCAAGCAGCTCTGTCATTGCATTTGTTTGGAAGTCAGTGTTTTAAGACAATACTGGGAAGGCAGTAAGTGTAATAAAGTTTTAATGTGGCTATGGTGGTAAATTTTGAGGTAGGAATTGTTTATACGAAAAATACACAGTCTAGTCCTTATTTTTAATGAACCCTGGAGTTAAAGTAGTTTTCTCCCTCACCATTTCAGCGTCAAGTACTGACAGCTGATGCAAGCACCTCTCATTGTCTGATTTAACAATTATCACAGGAGCTAATCACCTTAGAATGTAAATGTGGGGGTTTGCATAGTATGAATAGGAATGCTTTTCTCTAAGTTATTTCAAATACTGACTTGACTGAGGAAGGTTTAACACGTCTGTCATGTGCTAGCAAAATTCTAGGACACTTCTGTATCTGTCATGCTGCAACTTACTAAATTTCATCTCAGTTTTCTGTGGAACTTCTCCAACTTTGGCTGAAAGTTATTCTGAAGAACACTCGTTTGGCTTTTAAAATGTAGTCGGTGGCACTTACATTTGCATCTGTTAACATTCTCAGTGTGCTGAGTGCCATTCCTAAAATACCACAAATGAATAAATTCATGGGAGAACCTTGGAAATTTTAGAGACCTAAATTTTAGATCATCTTCTACATTACGAAATGCAGATTTTTCAAATTAGCCACCCTAGTGTGGAGACAGTTAAAAGCTCAAGTAGGGGCTGAAAATGCCTTGAAGAGGGATTTTGATAGACAGCGTGGTAGGTAACTCTGAAAGACAGAGTAATTTAAGATGCATTTTTTGTTAGTATCCTAATGTTCTCAAAGATTCTCAACACCAAGCTCTTCTTCCAATAGCCAGGAAACCATCAAGTTGTTTCAAACAAAAGAGGAGACGATAGGCAATAGTTTAGCACTGGGATTACCCCCGGCAAGTGTGGGAGCCAAATGCTGCAATGTCAGCTGAACAGCAACCTGGTTTGAGGAATTTCTCACTCACTCCTTTCAGAGGTATTCCACTTCAACCAGAACACAGACTCAGAACTCACCAGAAAGGCAGAGTTGCAGCACGGGCTTCTGCAGAGTATCTTACTCCCTCAAAATGCTGATGCCTCACAGGTCTAGACCTTCAGCTTCTACACTTGCCCACTGCAAGCCAGTTAGCTCTCTTTCATGACTGCCCCTGTAAACAATCCAACTAGCCCACCTTCATCATCATGAATGGAAAAATGTATTTGCTTCATCTGCCCCTTTTCCCTTCCTGCCTCTACTCTTCAGATATTCCCCATCAATTTGGAAAGTGATTCAGTGATTAGAACATTTATTGGCACAGAGGCAGGAAGCCAGCCCTAGCACCTCCAAGTGATTATCCTGAACTGAAAGCAGTAGACTCATGTGAATTTTCATTTTCTTGTTCTGGGCCAATGCACTGTTAATTATTTCATGCCTGAGCACATCTGTTGGTTGGAGACTTCCAGGTAAAGTAGGTGAATATTTTGTGAACCTTGGCAGGGCTAGAGCCTTAATCACCTGCCAACTATCTCAATGCTGTGAAGACTGATGGCTGTAGCAGTGCACCAACATCTTTCCCAGGGGAAAGCTGATGCAGAAGACGTTTTAGACACCTGCAGGGTTATGAACAGATTTTGTTCATGACAGTGGGTGTCTGCAAAATTAACTAGCTCCACTGTCAATCTGGCTCCCAACATCTCAATCAAGTACTTACAAATGAGACAGTAGGACACCACTATTGCAATTTGTGCACATGAAAGGTTCAGCTTCGTTTAAAAACAGAAACATAACTGAGGAATATTACTGTTCTACTTTTTCCCTGAAAATCCACATGATTGCATTCTTCATCTGCATAATCTGCCTGCCTTTCCCCAGTGACTGATGCAGGAGCTGTCCCTACCAGAGGAGCACTCCTCAGAGCTGAGTAATGCTGCTTGGCAGTGATTGAGACATCTGGAATAAGAAAATAGACTGTCAGCAATACAATACTCATGATATGTTCCATCTTAAGAACTCTTCCCCCCAAAGTCTTGCAGTGAATGATGCAATTAAAATTTTGGAATAGCAGGCATGGTGATTGAGTGCTCAGCTTCTCATTTTCTCTGGCAGTAACTCAACTTCTTTGTCGAATTATGGCAGGAACCAAATGAATAGCAAGTGAAATAAATTTTCCCCAGAGCATTTCCATTTTATCAGTATATGCTTCATGTTCTGAGGACACATTAGCACCATTGTGTCTTTCACAGACATTATTTCAAATTGCTGTTTTCTTCTGAAAGCCAAGGACTGTCTAATTACACCCAAAGAAACAAACGAAAGTAGACTTGACCACAGTGTTCCTATCTCCTGAATATAAAATATATAAAAATTCAGAAGATTGAACTGTGTTTACATCACTGCAAAAATTTTGGATTTTAAATTTACAAATCTAATAAATATTTTGTGATATGACTCATACTCACTGCTATTTCTCATTGTTTTGAAAATAGTTTGACTTCTTTTTGACAAAATATATCCAATATCATAGCCACTGAAGAATATCACAAACATTTTCTCAAGCTGGTTGTTTATTCTAGCAGCATCATCTATATTGTTTTTCCAGAATTTGTAGGAATTATGTAAGTGTGCCTTTAGTGTGCAGGCACAGGAGGAGATGGCATTGAAACTTTGCTGTGAGTTGTGTTGTAAAGGGTTTGAAATGAATGAGAAAATAAACAAGCATCACAAGATAACAGTTTCAGGTTCTTTGCTGAACAGAAGGGTGGTAGTATTTCCATGCATACGAGAGACAGAAATATTAAGGGTGAATGACTTGAACAATGAGCCATTTGCCAAAGCAGGAGTGCAGGGTGTGCTGAGGCCAGTTTTGCACCCTCAACCAAAGGAGAGGAGGAGAATTTTTGGAGGTGTGGTGGTGACACCTCTGATCTGCATAAGAGCAGCGGAGGTGGAGCCCAGCCATCCCATCACCAGAGTGTGACCACAACAAATCAACCCTTGTTTAGCAACAAGATGAGTTTTGAGACAGGTAAGGGAGAAGGCTTATAGGAAACAGATCCTGTAGAGGAGAAATAATGTTTTTTATCATGCCAATGTCCTCCCTGACACAACTGGCTCATGTATAAAACTCCTTTCTGGGTGAAGTATTGGGACATTCACACGTGTTCATCCCTCCTGATGGGGCATACCTGGCTCAACTACACAGAAACAGCTGTCATGTCTTAGAAGGTGTTATAAACTGTCAAAGACCCCTGAAGAGACCCCACACTCATTTCTGAGCCTTCCTCCAGAAAACAACATGTGATCAAAGTGTTGCCTCAGAGAATATCAAACCTCCCCCCAGGGGAGATACTTGGTCATTCCCACCTGTCAGTCAACTCAAATGCTAACACACAAGATGGTTTTAGGCATCAGCAGTTTGTCAACCCCAGTACACCTTCTTATACTCCTTCTTCACATACATAACAGGTGCTCCTTAGCACATTACTGTTGGTCAGTAAACTATCTACAGGTGCCTTTTCCAATTAGTCCTACACGTTTGCATTCTCTGCTTCATTCCCTAACAGAGGTGTTTCCCTTGCTTGTTTATGGGCACAATTGCAACTTATTTAGGTTTAGGCTGCCCACAGCCTTTTCCTATCTTACCACACCCACCTGAACATCTATTAATGTCGAACTTTTTGTTTTGGGAGCTTCCCCAAAACACCAAGTTTTGGATCAAGACCATGACCATCACTTCTATCAATGGACATTAAAATTGCAACAATCAAGTCTCTTTGCTGGAGTAATGGGTGGTGATATTTTTCCTCTCCATCTACTCTTATCTTTTCTTTCTCTTTCTTTCTTTTCCTTATATATTTTCTTAAATGATATCTTGATACTTTTATATTGTTACATTTCTATAGATAACAATCAAAATGGCTACATACGTACTTTCTTTTGCAACCAAAAATTCTAAAATAAACCTACATCAATGAATATTAATATATTATATATTTTATAATTTTGCATCTTTTATATACATTATATATTTTTATATCTATTATATATTTTTAATTTATATATCTATGTGTAAAAACACCACACATTCAGTGTCATTTCACTCTAATCTGCCTCAAACAAGAACTTGAGCTACCCTCTCCCTCACAGGTGGGTCATTCAATGCATATGCATGACTAAGTTCAGTGGACCTGGAATAAAAACAGCTCATATAGATTAGTCAGAGTATCGGTGTACACAGGGAGAAGTGATTTCCTGGGTCATCAAATTCAGTCCACCATGATTAATTGTAATTCTAATATAATCTGTTATAAACCTTCAAAGGTCCAACCTAAAGTGATTTGGGATTTTTGTCCACAGTATCTATTAAAAAGGCATTCAATAAATTCTATGGAATGATAATTAGAAATAATTATAATTCTACAATATTATGTTTTATAATTCTACAATAAATATGTGATGGTAAATTTTTATTCTGTTAGGTTTTGTACTAATATGTCCTCTTCTTAAAAATCCCTTCTCCTCTTGTTTTCTTCTCCTAAATCTGTTATCAAGAACAGCTTTATAATTTCTGGTATATTATGCTAAGGAAGTTTAGATAGTTAAATAATGTAGATAGTAATTGATTAGATAATGACTAATGACAGTCAGGTGTTCCCCAGAGCTCTCTAGCAATCATTCCCAGTATTTGTTTCAGTTTAGTGCCTATATCACTCTCTGTAAAGAGTAAAAGGTATTATAGATGTAATCTCAAAGACTTCATACAGTGAATACCAGACATATTTTACCTAATATTTTACAGTATCTCTTTCTGTGTCTGTAGAACATTAAAAATTACTTCTATCCATTTAAGTAGAAAAGGAAGACTCTTTTTCTCTATCTTAGATGAGTCAGGGTCTCTCAGTTTATATTACAATACTGCTCCTACAATACATTGTTTCACAATTCTGGTTTTAATTTCTCCAGTCTTTATCATCATCAATAGTCCAGTCCTGTTTGTAAATTAGATGTGTTTCTGAACACCGAATTTAATTAAACTTGCTTCTTGTATGAATTTCACTTTTGAAAATATTGCGTCTGATCAGCACCAAAAATGAACTTCAGAGAGCTCTGTGAGCCTAATTGATCTTCAGTGTCACAATTAGTTGTCCTTGTTTGTCAGCTAATTTGTATGTCTGTGCTGTCCTTAATATTTTTTTCCTATTATTGTATGAAGGCTTAGGTTCAGATCAGAATTTCTGTAAAGGATAAATCGTTTTTACTAAGGATAATCTATCAGTTTAAACTGGTAAATCCATAATGCATTTTTTCTCCATTTTGTTTCATTTGTATCCATATCTTGAAATATTCTTTAATGTAAATTGTAGCATGGATTTACTGATTTTAGAATACTGGGGTCTGTAGTGCCTCGATGGCTTCCTTACCTCGCTTTCAACACAAATGCTCCATTTGTTACACCTCAGTCATCTGGTATCAATTTAAATAAATGACTAAAGTTATTTAAAACATTTGCAGCCTAATCTGTGGTTTCATGTGCTAAAGCTTTTGGTCTTCTAAAATGGAGATATCTGCTCATGACTTCCCTGTTCAAGCTCTGCAGCTTTGATCCACTTCAAAATTATTATTTCCATCTCTCATTTCCACCAACCATTCTGCTTTTGCACTGTGTGTATCATCATCTTTATTATGCAAAGAAGGACCTGGGGGTCCTGGTGGATCAGCAAGCTGTCCATAAGCCAGCAGTGCCCAGATGTCAAAGAGGGTCAATGGCATCCTGGAGTGCATTAGGGAGAGCATTTCCAGCAGGTTGAGGGTCTACATTACTCAGCCCTGGTGAAGCCACATCTGGAGTGCTGTGTCCAGTTCTGGGCTCTCTAGTACAAGAGAGACATGGGGCTCCTGAGCAGGTCCAGCAGAAGACTACAAAGATGACTAGAAGGCTAGAGTATCTCACTTATGATGAAAGGCTGAGAAATTTGAGCCTGATCAGGTTAAAGAAAAGACAACTGAGAAGGGACCTCTTCAATGTCTATCAGTATCTGAAGGGAGGGTGTCAGGAGGATGGAACTGGGCTTTTCTGCCCAGCAATAGGACAAAAAAAAAGAGCATAAAATGATGCACAGGAAGAAACGTGAGGAAGAACTTATTTTCTGTTCGGGTGACCAAACATTGGAACAGATTTCCCAGAGAGGTTGTGGAGTCTCCCTCACTGGAGATATCCAAGAAGTGTCTGGAAGCAATCCTGTGCAATGTGTTCTAGGATGACCTGTTTGAGCCAGGAGGTTGGACCACATGACCCACTGTGGTTCCTTCCACCCTCACCTCATATGTGTTTCTGTGATTTCTCCACTTCTGGGAACAGCATTGGGTTCTTTTCAGTCTTGCCTCCATCTTTGTTTTTCAGTTGTCCCATTTGTTTTCTTGTTCTCTTTTTGCCTTAAATAAAGGATCTCTTGATGCTCATTTTAATTTCCTAGAAAATTCTAAATAAGTATTCTGGGTTTTTTCGTTTGGTTGGTTGGTTGGTTTTTTTTTGGGTTTTGGTTTTTTTTTTGCTTTTAATGGTTCTTGAGGCAGGCCAGTACTTCCTGATCCTGATAACTTTCTTTTTTAATCAGTTCTATTCAACTTTGTTCTCTGGCTCACTATAATTTGAATTATTTTAATGCTTAGCAATTATTCATTTGTCTTAGTTCTTCCTATTGGAATATTAAAACAAACATAATTATTGAAGTTTCTGAGCTGAAAATGAAACTTCGAATAATGTAATATCACATTGAAAGAATTCTAAAAAAGGTTATGCAGGAAGCAATAAATTTTCAATGGAAATTCTAGGACAGTATATTTCTTAAGCCATAGCCAAAAGCTGAAGAAAGATACATGATCTCCAAAGTTTTTGTATAAATCTGTATTTACATCCACTGCTGATAACCCCAGCACAGGAAGGGCATTGACCTGTTAGATCAGGTCCAGAGGAAGCACAAGATTGATCAGAATGCTGGAGCACCTTTCCTATAAAGACAGGTGGAGAGTGCTGGGACTCCACAGCCCAGAGAAGAAAAGATTCCAGGGACACCTTATAGCACCTTCTGGTACCTATGGGAGCCTAAAAGAGAGATGGAGAGGAAGTTTTTGCAAGTGCATGTGCTGATAGAGCAAGGGCAAATAGCTCTAGACTAAAAAAGAGGAGATTTAGGTTAGTTGTTAGAAAGTAATTCTTTACTGTGAGGGTGGTGAGGCACTGGGACAGGTTTTGCAGAGAAATTGCAAACACTCCACCTCTGTAAATGTTCCAGGCCAGGCTGGATGGAGCTCTGAGCAACCTGATCTAGTGGAAGGTGTCCCTGCTCATGGCAGGGGGCTGGAAGTAGATGATCTTTAAGATCCCTTCCAACCCAAAACATTTTATGACCTATGACTCTGTGATTCTATGCAAACTATAAGCAAGCATTTTTTCAAATATCAAGAAATAATTAGCATTCCTTTTCATTATAAAGATGTAAAAAATAAGACTGATTATTTCCAAATCAGCAATTGTGTTTGCAATAAGAAATTACCATTTGAGAGTTCTGCGCCTTATTCTACTAAACGGGCTGAAATTTGGATTAATAGCAGAAATCAGTGTGCTGATGTCACTTAGCGTATCCTAGTGCTTCACAACTGAGAAAGGTTATTTGCTACTTATTGCATACAATATATAAAAGCCATATCTTAAAGCCTACATAAATGCTTAGCCTTACTTACATAAACACACTAACTTCAGTATAAGTGTGTTGAAATAAGCATCTAAATATTACTTTCCAGACTGTCTAATGCAGAAAGCATACTGCTTTTTTCAACTAATGAATGCGAATATAGAAACAGAAGAGATCTATGAAGATATAATCTAAATTTTTTAAAGGAAGCATTTGGATCACCATTTTCTATTATTACAGTCATGCTGCCAGCATAAGACTTGAACTTTACAGCATGCTCGTTCTTTTTTTTTTTTTTTAGATCATTTCACTTATTTTCAAAAGGTTGAGCCTTTAAATATATGAAAGACATTCAAAATATATTTTACAAATCCACAGCTGACATTCTGAATCTCTTTTCCATCAACAGTGATTATAATCTCAAAAAAAAGAGGTCTTTTTTTGTGTTTTTAAAGCAAAGTACAAACTGGTCATTTTATGCTCTTACCGCTGGATTATGGCACACAAAGTGCCAAGAAATGTTTTGCGTGTGTCAAGAACCTCTCTCCTGGGTTCTCTGAAACAGCAAGAAGTTAGTGCCATCTATAGACAGAATTTAATATTGAAAAATAATGGGGAAAAAATATAGGCTCAGCAAACCAATCATACAAAACAAAGTAAAGGTCATTTAATAGAAAAATGCCTCATATTTGCTCACTTTTTTTGGTTTTTCTAAGAAATATTTTAGCACAAATGACGACTTGAGCCTATAACAAAGTGATTTAATATTCATTTAAGTAATCCTGTGAACTAACTTTAGTACACCCTTGTTTTAAGTAACCCAGCACCATTACTGAGTCATTTTGCTTTTTATTGTTTCAGTTCTCAGTTCAGCTGCCTTCCATGGTTATTATAATGACTATTACCACTTACAAATCTAATCTTGCAAAGCTTAAGCACCTGAGTCACTTTAATTACATGAACAAGCCAATTAACTCCAGAAGTTATTCATATTTGCTCACTTTCAGAAACATACTCACAGATCATAAAATTGTCTGTTGTATGCATCTTGTTTGCTTTAACTGCAAAGCTTCTCTCCTGGTTTTCTACGAGACTTAAAATTAAATTTATTTAATGTAAAAATAACATTGTAAAATAAATATAAAGGTATTCTGGTAACAATATCCACATAAGTACTTGATGAGAATTAGAATATTCCCTGCAGTGTGACTTTGTAATCTGTATTAAATACTCTAGTCTGTAATTTAGGTGGTGTAAATGTATGTATAAATCTATCTTTATATCTCCATTAAAAAAAAATAAATGTTTGCAAGTTCAACCTGTTTTTCCAACTAACACCTTTCTAATTAAATTAGATTTCAAATCTAAAGCAATGTCAAAGTGCCAGAAATAAAACTGTGATACAATTTGTTGAAGTTATACAGAGGAAAAAATATTGCTGCTATTGACCGTAAAGGATCATATTTTCATTATTGTCAAAGGACCAGCCCTTCTCTAAGCCCTTTTGGGTAACCTCTTTTCATTAAATCTCTATTTCTGTCCTGTGGGTGAAGTGTGGGGCTGGAAACACCTGGCAGGGGATTCTGCACTCATGTTGCAGATGTGCAGAGCAGCAACAGGGCAAGCAGGGTGCCAAATGTTCTGTGCTGTTCACAAAACAATAACTGCAAGCTCCCTAACTGCATAAAACATATCCCATGAAAAGAACACACCACATGGAATATCTAAATGGCTTGCTTGGAGCTGAAAGGTGAACATATTTGGTCAGGAAAGTGCATGTTGTAGGGGGAAAGTTCAAATATCTTGAAGCAGTTAAAAAATAAATTCTTTCTTTCTCAGAAAGTATAATATTATTGACATTACTATGCCAAAATTGCATGGTATATCTGAATTAACTTTGGCTCCTTCAAAGAGCGTGCCTGTATATTACTGCATTCAATTCCATAGCTGGTGTCAGCAGCATTTCAAGACTACATTTAACACACACATCCATACACATGCATAAAATATATAAATATATATAAAATGTCAGGAATACAATTGCTTTAAAATGCCTACATTTTTGCTGCTATAACAAAAAATAATATGATAGTAAAATATGAAGCATTACAGTAGACATTTAAATTCTTCAGTAGAAGGGAAAAAATTTCACAAAGAGTTTTCTTTCTGTCCAGTTCAGCACAATTGCAAGCACGGTAAAGACCTTCTAAAAGGAATGAGGTTTCTTGAATTTATTTGAATGTCAAGCTTATATATTATCTCTCTCTTTCCATTTCTTCCAAGTGCATAGACAAATTTCCTTCTTTACTAACCTGTTCAAAAGGCAGATTTTTCTATAAAAGTGCTAAGCTTTGAATTTTCTTCATCTGATGCTAGTCAAAGAAAATGCCATCGTGTCTCTTGGATGTTAGCAAAGGCACGTGTGGCAGAGCCATAGATCCATTGTGACAAAGCTCAGCCAGCTGGAGATTAGCAAAGAGGGATGAGTGAACAAGTGACTACAGGCAAAGCTAAAGGCAGTGCCAGCAAGAAACACAATCTCCTGAGAATCTCATTATTTTATTTGTTATTGTGTCTAAAGCTTTTATGATGCTCATCTGCATCTGTGGCTTCTCTTTTGTAAACTCATGAGCAAACTTTATTTTCCATCTGCTTCAAAAAACAAAGATGGTGTGTTTGAAATGGAGAGGTCTAGGTGGAATTTGGGGCATCCTGAAGAGAAAATTAAACTAATGGCCATTTATT